>OESO01000130.1:51028-112375 GCA_900240985.1 Crithidia bombi | reverse complement strand
ACACACCCCACTCACACATGCACCGTGGTTCGGTCCCTGTTGTTTGTCTGCGGAACGCGACTGCCCCTCCACACTCGGGGTTCCGCGAGGGAGAGCCACGGAGCACACACACATACACCGCCGACGTTCACCGCTCCGACTTTCTCTCTCAGCTTCGTGTCGCGAATAACCTTCCTTTTTCTTATCTTTTACTTGAGACGCCAACCACACTTCCTCCCTCCTCTCTCTTCTCTTTACTGTGTGGGGTTGTCGTGCCCCGTAGGTGGCTGGAATGTTCTCGTGTTGCGTGGCCACCGCAGCCGTGGCAATCGCATTCGTGGGTCTAATTCGCGGCGCGCGCTGTGTGTGTGTGCTGTGTGCATATTGTGCGCCCCGAGAGAAAGAGTGAGTGTAAACTTAAGAACGTACTCTAAGCTTTCCTGAGCGGTGTGGGACGTGCCTCCGTCTTTCGTCTATGTGTTCCTCTCGTGGGTACATGGTGCGAGACAAGGGAGGGGTCGATCGAGAGGAGTCGTGGACTGTACTCCCGTCTTCACACAGTCGCGCCGTTCGGGGGGCGGGGTGTGTGACAGGTTCCGGCACAGAGCCATACGGGCACTCCATTACACGTGTGGTGGCGGTCGCGTCGAACCGCGCAGTAGAACCAGCTATAGGGAACAGTATTTTTTCTCCGCTTCCAACACCTTCTTCTCTCTCTACTCCACACGAGATTCTGGATATTTATTTCTTGCACGACGACGGCAACCCATGGAACGGCGAACGTTCGACGTGCGCCGGCTGAGCTTAGGCCCGCTGACGCGCTAATATTCTTTAGTGTCTGTCGAAAGAACGCATATAACGACCTCACCGTCCATCACCTGATCGCGAGGCGTGTAGTGCGTTCGTCTCTTTGGGTTCGATCCAGACGCAACTGGGCGAGAATGTTACTGCCGCAGAAGGCGCAGCGAGTTTCACGCTCCTTTCGAGTAGTCGGCTCAGACCCCGCGAGGTCGCCGATGGTACGTCTTTTTTGTGCTCGCATCTACAAGAGGCGCGACGTCCCGCAATCACATGGCCTTATCTCGACAGTCACGTCACTAGGCAGACCGGCCGACGTTCATGGCGCGCATGCGGGCGGACGAAGAAGGCGAGCTCGGGCGGTGGGTCTACCCACTAGTACAAGACAGCGGTGTCGGTAGCTGACGACCCCATGCCCCTAGAGCACGCTACGCTAGGTCTAAAGTCTGTCGGAGTCTTAGCGGACGGACCTGAGCTCGCTCTCTCGACTCCCACGAACGCGCCTTTGTCTTTCTCGGATGTCGCTGTGGGCTTGGAAGACACTTTCTCTCTCTTGTTGTTTAGTCGCTTTGGTGAATCGCATCGAGGATGTCACGCGTCCGCATTTTAAACCTCCCCAATGAATGCACTGAGGAGCAGCTGAGGCGGCACCTCCTCCAAACCACACCACGCGACGCCCCCCTTCTCGAGATCACCGACGTTCAATTTATCCGTCGCCCGGCAAACGCGAAGGATCGCGCGCACCACAAACAGCAGCAGCATCGAGGGAAGAGCGCCGCCGCCCCCAAGCTCGTTCTCCGCATGGCCTTTGTTGGTTTTCGCACCTCCGCCGCGGGTCACTTCGTAGCGGACTACTTCAACAACTCATACTTTCGCAGCGCACGACTGAAGGTGGAGCTGGCGAAGGGGCTGAACGATGTGGGGGTGACGGTGAATCAGCTGCGAAAGCAGCAGGCGGAAGAGAAGAAGGCCGCATTGCGGGCTGTGCAAAAGGAGGCGCAGGTGCAGGCACACGACGGCGCGTCCCGGAAGCGCAGCCGCGAAGACGGCGATGCAAAGGAAGCCGACGAGGGCACCGCTGACGCCACCGAAGAGGGCCTGGCACGCCGTCAGCGCGAATTCGTTGATCTTCGCAGTAAAGCCACCGAGGGCCCTACATGGGCTTCGGAGGTGCTGCTAGCGCCGGAGACGCCATCCGGCTCCGCGTCACAGCCACACAACTCTACGGACGCGCTGACGGGCAGCCTCTCCTCGTCATTGCCTTCACCACCACCGACGTCCTCCTCCGCGCCCTTCACCAGCGCCACGCACGCACGCACGCGCGATGCGGCGGAGGAGGAAGATCCAGAAGAAGCGGAACGTCGTGCTTTGGCCCGTCAGCAGGCGCTGGGCGAAGTGAGCGACACGGACTTTCTGGCTGGTCTCGGTGGAAGCAGCGGTGGCACCGGCGGCACTGTCACAACTGCTATGGCAGACGAGGCCACCGACACAGAAGGAGAGGAGCTTGAAAGGGAAGAATCGCAGCACCACAACATCATTGATGACACGACCGCGACCACGACGACGGCGGCAAGCCCTGCAGCGGCGCAGGAGGACGTCGCACGTCTCTCCCACCGCGTCCGCCTCGGCAACATCCCCTATACCGCCACCGAGGAGCACCTCAAGCAGTTTGCCGCCTCCCTCGTCGGCCCGGTCGACGCGGTGCACATTCCACTCACTAAGGACACCCGACAGAGTAAAGGAGCTGCCTTCGTCCGCTTCGTCTCTGCGGACGACGCCGTCCGTGCCCTGCAGCTGTGCCGCGGTGCGATTTTGATGGGCCGTCTGCTGCGGGTCAGCGCGGCTGAGGAGGACCCGCACAGCAAACGTGTGATGGAGCGGGAGGCCGCCCTCGCCTCCACCGCAGCCGCGGCGCAAGCCGGTGTTGGGCCGAACGGCGTTCCGGGCAGCCTCGCGGGCTCCTCGCAGTTTAAAAAGCAGCGGGAGGCGGAGCGACGCGGAGAAGGGGCCGTCGTCATCAACGGTGGTGTGGCGGGCCACATGACGTGGAACACCATGTACATGAACACCCACGCGGCGGTGGACACGGTGGCGCAGCGTCTCGGAGTGCGATCTGAGGACGTTGTCGGTGTGGGGGCGAAGGGAGCGGCGGTGCGTGCCGCCATTGCGGAGGCCTACCTGACGAGCGAGGTGCAGCAGGTCCTCAGCGATGAGGGGATCGCTTTTGACTTGCTGGAAGGGGCGGCGCAGAACTTGTTGAAGGCGCGGTCCAACACGACGATCCTCGTGAAGAACCTGCAGCTAAAGGACGGCAACGACGCGGCGGCGCTGACTAAGATGTTCGTTCGTTTTGGGGTGCTGGAGACGTCGGCCTTTCCCTCCGCCGGCACCTTCGCGCTATTTCGCTTCACCCACCCGCAGGATGCACGGATCGCCTTCACTCGGCTCTCCTACAAACTCTTCAACAACGCCCCGCTGTTTTTGGAGTGGGCCCCGGTGGGATCGCTGACGGAGGACGGCGAAGGAAGCCGCAGCACCGCCGAGGCCGCGGCGGACGACTTGGGAATTGCCGCTCCCAGTACCGCGCATGAGGTGGGGGAGGAGGCCACGCACGGAGAGGGCTCGGCAGTTCACATGGTGGTCTACACCCTCTTCATCACCAACGTGCCCTTCCAGACCACCGAGGATGAGTTGCACGCCTTTCTGCTGGACGCCTGCCCTCGCCTGGCCCGCGCACCAGAGACGCTTATACGACGTCTTGTCGTGCAGCAAGAACAGGGTCGCGCCTTTCTCACCGTGGCGGACGAGAGCACCCTTACCTACTGCATCGCCAAGATCAACGGCAAGACACTGGCGGGTCGTGTGCTGTCCTGCGTTGTCAGCAAGCAAACCGCGCAGATGCAGGAGCAGCGGCGGCTGGCCCGCGCCGCGGTGGGTGACGACGGCAGCGGTGTGTCATCGCCTCTGCCGCAGCGCACGAGGAGTGGGGTGGACGGGACTCATGGAGACGATGAGGAGGAGGACCCCACCAAGACGGCTGTCATCGCTCGCCGTCGTGGCAGGCACGACGAGATCAGCAATGGTGGTGTTTCGTCTGCGAACCCCCAGTCGAAGGTGCCGCCTGGTTGCGACCCGCTGAAGCTGATCGTGAAGAACCTACCCTTCGAGGCGACCGAGAAAGATGTGCGGGAGCTCTTCGCGGCCTTCAGCGAGATCCGCACCGTGCGTGTGCCACGCAAGAGTCACACCTTCTCCTCCCACCGCGAGAACAACCACCGCGGCTTTGCGTTTGTGGAGTTTCTCTCCGAGGCTGAGGCGGCACGTGCGCTGGAGGCGCTCAAGGCAACACACCTGTATGGGCGTCATCTCGTGCTGCAGTACGCCAAGCTGGACGGCTAACTTCCGCTGTGATTGTGTGTGGGGGGGGAGGGGGGGGAAAGAGAGGTTGTGCACTACATGTGTACACGAGCTGTCGCTCCGGCCTCCCTGTGAGCCCCCGAAGCATCGACCTCCTCATTCCCTCGCTCATTCTCTCACCCTCTTCGTCGCCAGCACTCTCCTGCGTGTTTGGTGAGAGACGAGATGGCTCGCTTTCTGTGGTTCTTCGCACCACCACCACCTCCCCTGTGAGTGTGTGGGGGGGGGACGACTTCTTCTTTGTGTGATTTCTTTTTTAGTGGTCTCGATTAACATAGCGTGGCCCTCCTGGGCTGACGTGTGTAACGTTAATGGTAAGAAAAAAGGAAATACGTGCACATATGTGTATGTGTGTGCGTGTGCCAGACGACTGGAAGCAGAATAAGGCTGCCAAGTCTGCCGAAGAGGCCTCGTTGTCACTGCGGCGGATTTGCTTTTTTTTATCAGAGGTAAAAAAATGTGGGGGAAGGTGGAAGGGCAAAAACAGAATTCGTAGAGATGAAAGCCTTTGAGCTGTTGGTGTGTGCGCCGTGCGGTAGTGCGTGTTACGTGTGTTTTCAAACGCCCCCTCCCCCACCTTGCCCACCCACCCACCCACCCCCGCTCACATCCCTGAGCGGATACGACGTCAGTCGGTTATCGTGGTGCGTCGAGCCCTCGTTGTGCCCGGGCATTTCCCTCTCATTCCCTACCCTTCCGGCCCTGGTGGACACCACAGCATCGTCGTGAACACCGCTGCTCCCCTTCCCCCCTCTCCGCCTACCCACCCATTCACTCAGCCCCCCCCCCCCTCTTCCTTCTCTAACCACCATCACAACCCTTCAAGTTGCAACGCAGCTTTTTGTCTGAGCTGTGAACGCCGCTTTCGTTTCTTTATTTCGCTTTGTTGTTGTTGCTGTTGAACCCCCGCTCCCTCCAGCGTTTGCCCTCCCTGGCGTTGTCATCACTGGACCATCCTTTACCTTCATCCCCTCCTCGGTGAAACCACCCGTACATCCGTACATATACACACGCAAGCACGTCCGTAGCTGAAGTCGGCGATGGAGAATCGTGTGGTGGCCCTCGCCGTGCTGGAGAACCTCATTCACTGGCCCCTGCCGCACCGCAGCGGCTACGTGGCTCCGAGCAACGTCGCTGAGGACGGTGGTGAAGAGGAGCACTACAGCGGCAACACCGTCTCTGCCGGCGACGCGGACGACCTGCAGCGCGAGCCACGGCAGCGCAAGCTGGACCGCTACCGCGCCGTGCTGCTCCTCCCGCACCTGTGTCACAAGCTGGGCAGTCGGTGGGTGGAGTCGGAGGTGGTACCCTACCTTCTGCGGTGTGTAGAGGAGGACGATGCACAACTGTCCCTCGTGAGCGGGCTGGCGCTGCTGGGGGTGACGATGCCACGGCGTGGTGCCCTGGGACCCTCCTCTGCAGCCAGCCCGACCACTGTTTCATCAGAAACCACAGCAGCAGAAGCAAAGCCCGGTGCGACACCGTCCACACCGTCCCCCACCAACGCTGCGTCGCCGACGACGACTGGCGGGAGTGGGAGTGGCAGCAGCGCCAACGCATACCTCAGCCTCGATGACGTTCAGCCAGTGTGTGCGCTGCTCGCGGCGAGCGGCACGGAGGAGACGCGTGCTTTCGCCGCACAGGTGGTCCTGCCGCACCTGTACTTCGGCACTGGACTGGAGCGGGATGTCACACTAGAGAGTTGGGACTTGAAGTTCGTCCCCCTCTCTGTCCTGCACGCAGACATGATCGCCGCGAACAGCGGCGGTGGCGGCGGCGAGGACGACAGCAGCTCGACCGCCGCGGCAGCTGCGGATGCCGCAGAGGAAGGCGGTGATGTCACAGCCACCCTTCACTTCATTTCGGCTGTGCGCAAGCAGCTGCTGCGTCAGCGCCAGCTAGAGAATCTTCGGCGTGGGCAGCTGCTGAAGGCCGTTGCGAAAGGCGGGACGACGGCGGGTGACAGCGACTCGAGCCTCTCCCGCAACCCAAGCTCGCGCAATGCGTCATTCCTGAAAACCAACGCAAAGGACGCGGCGGCAGCGGGTGTGCGTGCGCTGACGGACGACGACGTGCGTCGGCGCTGTCAAGCGCTGGTGGCGGAAGATGAGGATATGCAGTTCTTGTTCAGCGGCTCGTATGACACGCTGACAGGTCCGTGGGGTTTCAGTGGGTGTCGCCTCGCCTCCCTCACGCAAGGTGCCAAAGCCCTCTTTGCCTCCACGAGCACCTACCACAGCGGCGGCACAAACAGCCACGGCAGCGGAAAGGGGGAGGGAGGAGGAGGAGGCAGTGGTGCCGCGGCCATGAGCGCTGGCGGTGGCTTTCACAGCTTCCGCCGTCACGAGCGCCGCGTGAGTGGCAGCCAGGCCCTCCGCGGAGCCCCGCCGCCCTCCCAACGCCCGCTGTCCGATGCGGACTTGGAACTGTATGGTGCGAGCTACGCCGTCGACAAGGGCAACGAGGGCTGCAGCAGTGTGGGGGTGGCCCCGTGCGATGACTTCTTCACCGTGAACGTGCGGGCACGCGCGTTGGTGGGCGACCTGGCACGATGGATGGAAGCGTTGACCCCGCCCACAGACCCCCCTGCTGCAAGCCCGGCGGAGTCGCTGACGAGTCCAGCGTCGTTGTCGGCGGCCTCTGCTGTTCCCCCCGCCTCCGTCTCCTCGACACCGCTGCTGTTCTTGCCTGGGCAGACGCTCTCCTTGTACGACTACCTTTCCCACGAGGGTCGACGTGACGCGCTGCGGAGTCGGTGGCGAGCCCAGCTAAAGCTGCTGCAGGGTCTTCTCGAATCCCCCTACCCGGGCTCAGTGGCGGTGGCGGTGGAGCTGATCAGCAGCCTCCTGCACGCCTTCCAGTTTGTCATGATGGAAGTTGAGGCTTATCTGCAGCGGGGGCAGGGCGAGGGCAGCGCCAAGCCATCCTCTTCTCCAGATGGTACCCCATCAGCAGCACCCGGCATGAGTACCGAGAGCGAGGATGCGGGGGAGGCGCAGATGTGGGGCATCGGTGTCCCGTCCACCCCACTCCTCACCACGGCCCAGCTGCAGGCCTTCCTCTTTCGCACCACGCGTCGCCACGTCGCCTACTGCGTTGCCGCTGCTGTAGCGGTGCGCAGGGTGGACGTCCCGCCTTCCCTGTCAGCATCAGCACCAAAGGCAGCGGGGGCAGCAGCAGCAGCGGCGGCGGCGGCCTGGCGAGCCCCAACAGAAGCTCTTGCCCTTCTGCTGCGCACCGCGCTGCCCGTTGCACGGAAGAGCCTCACAGACCTCCTCCTCCAGCACCACCTCATCGTGCAGCTGAATCTGCCCCCGATCAGGGAGCCGAGCGGGAGCGCGGCAGGTGGCAATGGCAGTTCTGAGGAGTGTGTGTTGCTGCAGATCGGTGCCGGACCGTGCGAGTCGCGGGTGGCGGCGCTGGCGGCGTGGGACGTCAGCTTCACCCCTTCCTCCTCCTCAACGCACACGGGGCCGTGCATCATGCCGGACGACGCCTCCTTCTTGCTGAACACCTCCGCAGCAACGGAAGAAGAGGCAACGGGGGACAACGCAGCGCAGACGGCAGCGCTGGACCACACGCCGTGGCTGCCGGGCACCCTCAACGCCTTCTCCATCTTCCGTGTCCACCGCATCATCCGTCGCTCGGTGCTGCGCGCCTTGCCACTCGCCGTTGACTTCCTCTGCCTGGCTAGCCCAGCTGCGGATCCCAGTGCGGGCACGACAGCCAACGCACCGACCTCGTCGTTGTTCACCTTGGGGGCGGTGTGCCCGATGTTGCTGCAGGTCCTTGTCCCGCCCAGCACGCTACCCACCCTCCTGCGCGTGCTGCACGCCGCGGCACAGCTGCCGGAAGAGACAGCGACGGCCGTGGCCGCGCCAAAAAGTCAGCACGTCGATCCCTCGCTGAGCTCCCCACGTTCGCTCGACGCCGCCGTCCCCCATCTCTGGGCAGCCATGACGGCAGCTGGGAGTATCATGGGCACCGCAGAGCCCGCCACCGCCGCCGTACAGGGACAGGAGACGCCATCCTCCCTGGACTTTGAACTGCTGGAGGCAGCCTTGGACGCGGTGCAGCGCCTTGTAGCTGAGGCTGCGGTGCAGCTCTCCACGACGTCGCTGCCCGTGCAGACGGCGCACTACGTATGCGCACAGCTCTTCACGCTAGTCGCGGCGTGTGTGCGGTGGGTGCCGCGGTACACGAGCTGGAAGGCGCGGTGGCTGATCGCGCAAAAGCTGCCACGCATCATCGCCACCTTCTGTTTCTTGTTGGCCACGGTGGCCGACACGGCAGTGATAGACGCGGCAGCGACGGGGACATACACGCAGAGCAGCCCTGCGAAACCGCTTATGCAGGTAGCGGTGATGTGGCTGCAGTGCACACTGCAGCTGTTGTACTCCGTCTGGTCCTGCGCGGAAGCCTTCGGTGTCGCCCCACTGAATGACTTGACGGATGATGAAGAGGTCGAGGTGCGCTGCCTCGCTGTCCGCTGCGCCGCCTTTGTTTTCCGGCGTGTCGTGGAGGCTGTGCTGCGCATCGGCGCTGCCGTCTCGGTGCTGCCGCCCCCCACTGCATCGTCAGTCTTGCCGTTTCTGCTGCCGTCACTGACAGAGCCGCTGACGCAGTTGCTGGACGCGACAGCGCAGTGTGTGCTTGTTGGGGCCAACGACGTCGACCCCCGTGTGCGCTGCCGTGCGGCGGAAGCCTTAGCGGTACTCTCACGCACGCTCAGCATGCTCGTCGCGGTCGATGATCGACGTCCATCTGCGTCGTCCGCCGCCCACGGCAGTGATGGCAACACGAACAACGGACGGAGCAGCAAGGACGCGGTGTGGACGCGCTACCTGCGCTCCAACACGGACGCGCTGCTGCGACTGATGAGTGATGAGAAGCCCGCTGTGCAGCTGGCTCTTGTCTCGCAGCTAACAGACCTTCTCCTGATGCGCATGCATCAGCAGCGACCCTCGCTGCAGGACAAGGGCAAAGGCAGTCTCATGAGCAGCCGCGGCGATGTCGACAACGATGATGGTCAGCAGCGTGGTGCAGACCAAGTTCAACGCGAGGCCCTGCTGCAGTGTCTGCGGCAGCTCGCTCAGCACGAACTGTGGCGGCTGCGCGAACAGTACGCTGTGTTCCTGGCCCACCTGTGTGGGCGACTGCTGCAGACGGCGATGATCCAGCCTCGTAGGGCCCCTGGACGTCTCTCTGCGGGGGGAAGGGCCGGTACCACAGGGGCCCTCACCTCCTCTTCCCCCACCTCCACCACAGCAGCGGGAACAGAGTTAAGTGAAGGTGCGAGCACGTCAATGGAGAGAGACGCGTCACCGTACGGACACACGCACCCGCTCTACCAGCTGGCCCGCACGGAGCTGCTGACGCTTCTGGTGACGGTGCTGTTCGACAAAGTGAAGGCTGTCCGCGATGCCGCACTGGACGCGGTGGAGAAGATGTGCCTGCAGCTCGCAGCGGCCACACGGTACAGCAACACCTCTCTCCAGCAGGATGGCGCCGCCTCCTCTAGCCTGGCGGGCAACGTAGCCGGTGGCGCCGCGTGCACTGGACGCATGTTCCAGTCCATGATCAGCTCCTCCTCTGCCCTGCAGAACGCCAGCGGCAGCGGGTACAACATCAACACGTTCGTGGACAATGTCCTGTGGCCTCGTATCAACTCCTACGACAAGGCCTGGGAGACGTACTTGAGTCGAAGTGCTCTGCTGCACATTGCGCTGCGGCTGCGCGTGGACAAAACCTCCGTTTTCATCCCACTGCTGGATCAGCTCGCCCGTGACCCGGTGCTGAACGTGCGGCTGGTCGTGGCGAAGATCATTCTGGAAGTGCTGCTTCGCAGCTCCCCCGACGTGTACGCGATGGCACCGATGCACAGTCAAGCTGGTGAGGAGGACGGCGGCGCAGGCGGTGGGGAGGACCCCCGGGCAGCCTCCCCGAAGCCGGATTTGCCGTCTGGCACCGTGGCTTATCGCATCCTCATGAACAAACCAGCCCCCTCCTTGACCAGTGGCAGCGGTGCGGATAGCGTGCTGCCGCCGCTGCAATTCACGGAGGAGGAGCGCACAGGGGTGGTACTTCAGATTCTCCGTCAGCTGCTGAAGGACGCGAGCTCTGACGTGCGAGATGAAGCGGCGAAGGCGTTGAAGGTGTGCTTCTAGAATGGCTTGCTACCTGTTGCCGCGGTGGCGGTGGCCTTTCGCAAGTGGTGGGGGGTGATTGGATTCAGCTTCGCACTGCGGTTGTTTCTGTTGCTTCTGGGAGAGGAAGGAGAGGGTGACGGTGGGGGGGGGGATGCTGTGCTCTCCCTTTGTCTTCGTCATCTCACCCCCCCTCCTGTCCTTCTCAATCAAAGTACTCTGCCTGACCGCAACGCTCATCATTTTCGGTCTTTGTTTTTTGTTCTTTGCAATAGAAAGTGGGTGCGTAGGGACACACACGTACGCACATAGTAACCCACCATGACAAGAGACTGTTGGGGTGTGGGAGAAGAAAAAAGGAAATGAGGGTTGCAGCAGGCGTGACGCAACCTCGTACACACACACACGCTGCCTTCGAGCAGCTACGCCCAAGAAAAGAGGGAGGCCTTTTTCTCTCGCTGCTGATGCTGCTGATCATTGCGCTGATACTGGTGATGGTGCGATGCGTATGCTGCCAACGAAAAGATGGCACCAGAGAAGACCGGTAATCAACACAGAAAAAAAAACGTTGTGTTGTTCCACCGTTAGGACTGTGAAATGGCTGTCTCAGCTTCATCGCATCCCTCCCTACCCACATCCTCCGCAATGAGCATCTACCTTTGTCTGTGTCTGGCTGAGAAAGAACCCATTCCTGTGGTCGTTATAGAGTCCCCGCTGTGTTGTTTTTCTGCTTCTTCTGCACTGCCACCTAACAGGCACAGTGTTGCCGCAGTCGTGAAGGAGTGCACGCACATGTAAATTGCGCTTACTTTTTCCTTGTGTGTGTGTGTGTGTTGCTTCGTACTTGTCTGACTTCGCTCGCTCTTTTGAGGGGCATCCCATGTCAACACCCGGCAGTCGAGCCGACTCCACCTCCTGGAAGCTGAAAAACACTCGTCGACCCCTCCTGCGCATGCCGTTGGCACAGCCCTTTTCCAGTTCTTTCACAACAACCCCCATGCCTATGCCGAACGCAGCTTCGGAGGAGCAGGCCCGTGCCTACCTCTGGCAGCAGTCGTCAGCCCCACCCTCCTCTTCCTCTGCGTCTGGTGTCTCGTCGTTGCCCATCCCGTCACTCGATGGGCGGAGAGCTCACACCAAGACGAACGCCACGCCACCGGCGGAGAGGGCGGCTGCCTGGAGCGAGGAAGACGTTAATGTGAACGTGCAGGTGCAACAGCAGCATCGTCCCCTAGACGCACCGCTGGACTCGTCGGCTGCCAAATCCGCCTCGGCCATCGCCAACGAGGAGGAGGAGAACATGCGGGAGCGGCTTCGACTCTCGGAGGCGGAGCACGACGCGCTGCGCCACTCGCTACGTGATCGAATGCGGCAGGCAACGAATCGGTTTTCGTCCGCTGTCACTGCACAGCCCGCACCACCGTCGTCGTCATCATCATCCCGCAGCTCCCGTGAAGTTCGCGACGACCCTTCCAACGCCTCCTCGTCGTCTACATCTGCTAGCGGCGGTCATCGTGAACGCAAGAATGGTGCCGTGGACAGCGCGCTTGGTGGTCCGGTCCGCAGCGGTCTGTCTTCGCAGCAGCCTCTGGTGTCCACCCAGGCCGCAACGCTCCCGCTTGGTGAAGCGCAGCGCAGTCGGCTGAACCGCGCACAGCAGTTTTCCGCTGCTGTCACAGACAAGGACCAATTCTCGCCACCACCGAAGAAACCTGTCGAGGTGCCAAGCACGGTCAAGGAGGTTGCTGATGAGCAGTCAGCGCCACCATTCGCCTACCGTGCTCCTCCGCCGCCGCCTCAGCCTGCTCAGCAGCAACAGCAGGGCACAATGGACGCTTCCCACCCGCATTGTCACCACCAACCAATGCTGAATCAGCTGCGACACGACTTGCAAAGTTGCGCACACGAGATTGAGCGGCTGGTGGAGGATCAGTACGACCTGCGCTGCTCCGTGCGTGACGCACTGCTCGACATGTCACGCGCAGACGTTTTGAAGCACGGTGCTGCTGTGGTCGCGGCTGTCTCTGTCCCCTCCCCAGCCTCTGAGCCTCCCTCAAGCCATACTGACGCCCACCCCGCACCGTCGCAGGTGAACTCTCAGGTCACCGCGAACAACAGCGGTGACTCGCTTGGGCGCTCCCCCCAGCTAAAAACCAACGGCAACTCGGCGCCGGCCCTTCTCCCGCCGCCGTGGCTTCTGCCGTGGTTGCAGCAGCTGCGCAGCGAGCAAGACGACAACTTTCAGCGCCTGCGTGAGGAGATGGTGGTGATGATATGCCATGCCGTCGCAGAGGTGCGTCACGCCTCTCGTCTTTCTCAGGACTACAGAAAAAGAAGCAAAAGCAGTAGCAGCAGCAGCGGCGGCGAGGAGAGCAGGAGTGAAGTGCGTACGTCATCGCCGCCTCGCCAAGGGGTAGGGAAGGCTGCTCCTTTTGTGCCCACCCACAACAATCTCGTTGAGCTCGACACCCACTCCCTGGTGCAGCGGAGTGAGCGCGTTGAGGAGCCGCCGCCGTCGCTGCTGTGGCAGCGGTACCGCCGGCTGATGTCACCGACGCCACCGCACCCATCGAGTGTGATGTCCTCCACATCCGCGTCAGGGATGTCGCTGCAGGGCCAGGATGCCTTGTGGACTGCGTTGCTGCACATTCAGCGTGTGGTAGATGCGCAGTCCGCCCACATCGCACATCTGACAGAACAGATGAGGTCCGTACCCTCACCCGAAACTGCAGTCTTGCAGCATGTTCAGACATGCCCTCCGAAACAACAAGAGCAGCAGCGACAACACCTCCGTCCGCCGGCGCAGCACCCGCGCAGGCGTCGTGAGCCGTCTATCACGTCGACAGACACCATGACCACCTCTGTCGACACACGCAGCTGCAGCACCACATCTTCGTCGTCACTCCACCATCATCACCGACGCAGCCATCCCCGTCACACATCGCCACCGTCACACCACGTAGCGAAGTGCAAGTCCCCTCATGAGACGGCACATGGTCGGCGCTCTCACCGCTCCGCACGCCCACCCCCGTCGCCTGCCTCTGCCTCCTCCTCTGCGGCCCCTCCCCCGAAGGCGGCGCAGCGCAGGTCGAGTCAACTGGATGCCATTCAAGATGAAATGAACAACCTGCGCCACCTCCTGCGCGAAACACTGCAGCGGGACCGACAGCTGGCCCAACGCGCGCCAGCCACACCCCTCAATACCCACTCGTACGAGAGCCACCGATACCCTGAGTGGCAGGAGCAGTACCGAGACGTCAGCAGTGTGGACGACAGCGACGTCCGCAGCTCCCGTTATGCGCAGCGAGGCTACGTGGCCGCCCATGAACCGCCACTAGCACACACAAGTCAGCGACCCTCCTCACGGCCAGGTTTGTATGTGCATGGCAGCGGCGGTGTGGGACGGCCGCTGCCCACGGAAGACACACGATACGCCCGAAGGGTGGTGCCGTCGCAGCACCGCAACATGTGGCCCGCAAACACACGAGCGATGCCACCGCAGGCGTACACACCCTCACCCTCTGCATCGCCTATCGACGAGGAGTGGATGGGGGAGGACATCTACACTGATGGTGCAGCGGAGGCTCTCGAAACGCCGCCTCAGCTATCGCGACAGCGGGTGCGCACGACGCTGACGTCCTCGCTTGTGTACCCGCACGTGTAGAGCGCACCTGTGCTGGTGGAGAGAAGAGATGAGGCTGGTGTCGTGTGTTGTGTTTGAGGCGAGGGACGTTGTCGAAGGTGACACCTCTTTGTTTTTCTCCCATTGTTTTCTTGTTTTCTCTCTAGAGTAAGGGACTTCCTCACTCGCGGAACGCCTTCCGTTTCTACAAGAAATGCCATTCATCAAAATCCCCTCTTGCACGTGACGCGGCGAGGACAGACAGCAGAGACGGCGGCACTACATGCCATGGAAGTACCGTTGAAGGGTGTCCCACGCGCCTTCCCTCCCCCACAATTTAGAATCAAGGGTGCGAGTGGTTCTCGTTGTACCTCAACAGCGCTGTCTCCTTGTCCCCCACCACCTTCACACACGCACACCTCCTCTTTTCTCTCCCTCTCCTCTACCAACTCTAAACGTCTCAAGCCATCTTTGTGTTGACGTCGTCGTCTCCACGCGCATCCACCGCCGCACCGAGGGGACAGTATCTCCGAGCCCCTCCCCCCCCCCTTTTTTTGAGCAGGAAGAGAACAGAGGTGCCGTGTGTTGTTTTCTTTGCTTTATTTGCTTCTTTCTCACGGTGTCCAACTCCTCCCGCCCCCAATTTGTTCGTGAGGGACTCCCCAAAGACACTCTCTCTTAGTGTTATTTAGGTTACAGGCGAGGAAAGAAGAGAGATGCTTCGCCTCCACGGTGCTCGATTTGCACTGGCGGCCACTGCCGTCGCAGCTCGCCGCACCCATGCGGCCTGCTGCACAGCCCGGACGCCGTTCTGCTCTCTTGCCGCAGCGCAGACCACCACCGCGTGTCCGTCGGCCGTTGCCTCGCTGAACGTCGCTCGCCGGTTCTTCAGCTGCTCCTCTCAGCCCTCGCTAGCCTCGTTGGTCTCGCACACGCGCTTCAGCCATCACCCGACCACCACTGCCGTCGCGTACACGTCGGCGTCATCCCTCGCGTTTCTGCGCGGGGTCCGTGCTGCGGCGTGTATCGCGTCGAGTTCCGCCGTGCAGTCGTCTCAGCTCCGTGCGTTTCGTGTAAAGGGTCAAGACAGCAAGCAGCAGCAGGCTGGTGAGGAGACGAAGGAGAAGGAGGAACAGCAGCAGCAGCAGGACGCGGAAAGCAAGGAGAAGGCCAAGACGGAGAGCGAGAACGCAGACGAGGAGTCGTCCGCCAACGGGGCCAAGAAGGGCAAAGGCAAGAAGGGCAAGGCTGCCTCAAAGAAGAAGAGCTTCATGGACCACATCAACGGCCTGTGCGAGGACTATGCGAAGTTCCCTGACATCTACAACAGTGCCAACCTAATCAACTTCATCGTCTTCACCGTCTTCTGCCTCTGTAGCACGGGCAGCAACACGGAGGAGGCGTGGTGGATGGCGCAGTGGGGCCTCGATAACTCCTTCCGCCCGTGGACGTGGCTGCTCCACTCTTTTCTCACAAACAACTTCCTCTCGATGACTTATGCGATGATGCTGCTTCACACGATGTGCCACCACGTCCTGCCAACGCTCGGCTCTCGTGGTTTGCTGCTGTACGTCGGGAGCACCGCGGTGATTTCTGGTGCGGTGATATGGCTCGGCAACTACCTCTACTACGGCAGCACGGCAGCACCAGAGAAGCAGTTCGGTCCGTGGGACGTCGTGGGTGCCCTTTTCGTGATGGAGTACTTCTACTATGGTCTCACGCCCATCACCATTCTCAATAGCTTTAGCGGCTGGATCAAGTATGCGGTGTGGGTGGGTGAGATTTGCATCCTGTACTTCGATTGGCAGCCAACGGTCGTGGGCACGGTGGTCGGTCTCGCACTGTGCCGCGGTGTGCCGCGCTTCAAGGCGGTGAAGCCGGCCGCTGCTGCCGGTGCGAAGTGAGCAGCCGACAAGGACGGCGAGCGCCACACCAGATGATGAAGGAGAGTTGCTCCACCGCCGCCACTCCCTCCGCCGCCCCGTCATGCACACGCGCGTGCACTCCCACGTGGGTTCTTAAATGAGGCCTCTCCTCTTGTCCTGTGGGGGGTCCACTGTTCGTTTTGGGGTCTTTTTTTTAGTGTTTTTCTTGCGGGCATTTTACCCACCGTTTTTTTTTCTTCTTCACATGGTGCAGGACGCACACACACACACACACACACGCGTCACGGCAGGTAATCACGGTTTGCGTGTGTGTGTGTGTGTGTGTGTGTGTGTGTGTGTGTGTGTGTGTGTGTGTGTTTGTATGCTGTTTTTGTGTAAGGGGTGAGAGTTGAAGTGATGTTTGTTGTGTGTCGAAATGACGGTGGTCTGCGCACTTTCTGGTGAAGCCATCTACATTTTGGGAAGAGGAAGAGGAAGGGAAAGGTGAGGACGGCAGGGGGAGGGAAGGTGCGGCAGCGGATGGTGTTCGAATGCGGCTGAGCTCAATCCGCATCGCCCTCCTGTGTGTGTGTGCTGTCGGTGTTGGTATTGTTGTTTTCGCCACGGTTATGGGAGGGTGCGCAGTAAAGCCTCCTCTTTTCTTAATAGAGAAAGACTCGGAGGGAGTAAGGGAAACACGCACTCCACTCCGATGCCTGTGACGCCTCCCTCTTTAGGATGCGGGACACGTTGATCTGCGCGAAATGTCTCAACTCCTCCCCTCCCCCTCCTTTCCTCAACCCTGAGCCCCTTCTTTAGAGCGTGCTTCGTTCGCTGGCGTGTTGGTCATTCTTGTTTTGTTATATTCTGTTTTTTTTTGGGGGGGCACGTTAGGTATTTGTCTTGATGGCTTTGTGCGTTTGTGTTGGTGTGTGTCGGTTGTTGCCGTTCACGGTTCCTTCTCCCAAGTGTAACTAACAGAGATGCAGAAAGCGAATAAACAAAAGAAGAAAAACATTAATTGATAAACCGGAGTAACGCAACACACGTGTCTATGTTTGCGTTGGTGTGTATGTGTGTGAAGTGCGCCCCTCGTTCCCTTCCGATGAAGACGGCTGAGTCGTCACCGCACCAACGAGAAATACGACGATCGTCCAAAAAAAAAAAATGGGGCCGACTGCTGCGGACGCCACTGTGGAAGGCATCAGCAAGCTGTTGAAGCTCTCCGGCTTTGCATCTTTTTTCTGGCTGGTTTGTGTTCGAGGTGAGTGGTCTTGAGTACACCCCCCTTCCCTCAAAGGACTGGCTGTCTGCCGGTCACTCTCCTCCCCTCCCCCTTACCCTACGCAGTGGTGACAGCTGCAGTGGCTGCACGCAACCGCCTTATCTCTTCCCCCCGCCTCCCCACCCCTTCTTTTCCTTTGCGCTTTCCCCTCTCTGCAGTCACCGCCGCACACGAACTGTGTGGACGGCAGCACCCCCCACCCACCCACCCACCCACCCCAGTCTTACACCTTCCGCCACGCCGCACAGACATACACAAGGAAAAAAAAGGGGGGAAGAAAAAAAAGGCAGAAGAAACCTCCTTGTGTGCGTGTACTCGCGCTTTTCTTGTGTGTCTTTTTGTTTGTTTGTTTTTGTTGTTTTCTGTCGCGAGCTCGACTGGTCTTTCAGGGGGAGAGAGAGAAAAACACGTTTGAACGGTCCGTTCAGAAAAAGGCCGCTGTCTTCTCGTGCAGGCAGACTCTCCTTTGTTGTTGTTGTATTCGAGAGGGGTAATTTAAAAAAAAAAGCAGCAGACCTCCTACGCGACGCTCCACCCTGCTCTTTTTCTTTTTTCCTCTTTTTTTTGTCACCGTGTTTCTGAACACATCAATCTCTCTTTCTTTCGTTTCTTTCTATCTAAACACCTCTCTCTGTGCGTGGGTGGATAGGTGTGTGCTTTGGGTGCCTCCACATAGCACTTCACGTTCTCTTTCTCCCTCCCTCTTGCACAGTTTACAGATCTGCACTCTTTGGTACATCAGACCCTCTCTATCCTTACTTCGCCTTCTGCGTTATCCCTTTCGTTTGTTTGTTTTCTCGGCAGCTGCTGCTGCTGCGCACTCCTCATCTAGATTTACAGCTCACTCTATTTTTGTTGTTGTTGTTGTTTGTGTGTGTGTGTTATTGGGGCTCTATCAAGTAACGTGTCCCTCACAGACGTCGACACTTATCATCCACGCACTTCCCCACCACCATCACCTCACCTTTTCTGTTATTAGAATCTTGTACATTCTCCTTTTCTGGTTTTGTGTGCTCCTCAGCAGCGCCATTCATCAATCTCTCTTCTTTTTTTTTTTTACAGTAGCACCAACACCTCTCCCTCTCTGTCCTTTCGCTCCTCTGTTCTGTTGTCGCAGTGAGAACGGCAGTTTGGGGGCCTGTGCAGACATTTTCAGAAAGAACACACCCTCTTTCTCTTTCTCTGTGTGTGGTTCCCCTGTGTACTTCCTTTTTTTATTGCGCTTATTGCTGTCTCTTTGGCGTGTATTAATGAACCCTTTAGACTACGCAATTCTCGATGCCTACCATCATCCCTGGGCACCGCCCACAAACCCAGCGCGCTCGCTAGGTGCGCATATCTGCCTTGTGAAGCCGTACTTCACACGCGTGTCGACCTCCGCAGGGTCGCCCAACGGGGAAGTGATCTGCGCTGGTCGCCTCCGCACTCACCTACCGACCCCCCACGCCGGCAGCTGTCCCCTCGACTACGCGTCCCTCTACGTTACCCTGCACCGACGTCAGAAGGAGAAGCTGCTGCAGGTGCATGCCAGCCGCCCTGTCCCCCTACTCGGCCGGCAGTCCCAACGCGGCTTTTCGCCGGTGAGCAGCCGGACAGCTCGGTGGCCTCCCAATGCTGTTGCAGCTGCGGTGACGCAGCTGCCGTCGGCCCCTTCGCAGAATGCTCCAGAGGAGGACCAGCAGCAGCTTGCTTCGCGGGTATCGACGTCGACGCACCGCGGCGCCCTTTCAGATGGCTTGACGACAGTGGTCGTGCGTCCAGTACCAGCGTCTGTGGCAGCGGTGATGGCGCAGGTGGCAACAACAACTGCAGCCAGCGCCACTGCTGCCTCAACGCCGGTCGGTCCTGCCTCCCCCCACCACCACCATTACCATGATCATCATGGTCTTCGACCCTCCGCTGAGACCCGCGCGCCATCGACCCAGCAGAGTCCGATCATGCCGCGGCATCACCACCACCACCACCCATCCTCCACCGCACGGCCGCGTCAAACTCCTGCGCCGGCAGCCTCACCGCACGCAGCTGCACCAACGACCACAGCAGCCACCACCACCACCCAGCCACAACCGCACATGCGCTACCGTGTCGGTCGCAGTGGCAGCACGCAGCTGCAACCCCTCCCCACCACCGTCAACGGTGAAGTGGCCGTCGCAGCAGCACAGGGCCTCGGCGCGGGTGTTGCGGGGATGGTGGCCGCCGCTGCTGCAGAAGCCGCCGCACGCGAGGTGGCCGCGTCGGGGCGGCGGGCTGCGATATCCACGCAGCACCGTCGCAGCCCCTCCCCCTTCTCCTCCCTTCCCTCCTCCGCGTCCACCTCCCTGCCTCGCGAGGCATCTGCAACGCCGCTGTCGCTGGCCCTTAGCTCGATTCGCCGCTCCGGCACACGGGGCTCGTCCTCAGCAGCGGCGGCTTCGGGCCTCACGCGGCTCACCCTGCCGGTGATGCGGGGCTCGCACTATAACAGCCTCCGGCGCTCCACCAGCGTCGACACGGCGTCGGACCCCGCGAATGCAGTGATGGGGACGCCAAACGTTCTGGCCGACACTCGCATGTTTCTGCGACCACCACAGCACTCGCTGCGTGAGGAGCGGGGGGACTACACGAGCGACGACGCCCACGCCGCGCTGCTCCTCGCTGGGTCACCGGCCATGGGCACCACCACGCTGTACCGCAGCGACATCACGATGGGTGGGAACGTAACCGACACGGTGGAAGGCGCCGGTGCGGTCTCAGCAGAGCGTCAGCAAGAATTGCAGCTGCAGCTACAACGTGCCCTGCAGCGGCAGCGGCAGCTGGAGCAGCTCATGTTCCACGACTGTGATGATGAAAACACAATCGGCGGCGGCCTCGAGGGAGAGGAGGAGGAGTACGACGATGACGTAGAGTCGACGGATGGCACGGAGGGTCGGCCCTCCTCTGGCCATCACTGCCGCAGCCGCACCGGCTGGGATGACGGCTTCGACGACGACACCACCGACCCAGAGCCGCTCTGGCGCTCCTCGCAGCACACGCAGGTCCTCCACTACGGTACCCACCACACCCTTGCATTCGCTGCACCGCCGCAGCCACAACGAATCCCGAGTGTACACCCGCACGAACACGTGTCGCTGAGCCGCTTCCAGGACACGCCAGCCGGTGGCGAGGGAAGCGATGACCTCGGCATCCGCGCAGACTCCGTGCTAGAGGTGCCGCGAGGGTGGAGAGAGGGGTTTGCGGGTCGGGCGCGAAGCAGCACGACGTCCCCCTCACCTCAGCCTGACGCCTTCTGGACACGTTGGCACCGTCACCAGCAACGAAGAGGGGGTGGTGGTCTTAGTGGTGGAGGCAGTGCTGAAGGACCACATCAGCGCTCTTACCACAATCGTCGCCATCAGCCTTCCGGCTCTGCCACGACAGCGGAAGGCTCGCCCGTGCCCATCCCCGCCTCAGCCACGACAGCCATGGTGTCGAGGTCTGCTGCGATGGCCCCCACATCCTCCCGACGTGGAGGAAGCGGCAGTGATACCGACGCATTTGCGGATGTCCCACACATGCCTCCCACCGCCACCGCCTCCCCTTCCATGTTATCGCTCGTGATAACGGCCCTACGAGGCCCCTCATCTACGTCGTACGCGTCCCCTTCACTGCCGCAGCCAACGGAGGCGTCGATCCCCGCGTGGGACGGTGACGGTAGATGCCGCGGACGACACGAGCAGCGGCGAGGGCGACTCTCCCACGCTGCCTTTGCCGGTTCGCCAACCCCCTGCGTATCAGCCCTCCGTACCCAGCGCGGCCTTCACCGATCTCGTACGCGACATGACGACGTGGAAGAGCGACAGCACTGAGAGGGCAGAAGCGGGGGCAGCGGCCGCCTCACCCGCACCTTCAGCCTCGGTGCCCAATCGAATTCACCATACCGCTGCTGTTTCATCGTCATCGTCGTCGTCTTCGCCGTCGTGGAGGCACAGCGTCCCGCAGGTGGATGAGGACGGCATCGTGGCGTGCACACGGAGGCGGGGGCAGGACGTGGCGGCAGACGAGGGCGGAGTCGCCGTGGCGTGTGCCTCCCCTTCCTCTTCCCTTCCTGCGTCGGGTGGCTCCGACTCTCCCTCACCCACCGCTCAGGCTGCCACTGCTGCCGATGCCGCCGCTGAACAGCGCGAGCCCCGCACCAGCAGCGCTTTTCTTTCTTTGGATGGTGCGGCAGACTGCGAAGTCCCTGCGGTGCGCCGCACCAGCCCGGGGCTGAGTGCGCCGTCGTCCACGTGTACCCGACTCAGCGCGGATGACGACAGAAGCCGTAGCGACGACGCTGGCGCTGGTGTGGTGGGTGTGCACAACTCCGACCGGCGTCGCGGCTCCTCGCCTTCACCCCAGCTCCATCACTTGCCCGAAGAAGAAGTGGAAGCGGAGGAAGAAGACGAGAGCCGTGCCGCAATGGCAGCGAAGGGAGCAGCACAGACAACGCAGGTCGCCGGGCCACGCGGCACCACAGCAGCAGCAGCAGCTGTCCCGATGGTGTACCTCGCTGACATGCTCCGCCTTTCCCTCTCACCAGGAAGCGACGAAAGCGCCTCCCATGAGGGAGGAAACAGTGTTGCGGTGAACTGCGCTCTTCTTTCTGCGGCGGGAACAGCAGGTGGCTGCTTCCCTCCAGAGATGACCGCCGCCACACCACCACGAAGAACCAACCAGTTTGTGGCGTGTTACTTGCCGCGTGTGGAGTCGCAGGGGGAGGGCTGCCCCCGTGACAGCGCTGAGCTCATTACGATGGACTTGTGCGTGCGCTACCCGCATCGTGACTCCGGCGACAGTGCACGAGCGGCGGCAGCGGAGAGGAGCGGCGTCACCACCGCCTCCATCTCCTCCAGCCCACCCTCGCCCAACCGCACCGCCATCCGCCACGCCGGCAGCCTCTTAGCAGATGATGATGACGATGCCGACGATGATGGCGTCGACATCAACGACGTCTGTGCAGTAAACTCTGCTGATCACCCACCCGCCACCGCTTCTCCCATGTCGGGCTCGTTGCCTTTCAGTCAGCGGCGCACGCCTGCCCCGCCCTTTCACGCCGCCGCTACTGTCGTCGCCAACGCCTCCACACCGCTGACGCCAGCCGCAGTCGCGAGTCGGCTGACCTTGTCGACAGACGAGCGCCACCTGCACGCCTCGACGACCAGCACGGTGGCGTGGAGTACGACGATGCGGTCTTCAGCGCCGGCGATGTCAGGAATCGTCATCGCAGATCCGCAAACACCGCTCGGGCAGCCGCGCTTCTCAGACGACTCGGTGTTGTCTGCAACGACCTCCGCTGGGGGGGCAGCCGCGGGCATGTTCTCGACGCCGGCGCAGACGCGGCTGCAGTCTCTGCTGCGTGCCTCCACATGGGCCGCCTCCGTCTCCTCTTCGAGCAAAACGGGCAACATGCTCGAGGAGGAGACGGATAGGAGAGGTGGTGACGACATGTGCACCCCACGGCGTGGCCTCGAAACAACGCACGTGACGCCTCACAACATGGGCCGCACAAGCGCAGAGATGCAATGCAGTGATAAGATGAGTGGCAGTCCTGCGACGCCGCTGCAGAGGGTGCAGGACAGCCCCGCGGATGCCGGCGCAGCAGCAGCAGTGGTGATGAGGCACTCCACGATGATGCCACCCCCGCAGGCATCGCCGTTCCGCGGTTCCGGCTCGTTTCTGCGTCTGCAGCCGAGCTGGAGTGGGTATGGGTGTCCTAACGGGGGAGAAGAAGGTGGGCGGCCTTCCGACGGCTTCGAGGCGGACATCCAACTTCTAGCACGCATGACGTGCATGACGATCGGCGGCGGTGGCAGCAGCAGCAGTGTTACGCAGGCCCCCGCACCGGCCCCGCAGGCTCCATCGGCCTGCCTCTCCCCTCCGAAGCAACAACAGACAGCGTTTCACCTGCCGGGTCAGCACCAGCGGGCAAACTCCTCTCCCTCCTCCTCACCAAGTCGCTTCTCGACCAACTCCCTCAGCTTCTTCATTGCAGCGGCAGCCACGGCAACCTCGGGGGGGAGCCCAGGTGGACTCGACGCTAGAGAAGCAGATCTCAGCGGGCGACTGCGCAGCGGCAGTGGCGTGTACGGCAGCGCCGTGGCCTGCCGGCGCTCCTGGGCACCACGGAAGGCGCGACCGGAAAGACGGGGAAAGCAACGACGCCCACGTGCCTCTGCCAACGTCAGTGGTGGTGGTGGTAGCAGCCGCCTCCCTCGCCACGATGCCCTCACCTCATTCTCGTCGTCGTCTCGTGCACGCGATCCCTATCACCAGTTGTGTTTCATGACGGAGCTGGCGTCGCAGTCGTCCAGCGCGCGGCCAAGTCGTGGCGAGGAGAGTGGCGGTAGCAACAGTGGCGTCTTCGTGCCACCCCAGCGGCTTACGTTTGGGAGCGCAATTGCCTCCCTCACCACCACGACCACGACGGCAACAACAACAGCGGAGGGGCCTACGGACAGCGGAGAGCGGTGGTCGACGGCATGGTCTACACCGAGCGTCGTCGCCCTCCCCCAGCAGCCACAGCCACGGTACCGGAAGGCTCGTGCATCGCCACCGTCGTACTACGATGCCCTCAGTCCTCAGCTCAGCGAGGCCGGCCAGCCACACGCCCCTGTGCAGTTTTCTGAAAGCGATGACGGCACCGCCGGCGATGACCTGCGCTCGCCCTCGCTGTCGTCCCTACACTGGCAGGACCCCACAGCGCAGCAGCAGCAACAACAGGCGTGGGTGCATCCGGCCTCCACGTCGCCGCCCTCCGCCCGCACCCCGAGCGGCCGCCCGTCGTTGTCCTCCTCAGAGTTTCTGCGTGCGCCACAGCGGTTTGGCCAGCGTGGTGACCGCCGTCGTAGCTGGACCCCGTCCATCAACGCTCTGCCTGCGTACCCGTCACTTTTTAATGGGGCAGCGGTGTGGTCGGGTGCGGCTGGAGGTAGCGCGGACAGCTCCGCACGGCAGCGCAGTCTCAGCACGAGTGGCACAGACCGCAGCGAACACCGAAGTGGTGAGGGTGGGGTGGACAGGTGTGCGCCACCACGCCGGCCACGCCGTGCCGACCGCGCTGCCTCCTTTTCTGCTGCACGCTCCCCATCTGCCACAGGCGTGCGGCTGACGTGGGGCACCGCTATCGCCACAACAACATCTTCAGAGGCTCGGGCTGGCGCCTTCTCCTTCTCACCGGTGCGCAGCGCACGTCAGCGCAGCTCCAGCAGTAGTTTCAGCTTCCACAACAGTAGCAGCACTACAAGCACCCCAATGCGCGTGCCATACTCCCGCACAAGTGATCTGCTGATGGACCGACCCTCTGCCGCACCACTACCCACGTCGTCGGCACCGCCGCTCTCCCTTGCTGATGAGTTGCGTTCCTTCAGCAACCCAATCTTCGGCCCTGCACCGACGTTTCTCGCCTCTCCGCTGCGCCGCTCCGGCGTGCAGCCCCCACCCGCCCACCCCGCCTTCCTTGCCGCACCGTCCTGCACAGAGGGTGGCAGCGGCGGCCCTTCTTCGATGTCTCTCCCACCGCAGCTGCAGGCCCTGTTGTTGTCACGTGGACCCGCCACTGCAACGCGCGGCGTGGGTCCTGTGACGACATCGTCAGCACCCGCTGCAGAACCAAGCGGACAGGAGATCTGCACACCGCAGAAAACAGCACCAGCATCTGCAGACCCGCAGGAGACGTCACCGCCGTCAATGAAGACGCCGCAGCAGCGTCGTGGCTGCAGTGAGCGACCCGAGGTGAACGTGGAGGTTGCTGCGGCGAGTGCGTCCCCGCCTCGCCAGGCCTCTCCGTGACTAACGGTGATGTGTTTTTGTTTTGTTTTTATTATCTCTAGCTCCACTTTGCCGGGCGCTCGCTTTCTTTGTTTGTTCAGTGACTGATTTCTTCCTTGCTGTTGATCGCTCTTCTACTAGATCACACGGTACTTCGTTTCTCCCTCTGTTCTTTTCCCCTTTCTTTCCTTGTACGCCATTTGGGCCCCTTCGGTGGCACGTGGCATGTGGTGTGTGTGTGTGTGTGTGCGCGCCGTCTGTGCGAGACAAACACACACACACACGGATTTGTACCTCCTCCCACACCTCTTTCTCTTGTATGTTCAACAGCCTCTGAGTCTCGTACACCGTCGCTCACAACACAAATCATGTAATGCCAGAAACTCTCCAAGCGGGCGGTGCACTTCGCTGTGACTCGAACGGCACCCCCTTTTTTCCACCCCTTCGCCTTGCATTGCAAGGAAAGGGAAGGGACGGCGGCGAGACGTGCCCCGAGTACGTCTGCGCTTGCGCGTTGACCATCAGCGACATCCTTTTCCACACACACACACACACACACACACACACATATACTCGCACCATATATATCGTTTTATGTCTGATCTTATTTTACCATTTGTTTTGTTCTTCCTCATCCCCCTCCCCACATCACTCTTGTCGTTCTGCAACTGTGACTCCTGATGGGTGGACAGATACTACATCAGCGTTGGTACATTCCCTCTTCGACACACACAGTGCAACAACAATGGACCGCGTAGATCCCCCATCATCATCATCCTCGTCTTCGTCCTTTTCGGCGACCTTTGTGCTTGCAGCAGACGATGATGTCAATGATGATGCTGCCCGCAGCTGGACATCGTCGCAGCCGTCATCGCGCAGAGGCAGCGAGATGAACGTGACGCAGCCACACCGCCTCTCCTCCGTCCCTTCTCCCACGTATACAACTAACAAAACCAACGCCATTACCGAGAGAGCCTCTGCCCTGATGGAGCGGAGGAGGAGGGGGCAGGTATCCAGCTCCGACACAGTCGCGCTGCAGGCACCCGCGCCACGCGCGTCGACGCCCCGCCGGCTCTGCTCCCCATCCGCGTCATGGTCTGCCACGTCCTCCCTATCAGCCAACCCCAAGGGGCCACGGAGTGAGGTGGCGCCGGCATCACCACCGCTGCAGCACCTGCCCCCGCTCCGCCCGACACAGCCACCGACCATCCATGAAGTCGGCGGAACGCACGTGAGCGGCGACGACGCCAGCTGTCCTCGTAGCCGCCACCGCGCTCTCTCCGCAGCAGTAGAGATCCAAAGGGAAGCAACGCCGCTAGTGTCTCCCTCGCAGGTGTCGTCGGCCCCCTGCTCCACCCCGCAGCCTGCCTCACGCACTAACTCTCACCGGCCTACCACCGCTACTGTAGTTGAGGCGAATTCTACCCCACCGCAGCAAGACTTCGCTGCGACACCTGCACCACTCACGCAGTGCACCCCGTCCGTGGTTCCGCTGCAGCCGACGACCCGCTTGGCGACCAACACGACTGCCTTTGAGGTGATGATGAACCACACTCGCCTAAGCGTAGACCGGCGATACCCCTTCCTCAACCCCGCCTCCCTCTTCACGGCGCACGCGCCATCAGGCGTCGCAGGGTCGGTTGAACTGGCAGCGGACCTCGTTCCTCCTCTGCACCAGTACGGCCACCGCCCTGTGCTGCTACTCGACTACACGGGCACGCTGCACATGCGCCATCAACGGCGACAGCGTCAGCGCGAAATCAAAGAGGAGATCATCAGATTGGAGGCGGAGCACGCGGATCAGGTGCGGATAGGCCGCATGTGGCGCATGCGACGTCTGCGTGCTCGGCGCGGCAACCACGCCGATTTCATCGCCTCCGACGCGGATCGCGTCATCAGCGCCACCGGAGCTCGTCGACTGGCCATCTCGCATCAACTGCAGGGACTTCGGGAGGAACTGGCCTACCTCGCCCAAGTCAAGCGGTATGCCGAGGCGACCCGTGAGGGCTGCGTCCTCCTCCTGCCCTCACCCGAGACGCAGGAGGTGCGACTCTGCTCGGGGCATCACTACCGCACCGTGTGCTTTGTGGGGCAGGAGTTGATGGATATCGTGCCCGGAGAAGGACCCGTCCCGCGTCCGCTGCCGACGACAGAGACACCAGCAGCACCAGCACCCAAAGTAACAGCGGCAGCGTCGGTGCGATCTGTCTCCCCTGCGTCCCACTCCGATCACCCCCCGCACCGCCACCGCCGCCGTCGCCGCAGTGAATCAACCGACGCGCGCTCACGAGCCGTGACGGACGGCGCTTCTCACACCGATGCAGACGCGGTGGCCCCCATGTGGGCCAACGCGGAGCTGAGGGGCTTTTCCATCTACCGCCGTGTGCAGCGATTTTCAAGGAAGCTGACGCGGTGTCGCACATGCGGGGATGGGGAGAGCAACGATGAGGGATGCGCTGCCATGGCCGCCTACCTTGCGCTGCCGGCGTGTGAGGCGGCGATGTATCGCGAGTGGGCGATTCGAAAAGACGTTGGAGATGCGACATAGAGGAGGGCGGCGGATGCCGGGGGAAGCCACACCGCATACCCTTCTGCCTCCTCCACACACGCCCATGTATCCAAGAGTGGGCACCCATCTCTTTGTGAGTATTTGAGTGTGTCTGCGGGGAGGGGTCTCACCCCTCCAATGAAGTCGACGGCTTTCCCCTTTGTTTTGCTTGCTGTTTTTTTTTTTTTTGTATCCCTTCGCTGTGGTAGCCCCTCCGATGCTGCTGACAATTCCGCCACGATAACGTGACAGCTGTGTGGGAGTTGAGCACATTTGTTTGTGTCTGCGTGTGGGCCCGCCTACGCCTTCCTGTTTCAAATGTAACAAAAAGAGGGGCTGACATACACACCACCACCACCACCACATGGCATAGGTGACGCCTCTTGTGTCGCCATGAGTGCCCCTTTTAGCGTTGCAGGTGTTGTCGTGGCCTCTCCCTCTTCTTTAGAATACTCATCTATCACTTTTTCTCTCCCCCCCCCTCCCCCAAACACCCTCTAGAAACCTCCTCTGATAGGTGCTGCTGCACCATGTCCGCGTCCGCGTACAAAGAGCCCACAGCGGCGCCGGTCACCGCAGCTCGTCTTCGCAAAGCAGGTCGAGTGAACTACGTCATTGAAAACTCAACCCCGGCCATGTTGTGCCTCGTCCGTGGAGCCCAATCCAAGGCCTACACCCCACTCTCCCCCGAGGATATCTTCGAAGCCGTCCAGCCGCACGACCTCTCCCTCCGGCCCTCACCCTACATCGCCCATCAGGCGTTGCTCGACTTCTACAGGATCTGCGACGGCTACTACGGCGTGGAAAGCGAGGATGTGGACCTGCAGCAGCTGACTGTGGGCAGCCACTCGAAAGGGCACCACTCCTCCCTTCTGGGGACTGGGGGGGCCTCGGTGGGTCACGGTGGCAGTCCCGGCACCTCCGCCTCGGTGACTGCACCATCCTTTTCTTCTGCATCAGCTGTGCCGGGACCGTCAACCCCTGCCATGCCGCCCTCGCCAGATGACCTGAACATCGCAGAGAAGCTGAACGACTACCGCATTGCGCAGCTGCGCCGCAACGCGCAGCACGTGGACAACAGGGTCTACCACGCTGGCGGTACCGGTGCCTCGTCGTCGCCGGGGGATGTCGCGGCGGGCGGGGCCGGAGTCTGCCACTTTTTTCGCACCGCCGGTGGGTGTCATCGCGGTGCGCAGTGCCCCTTTCTGCACCTCGACAAGGCGGGGCAGCCGATCAATAAGCCGCCCTTTGCGGCAGGGAAACGGTAGGGCCAAGCCGGCATGTTCTTGCAGACACGGGAGAGAGATGGACAGAGGGGTTTGTCGGCTGTTGAGGGAGGAGCACGATGGCGACGAGCCCCACCACACACACGAGCACACACGCAGCAAAGCAACGCAATCCTGTCTAACCTTTCCGTGGTGTTTGGCGCTGTGCGACGCAGGTGGCATTTCATGTGTGTGTGTATGGTGTGTGTGTGTGTTTGTGTGTGTGTTTGTGTGTGTGCGTCGTGCAGTGAAGCCGCCCTCTGGGTTTTGTTTTGTTTTGTTTTTTCTTTTGTGGCAGTTGCTGTTGTAACTCCTTTACGTTTCTGTTGGTGGTGGTGGTAGTCTGTGTCGTGTGATTGTTTGTCTGTTTCTCTCTCAAGTGTCTCGCATTTCACTCGTCGGCTGTGTTCCGCAGCTGTCTGCACACACACGCACACGTCATGGGTGCGGGTATGCGATTTTACCTGTCGGGTGGGGTACTCCGTTCCAGAGGAATCCGCCACGCCACGGCCGCGCGTTAAGCAACAAAGAAAGAAAAGCAGTGGAGCACGTGTGTTCTTGATTTCCTTTCTCCCTTTCCTCCTCGTCACCCCCCCCCCTCACTCCTCCTTCTTTTTCTCTTCCCTTGATGTTTGATAACCGAACACGTCCACCTCTCCCACCCTTTTACGCTGGTGTTCCCTCGGTATCCACCACCCCCGCTCCACGACCACAGTAGATCACACACACACACAAACGCAAGCACACGTTCTCTCTCTCTCCCGCTGCACTGTGTTTCTGTTTTGTTGTTTCCTTTCGGATGATTTGCATCCACCCCTTGACAAGCAAATCCATCACAGAATTAGACAGTTAACTGCTGTTGTGCTTCGTTGTTGGCGTCGTCACTCTTCGGTCCTCTCATTTCTTGTCACCACACAAGTCGCAGGACCGCGCTGCAACAAGTGAGTGTGGGTTTTCAAGTAAGTGAGTGGGCGCCACACAGCCAGCCCTGGACGAAAGCAGACAAAGGCCTCTCCCCACCCTTTGTTTGACGGAGTGGCGTTGGAGACGCGGAGCAGTGCACATCGCTGACATCATCTCCATATCCCCTTTTTGTTTGCCTTCTTGTTTTACGCATTAGCTCTCTCTCTCTCCTTGTATCCTTGTCTTCGACTCTTTTTCACCTAGTGTTGTGATTCTATCTATTTTCTGGCGGCAGCCTCGTCTCATTGTCCCATCGCCACGCGCACGTACGTACGTACAGACATACACGCAACTGGAAGGAAGGGGAAAGGCGGTGTCCAACAAAAAAAAAACGACAACGTAGAATATCTCCTCCCTGCACCCTTCCCTCCCCCCCCCCTCTTTACTCACACTTGTCATCTTCGATCTTCTTTGTAGAAACTCCGGTGAAAAGCCGAAAGTGACGGAGCTTTTTTTTTATGCTGTTGTTGCTGATTTGCTGATTTCTTCTCCCCCCTTCTGTGTACCTTCATCGTTTGTTACCCACGTTGACACTTCAGCCTAGTCTGCCTTCTGTGATTTGAGTGCGTGTGGACTTTCGCTCTTGTGCGTCTCGCTTCTGCCTTTTTTTTGTAGCTCCTTCATGTCTCCTCGTCGTACCACAGCCATGTCGAACCGGCGCCACCGCTGGGCGACGACGCTGCTGAGCCTCGTCGCCCTCCTTGGCATCTCGCACGCTCTTCTCCCATCGATGGGTGTCGCAGCGCAGACTGCCGCCGCCTCCTCCCACAACGGCGAGTCCTTCGACGGCACGAACTACTACTACTCCCTCTTTCGCAACCACCTCGCGAGCAGCACGTTCCCTGATGGCGGGAGTGGCGTCGGCCGCTACGGCGCCGTCGGCTTCGGTGCCGCGTTTGACTCAACCGGCGTCGTCTTCTCCGACATGACGCGCGGCTCACGTGTGCGCAAGATCACGAGCACAGGTCAGCTCTACACCATCACCGGTAGCAGCAGCGAGACGGGCTGCACCGCTGGTGCTGCCTCGTCGGCCCTCTTCGGTGGGATCCTTTCGAGCAACTACGTCAATGCGATCATCTCCGCCAGTGGGGGCTACTACATCGCCGACTCGCAGTGCAGCATGCTGCGCTACATCAACGGCACGACGAACGTCACGACGAACATCCGCACCTTCTCTGCGAGTCAAACAAGTCGTCCTGCGGCGCTGGCCAAGACACCGTACGCGAACACGCAGCAGTCAAACATCTACATCACCGACCCGGCGAACAACAACATTCGCTTCCTGACGCTCAACACGCCCATTACGGCCATCGAAGGCACGATCCAGAGTGGCGGAAACATCTTCCAGCCTATTGGTATCGCCCTCCTGCCAGACATCAGCCGCATCGTCGCCACGAACCTTGGGCTCGACTTCATCTACCTCGACTACACCACGACCCCAGCGAGCTCGGCAGCGGCGTCGTGGTCGAAGCTGAGCAACACGACCACCGCCTCCCCCCTTGTGACCAGCTGGGACGGTCGCAGCGTGCTTTACATCTCCGGCAACAACATTATGAGTATGCCGGTGAACACGGCGGAAGCCAACGCCGGTATGGCGTCGCCGTCCGTCGTCTTCACCTTCACCCCGCTCTCCATCACGGAGACTGGCACGTCGGACCCGGAGTCGATGCTGCTCTTCGCCCCTCGCTCGGCAAACAGCTACTACATCCTGACAACGCACCGCTACGTGATTGCCTCGGCAACGCCCATCACGCCTCCTTCATCCAGCAGCGGCAGCGGCAGCGGCAACGGCAGCGGCAGCGGCAACGGCAGCGGCAGCGGCCACCACAGCAAAGGCTCCTCCAGCGGCAGCCATCACAAAGGCTCCTCAAGCGGCAGCCACCACAAAGGCTCCTCCAGCAGCAGCTCCCACTACGTCACACCCACACCGACGCCTACGCCCACACTGACGCCTACCCCCACACTGACGCCTACCCCCACACCAACGCACAAGCCGGGTTGGCACAACTCCACGTGTGATGACGTCTGCAAGGGCGCCATCGCCTCGTCGGTGGTGATGGCGTGCGCGGGCATCGTGTTGATTGTGCTCATGATCATCGCCCCTGCGAACCTCCTCACCGCCATCATCATGGTCCCGATCATCTAATCATGCGCCACAACGCCAACACCGGAGCGCGATGTCGCGTAACAGACCTCGCAGCGCTGCTTCCTGTGGCGGTGGTGGTGGAAGGCCCCCCAGCACTTGCCCTTCCTACTATTGTTACCGATGTGCTATGGAGGCGTTTTGCTGCATTCCGTTCAGCGCGACACCCTTCCTCCCTCGCTCTCTTTCTTTCGGCCCTCTTGGTGGGAAGGAAGCAATCTTGCCGGACCACGCCTGTGCCTTTCCGATCTCCCCCCCCCCTTGTTTTTCTTTACTTATGGCTTCTTGCTTTGATGCTTGGTCTTGTTTGGTGTCGAGTGTTTCTGTCATCTCCTACGGGCCCCTTCTCTTGCAGCGCGGTATCTTCTCTACAGGGGGGCTTTGTGTGGTGTGGTGTGGTGGCTGACGGCGCATTCATCATGGTTCTCTCTGTTGTTGTTGTTTTTGGGGGGAGGGGGCGGGGAGGGTCCCCGCCCTTCCCTCTCGCCTCTCCTAAACTACCTTTTTCTCTGGTTTCTGTTTCTCTGTTCCCCGCACATCAGCATCGTCGTCGTGTATTCCTTTCTTTCTTTTTGTTTTATTGTTTCGCTTTCGACGTACTCTTCGATTGTTTTTTATTTGGTTTCCCTCTAGATCTTTTCGCTATTGTTGTTGTGTTGTTTCCCAGTCGTTGTCGTTGGAGGTGTAATAGAATGCTGTAGTAGAGTGAATCCCGGGATACCCTCCCCCGGGTGTGTGTGTGGCACCTGCATGAGGCAGCACGTGCGTTCAGGGAAGAGAAGGGGAGTCCTTATGTGCGTGTGTGTCTTCCCTCTTGTCTTTTGTTTGTTTGTCTCTTTTTTGCATCGTCGAGCTGAGTGTGTTGTTTACCTCATTTTGCTTTTGTTTTTTCTCCAAGGACGGGGAAAGCAACGTGCAGCCGCCGTGTCGGCCGTGTTGATGTGTCGTTGCCGAGGGGTGTGCTGTTGGGTTGGTGTTGGTGTTGGATTTGTTCTTCTGTTGTTTGAGTGTGCCTCCATTCCTCAATTCTATCTCTTTTTTTGAATTCTGTCTTCATCGTGTTTCCAAAAAAAAAAAGCAGCTGTAGCTCTCAAAGGAAGCGTGGGAACGGTGTCTAGCGGGTAGCCGGTGTACTCGGTGGTTGTGATGGGAAGGGAACGCCCTGGATAAGAATTGGGTAGCATTCCGTTGCGGCCATGTATGTATGTTTGTGTGTTTCTTTGGCTTGTGCGGCAAGTCTGCGGCTCTCCCCCCGCACCGTGCTGTGGAGTGGGTCCTGTTAGCCACCGTAGCTTAGCTTCCGGTGACTTATGTACATGCAATCCGTTCATGCGGCTCTTTTTGTTGTTGTTTCGGGAAAGACAAGTGGTCATGCAGGCTGCTGTGCCTCTTCACTCGTCGCAGCACTGGCGATCTGCTCGTTGTAGGTTGCGTGCATCGCCGTCTTGTAGCCGCCTTCCTTTCACCTCATCCAACACTCATCCCCCTCCTTCCTCTTCGCTGATCCTCTCTGTCCTGCACCACTGCCACACCAAAAAAAACTGCATAAACGCCTCCATCCTCGTCGTTCGTAGTGCAACGTAACGCACCAACGTTTGTTTTTTTGCTCGTTGCTAATATCACTGCTGCTGCTGTTACCGTTGTTCCTCTTCTTCGTTGCTCGTTTTTTGTTTGTTTTTCCCTGCCCTCCATTTTTTATCCTCGACTCCGTCCCTCACCCAACGACACACGCACGCGCAGACTCCCCCACCAGCCACTACTGGGGACTTCGAGCAGTCGTGTGTTCGCATCTGCGTGCATCCTTCCCTCTCTCTGCAGCGGACAGCAACGGTAGTGCAGAAAAAAAGAAAAAAAGAGGTCATCTGTCTTTGACTTCGTGTTTGTGTCTGTGTGTGTGTGTGTAGCGAGCGGCGAACTGGGAAAATACGGGAAGCGGAGAGAAACTCCCCCCAACCCTACACTCCCGTCCCTCTTTTTTTCATCTTTTAAACGCTGTGGGGTCGTCCATTGAAAGGGCGATTCTCCTGTAGAACCTAAGCATTGATTTGTTGTCCAAGTTCGTTTTTGGCTTTTTGTTGTTGTTGTTTTTGTTGGTACTGCTTTCACCCACCCTAGATCTCCCCTCTTGCTTTCTTGCCTCTTCCACGCGTTGACCGGCTTTCATCTGTCCTCAAAGATTGGCACGAAGAATCGCCGTCTTCTCATCCTTGTCCTTCCGTCACAGCGTGTGCGCACGCACACACGAAACAGAAGTTGAGATAGAGAGAACATAAAAACGCAGCGAAAATGCGGATGACGCTGTGGCACACGCTGGCACTCGCCGCCGCGGCGACCGTGGCGGTGCTCCCGTGGTGTGCAATGGCCGCCACGACCGCCCCGTACATCTCCACCACCGTCGCCGGTCTCATCTCGCAGGATCGCGAAGGTTTCATCGGCATGAACAGCATCGTCTCCCCGACCGCGCTGTGCGGCGGCTACGACCCGAACACCGCCGACAGCACCATCATGGTCGGTGCGGCCAACTACATGTTCACCTTGAACCGCTACACAACGGAGCTGCGCTTCTTCCTGGGCAACCCGAACTCCACCGGCAACGTCGTGGACTGGTCCTCCACGCCTAGCGCCCCCTTTGGGACGACGCGGCTGACTACTCCCATTTACTCGTGCGTGACGACGGCGCGCACGGCAGCCAACTCGACCATCTTCTACGTGTCCAACGACCGCTACCTTTACCGGGCGGACCCCAACACGCAGACCATCACCGCCACCGCCATCGCCCAGGACCCGACGACGGAGTTCATGTGGGCCATCACCCTCTACCGCGATACCCTCTACGTGCTCACGACGAACCGTGTTGTGTACGCCTGCAGCTACGCCGGCGCAATCTCGTGCACAAAGGTCAACATCCAGGGCGACGCCGCCTTCAACAGCATCACGACGCCGACGCGGCCGACGATGGGGATTGCGGTGTCGGCGGACGGCATCTTCATTGCCCCCAGGTCCAGCCTGTACTGGTTCAGCCTGAGCGGTGCGATGATTGCGAAGACGACCGACGCGGTCACCTACATCGACGTCACCTTCACACAGAGCGTAAACCTCGCCAGCGGCGGCACGACGTCGCTCATGGCGGCGTCGGCGACGAACCTCTACAGCATCAGCACCGCCAGCTCCTCCCTGACGTCCACCCTCCTCACCACGACGCCCTACACCAACTCCATTCAGCACATCTACCCGCTAACGCTCGACAGCATTTTTGTGACGCAGCCCACACCGAACCTCGTGCAGTGGACCACCTATGCGAACTACTCGGTCGCCTCCGTGATAAAGCGCACGCCGTACCCCGTCGGCTTCGTCGACCAGACGACGGTGCTGCCGCTGCTCCTCTCCTTCATGGACTTCGAGCTGGTCGACCTCGCCGGCACGGTCCCATTTCCGAGCGTGGCCATCGACACGGCGTCGATCGCCATAGACCCGGCGTCGTGGTCGACAGGCTTCAACGTGGATGCGTCAGCGCACTACTCAACGCCGCAGCTCAACACCAGCATCCAGAACGCACCGGCGAACGGCAACTACGCGCGCTCCCTGCGGGCCCTGGAGAGCTATTACAACCGCACGAACTCCGTGATCATGGGTGACTACAACCTCCTTCCGCTGTGCAACATTACAAAGATGACCAACATCCGCCACTCCATCGCGAGTGATGTGCGGACGCTGCTCATGTACCCGTACATCTACACCAGCAACGCGAAGCACATTACGGTGAATGGGCAGCCAAACCTGACGCTCATCAAGCTGCTCATGCCCTTTCCCTTCGGCACCTACCTGACCGACTCCGCCTTCACCGTGAACACGACAACGCCCGAGCTACTCGCCACGTACGATGCTGCGACGATGATGGTGGTCTACACCCGCATGAACTATCCGCCCAGCCGCATCTTCGACGCCCTCTTCCCCCTCGCCACGTACCCACGCTTCGAAGGGCTGTCGCCGGCGCAGAAGCAGGAGTTGCGTTGGGCCGTGTACGCTGATGTGATGGCGCAGCTGGCGAAGTGCACAGCAGCAGCCCCCGGCGGCAACGGCACCGGCGGCAACGGCACCGGCGGCAACAACACCGGTAGCGATGACAGCAGTGGTGCGGGTGACATGGTGCCCGGCTGTGTGCCGCGCGTGGGCATCGACAACATGACGCAGTACCAAATCCTCGGCGTGTCGCCGACGCCCTTCAACTTTACCATCTTCGTCCCGGAAGGCATGTACGCGAACTTTAACGTGCAGAGCTGCCTGAACGGCACCACCTGGACCCACGTGAACGAGTTCAACCGAACGCTGGCCAAGAAGGGGTCGAAGTGCGGGACGGGCTGCATCGTCGGTGTCGCGGTGGCCTCCGCCGTGGTCGCAGCCATCCTGGTCGTCGTGATTGTGATTTTGACGTCGAAGCGGCGGCGACTGGCGACGGTGATCGTGCCGACGTCGAACACGGAGCCGAAGTTCACGAGCACCGTAGACGCGGACAGCAACTACGGGAGTGAGAATCCACTAGTCCATTAGACGTAGAGAAGAGTGCGTCCACGCCGAGGTGCGCCGCCCCCTTTTTACGTCTCCGTTCTCTGTGTGTTGTCCGCCTACACATCGGCGCATCACCCGTGGCGACTCTTCGTTTGTTTCCGGCGTTTCGCTCGGTTGTTGTTGTCGTTTTTCGACTTCCCCTTAAAGAAGAGGAAAGCAACAAAAAAAGAGGTTGTGTGTTTGGTTTTATTATTAGAGTAGTCGAAGTTGGATGAGAAGGACGAGAACGGGCAAGAGCCTCCGTCTTCCTCTTCTCCCTCTCTAAGGAAAGGGAGAAGGGTGTTGTAGGTGGCAGATCTCGCACGAGGTTTATTCCAGGACCGATGTCACCCGGGTTCCTACAGCCAAGAGTGGTTTGACGTTCTCACATACCCGCGCACACAAAAAAAAAGGCGTGCGTCAACGTCCTTCAGCGCCAACTTCTGCATTATGCCATTTTTTTTGTTATTTTGTTCTTTGTGTGTGTATTTTGCCTTCAGACTTGTTTTTCTTTCTTCAAAGCAGAAACACACGCAGAACACACGTCGTACGTTCATCGTTTCTTTTTCCTTGACCTTTTTTGTGTGTGTGTGTCGTTGCCGTCGTTTCGTGTGCGCCTTCTCCACCTGGTTGTGTTGTGAGCTCACCTGCCTCGAGGAGGGATCACGTGGGCGGGTGTCCAAGGGCGGCCTGACGCTGCAAAGTCGGTTGATGGGTATTGTTCTTGTTGATTTCGGTACATATCTTTTTTTTGTTTGTTTTTTGGCTTCTAGAGAGTGTGTGTCTGTGCGTCCCCCGCATCAGTCATCCCCACCCTACCATTCGGCATCTCAATGCACGTCGTCTTCACCTTTCTTGCTGTTGTTGTTGCGAGTGGTGTCCTCCTCAAGTGTGGTAGCGACATGTTTGGTCTGGGGATGACTGACGGCACTGAAGAGGGATGTGGGTGGTTCCCCATCTTCTTCTCGCCGCATAGTTTTTAAAAAGCCGCTTGTTTTCATGCGAACGGCTGTCGTCGTTGTGCTTTGCGTTTTCTCTCGTTCTTCTGTCCTTCACGTATTTCGTTGTTGTTGTTGGCGTCTTTGGGAGTGCTGTCATTGTGTGTTGTTGTTTTTTTTTGTTTTGTTTTACCGTTCTCTTCCGTGAGGCCTGTCATTTCTCCTCAAAGCTTGAAGATGTTTAAAAGCTAACGTAACGGACGCTTCGATGACACTTACCGGGCATCTCGCCATCAGCGCATCAGCGCGTAGCGACCTCGGTGGAGTGAAAACACGCACACCTGCAGCGCTGCCCATCCTCGTGGGCTCTACAGGGGAAAGTCTCGGCTGTGCTCCTGCAGCGGCTGTCGCTGCTTTTTGTTTGGCTTTTTTTTTTGCTCTTTACTCCTCCTGGCTGCATGATGGAACGAAGTGGAACGCAGAACGACGTGCATACGCAGCACGTGTCATTCAGCGCGGCCTTACGCGTGGTCCGGCTGGTAGCAGTAGATGCCCTCTCGGCTACAGCCACATCCATTCTTGCGCATCCCCGTACGCGTGTTTGCTCTCTCTCGCTGATCACTACGCTCCTCCTTCCCCTCTCCTCTACAGACACTGCTCCCTCACACAAACACTCTACTGCTACCGTAGCAGTAGCACGTAACCCTTGCCGTCTTACCATTCATCGCGGACACCCCATCCCCACCACAACTGCAAATGAGCTCCAGCGCCGCCTTGGGCAAGATGTTCGGCGCTGCCTCCATCGCCTTGTTCACGGCCGCCGCCTACTGGACCTACTGCAGCCAGTCCCACAAGCACACGCAGATGGTGATCACGCCAGCCCGCTCGCACCTCACACCCGCATTCACGACGTCGTCACCCCACGCCAAAACCCCAAGTGCTGGTGGTGTTGCTGCATCGCCGTCACCCGCCAGCGAGCAGCCGGATACGCCCTTCCCCGTCGTCCTGCCGCCTCGCACGCCGGCTGATCAAGCCGCCCGGCTCACCACGGAGTTTTCACAGCAGTGCGTCGAGGCAGCCATGTACGGCATCCCCTCCACTGCCGAAGTCCGCTGCTACGGCGGCTACCTCGCTAGCCTCAACTACGAGCGGCGCATCCCGAACTGGGTGATGGAGGTGGTCGACCACCGCAGGCTGCGCGGTGCTCGTCGCGGCTCCAGCAGCGGCGCGGATGAGGAGGCGTCGGTGGAAGACGAGGACGGCGGCGGCGTGTCGCGGCAGCTCAGCACCTTTTACGCCGACGACACCGTCCCTGCGACGTTCCGCGTGGGCCCGGACAACTACACCTCCCGCGGGCTGAGTCGCGGCCACCTGGCGCCGGCGCAGCTGCACAAGAGTTCGCAGGCGGAGATGGACTCTACCTTCAACATGAGTGCCAACATGGTGCCGCAGGACATGACGATGAACGCGGTGGACTGGCTGCGGCTCGAGGGCATGACACGCAAGATCAGCAAGGAGGTCAGCCTTGGCCAGCATCGCGGAAGCGGGAAGCGGCGCGGCGCCGCCGGCAAGAGCGAAGCGGCGGGAGAGAGTGCGGAGGGCGGGGGTAAGCTGTACGTCGTGTCGGGCCCCGCCTTCGTTCCTCAGCTGATGCGTGTGGAGCGGCGTCCGGACGGCACCGAGGTGCACGTGCCACTCTCCGCCATGACGGGCGCGGCCCCGTCTGGACGCAGTAGCCGCACCCCTGCCAACGTGAAGCCGATGGTGTCCTACGCGCTGACGGGTGACGTGGCGAGCGGCACTCTGGTGGCGGTCCCAACGCACCTCTTCAAGGTGTTTCTCGCAGAGGAGGACGGCGGGCGGTCGTGCTCCGCGGCGGCGTTTCTCATGCCCAACGGCCCCATAACGGAGCAGCTGCCCCTTACCGCCTACCAGGTGCCGCTAGAGAAGGTGCAGCGTATCACAGGTCTGCAGTTTTTCCCCGGACTCGACACCGCTCGTCTGCCTGACATGTGTAAAGCACACAACTGCGATGCGAAGCCGGCTGCGCTGTTCCAGCGGTATCGGCAGGTGGCACAGCTCCGTGCGGCCACCACGGTGCCGCAGCTGCGGCAGACCTACGCCTCGCTGCAGAAGGCGGCATCGGGTGGGAAGCTAGATGAAAGCGTCGTGCGCGAGTTTGAGAAGCGCACGGAGGAGCTCATAGCAGAGGCCGTGGGGCCCGTAGACGCGTCGGATCGGTGATGACGAAGGGCAGAAGAAAACAAGAAAGGAAGACACAAGAAGTCTATAGGGATTTTCGACTGGGCAGGCACTTGCAACGTAGGTCACGCTTTTGTTGTTGTTCTGCAGCAGTTTTCGTTCTCTGCGTTGCTCCATGCAGTCACTCGAGAAAAGCGACTCAGCCCTCATTCAAAGGCACAACTAGAAGCGTTGCCGCGAAAAGAGCGAAACAGAAGCCGTCATGTGCCGTTGATGTGGGGAGGCGGTGCTCTCCAGGGGTATGTTCCCGACGCAGAAGAGAATAACACAACCGCATCGTCTTCGCAGAATTGCAGTACCGCTCCCTCAGACAGCTCTCACCGCGTTTCCAACCCCCGCACACGGAGTGACCTCTCTCCTCTTCTGCCTAGCAACTCTTCCCACCTTCTTCTCCATCATCCATCGCAGTTTTCAGAAAAACCTCTCAGATTTTTTAAAATAACGACAACGTCGAGCACAGCCGTCAACACCGTTTGTCATACCTCACCATACTGCATCGTGCACACACACACACACACACCTTGTAACGATAAAAAGACAACACAGCACCGCGGCAAGCCATGTGGGTTGAGTCAGCCATGGAGGATGTGGCAGCAGCGAAGCTGTTCCCTGCCAACACGCACATCCTGCTGATGTGCGAGGACGAGCTGCGTCGACGCATGCGGGCCGTCAGCAGCGCCTTCACGGCTGCACTGACGGTGGACGGCGCTACCCAGTCCACCGTGCGCACCCTCCACGCCTTTGCCGTTAAGGCCAACCCCCTCGAGGCGGTGGTGAAGATCGCGAAGGAGGAGTCCTTCGCCGCCGAGACGGCGAGCATCGGCGAGTTCCGCATTGCCGAAAAGGTCTACGGCACCGATGGCGCCGACAAGATCGTGTTCGACTCCCCCGCGAAGACGTTGGAGGAGCTGCACCACGCCCTGCAGCTGCCGTGCTACCTGAACGTCGACAACTTCGACGAGCTCGAGCGCATCGTGGCGCTGTCCGAGGGCCGCATCGCTGGTTTTGAGAAGATTGCCATCAAGGCAACAGTCGGCATCCGCATTAACCCGCAGACCGTCGTGCAGACGAAGAACGCCGCGCTGGCCACGGGCGGTAAGATCAGCAAGTTCGGCGTCAGCCTGCACGACGAGGGACACAAGGAGCGCATCGTGGACGCCTTTGTGAAGTATCACGACGCCCTCAATCTCAGGATGATTCACGTGCACAGCGGGTCGCAGGGCCTGTCGCTGGACACGATGGTCGCCGGTGTGAAGGCGATTGTCGAGGAGCTCGCAGACGACCCGCGCATCGCGTCGCTCATCGAGGTCGTGGACATCGGTGGCGGCTTCCCGGTGGACTTCAGCACGGATGACGAAACTGTCTCGGTGCGTGACTACGTGACGGCTCTGCGTCGCGACGTGCCGACGCTGTTCGCCCCCGCACACCCGCGCCTCATCATCACCGAGTTTGGCCGCGCCATCTGCGCCAAGGCCGGCGTGTTGATCTCGCGTGTCGAGTACGTCAAGCAGAGCGGCGGTCGTCAGATCATCCTCCAGCACATCGGCGCCGACCTCGCCGTGCGCACCGTGTGGCAGCCGGAGAAGTGGCCGCTGCGCGTTTTCGTGTACGACAAGGACGGTCACCGCAAGCCCGGCGCTTCCGCGGATGCGAGCGAGCTTTTGACGGACGTCTCGGGCCCTTGCTGCAACTCCGGCTGCACCATTACCCGTGCCGCGGACCTGCCGACCAACGTGAAAGCGCTCGAGGACGTGGTGGTGGTGCATGACGTCGGCGGCTACTACCACAGCTCTTTCTGCCTCTACAACCTCCGCCAGCTGCCCGCGTGCTACATGTACCGCGAGGGAAACGGCAGCACCGCCGGCACGCTGGAGTTGATCAAGAAGAAGCAAGCCGTGGAGGACACGATGCGGCTTTTTGAGACGGACGCATAACGGTGGTTTTTTTCATTCCTCATATTGTACTCTCCTCGGTTTTTTCTCCCCATTGCGGAACAAGATCCTGCCCATCTCGCTGCGAACGAACCCGGCGCGACAGCCAACCTCCTCGACCGCCACTACCACCACCACCCCTCCGCCCCTGCCCCTAAGCCCCCTCCCTCCTCAGGTCGTGCGAAATCCCGCCCGGACCCTTGCTCTTGCTCGCCAACGCGGAGGGCTACACATGAGACCCGGGTGTGGCAAGACACGCCATCCCCGCACCTGCGCCGTGCCGGCCGATTCGAGGACATCCGGCGAAGCGAGGGTTTCTAATTGCCCTGCGGGAGCCATTCAAAACGTAGCGGGCTACAGTGGCGCTGGCTCAACCAACCACCGCTAGAGACAGTCTTTCCCATATGGTCGAGATTGGCACAAAAAAACGGATATCGAGGCGCGAAAAACGGAGGTACCCCAAGGGTGCGCACGTCAGGGCGGCAATCCGCAAGACCTTCGACGCTTCCTCGCAGACGGAAGCTTCTTCTACCCTCGCCCCAAACTCCGCACCAGCAAATGAAAGGTAATGCGCAAATCCCCCCTTGCGACCAAGCAATTCAACGTCTAGATACGCCCGATGCCTTCTCCATCGCTGAAGAAGATGTGAGCCATCCTTTGTTCAGCGCATTCGATGCGGAGCCAATAAGATCCTCATGCAACGCTTGAGCGCCGAACTTGCAGACGCACCACCGACCTGACGGGGTGGCCCGAGACACCCCACCAGCTCCGAATTGACACCATGACGCTCGAAATGGTTATACCACGGCCGGCATCACTCCTGGATGTAGAAAACCGCCATCCAACGGGGCCACACCCACGTGTCACAACGGGTAGTACTCCTCATCCCAGTTATGACATGCAAAGCCCACGCCCCTTCGCCATCAAACGTTTGCTCTTTTTATTCTTCCACCCACCCACCACCACAGAAAAAGCGAAAGCAGGAGGCCATGCAGTATGTCCAGGCCGCGCGTTTCTTTCCCGTTCCCCATCCCTTTTTCTGGAAACTGTCAGTGTCCACGGGGGTCAACTGATTACGAAGGCAACCCCTTATCTCCTTTTCGTAGTGTGCATTGAGGTATTTTTTTTGCTACGTGGTTCGTTTTTTCTTTTCCTACCTTCCCTCCAGGATAGGGTGGTCAGTTGTCCGGTGACTTATCCCACTGTATGGCCTTGAATTGTGCTGGGGCATGGAAGACGGCACGACCGTGCTTACCTGCCTAGCCAATTCCAATTCGCTAGGGCACGGCAAGACCGTACAGCAATCGTCTGTGGAGCTCATTGGTCTTTAGCTTCTCCTCAACTTGTGCGGGGAAGAGGGCGGTCTTTACCACTGTTCCCTACCCAGCTTCCACCGAAAGCCGTGGAGTCCTGCTCTTTGTTTTCCCTCTGGCACAAACGAACAGCTCAAAACCGTGTTTCTCCTGTTGAGCAGCCCCTCTGCAGCCGCAGCATTCCAGAACTTCGCCAGGAGGAACGTAGCTGACACACTGTCGGTTGGAACTCGGCGTTTGAGTTACGTGACTCTGTAAACACGCCCTGGTTAGGGATAGATCTCTCTGACGGGTAGGGAAAGACCCCGAGGTGGTAGAACAAACGTTTCCGCCACGATGAACCTGAATAACTAACGTGTTTTGGTTTTGTTTTCGGTAACCCAAGTGGGATCTTCAGACCCCGGTTTTTCTTTAGTGGTCCGCTCTGATAGAAGAGGAGCACGGTGGGGTCCTCGGCCGAGAGAAGAGCGCAAAGAAGGGTGGGCGCCGCGGGGCGCGCCCCGCCCGGGGTGTGGTGTGGGTGGCGGCGGGGGATGTTCTTCGATGCCCCCGAACCCACGAGCCCACTCGGTGGCGCGACGACATCCGGTCCACTGGAGAGGAGCATCGCCACGACACGAAGACAGAACCCAAGCTGGAAGCCAAGGATCCCCCAGCCAGCTTGATGCGCCACAAAAAGCGTCACGTGATGAAGGCATGTGATAAGGACAACCCTCTTCACACATTATCGAAAAGCCCCGGTAGGCAGCTGCAGCCCTTGTGCGCCACGAAGTCGATAGCAACACGCAGTCCCAACTTGCTTTGATTGATCGATTCATTGCGTAAGCGACCGCCTTCACCCCGGTGGGGTGAGCTGCAATTCATTTGACCACAGATTTCAGCTTCAGTGCCCCCTGTGCCGCCAAATTGCTGAGTAGGAACCCGGCTGGACCCAGCAGGCTTTGGGGCTCGGATGGGTCAGCTGTACCAGGGCTGCTGCGCCACACATGTTGGCTGGGGAGGTGGGGCTTGCTTTTTGAGGCCTGGAGGACAAAACACCCATTGACGATGTCGTTCCCGTTCGGCTGAACCAACCGACTGTTGGTGGTGATTCTCTTAGCTCTGGCCAACCCACTGCTTCTAAGCTACGCCATCGAAGAACAGAATACCCTAACGGCAAAGGGCTGTTGCTGGGGGCGTCGGTGTGAAATGGGTGTCAGGGATGGGATGGGCTCGGACGAGCGAGAGAAAGTGGGTCCGAGAAGAAAACGTAGATAGGAGTAGTGGCGCGACCGCAAGGGCGGCGGGAGAAACTACACGGCAACAGCCGAAGACCGCGCACCTGCCATTCAAGAAGGCTCACAAATGCGTCCGGTTACGTAGGGCAATTCACTGCGATTCATCATCATTTTGCGTGCATTTTTATTGCTGCTCTATACTGGTGGAAAAAAGGCGCGTGCACCGCAACTTCCAAAGCGCAACGCACATGTACTTACCCCACCCATGCCGCTGCCAAGCTGAACGTGCAAAGAACACTGCGCGCAAAACGGACGCGCAAGGCGACAACGCCACACCAAACACACCTGAGAAAAGCACAAGCTAGAGAGAGCCGCGCTAAAAGGCACGTAAGTCAGGCAATGGGGACTCAGAAAGTAACTGAAAGCAACAGAGAAAATGGTGAGGGAAAACAAACGTTCAAGAGGAGCAGAATATAAGGGTCAAGCGGAAACCGAAACCAAGGTTTCCAAGAGGAAAGGTAAGAAAAACAGGGCAAAAAGCGGAAACTAACGAGCAAAAGCAAAAGCGGGACCAAAACAGGCGCAGCAAAACGCCATTAGACCTGGCGCTGGTTTTCTGGTCGCGCGAGCCCTCCGGTGAGACAAACCTGGGGTCGGGCTCTTCTTGTTACTCCCCGCCCCGTTTCCCGGGGAAACAAGCCGAACACAAAAGCCCCAAGAGCGCCGACGCCAAAAAACTGGAAAGTAGAATTGCAAGTCCAAAACGCGAGATAGACAATACACTCCCTTCTCATTCTTAACTTCATAAAAAATACTCAATAAAATGCTTGGTGGTGGCCAGTGGAAAAAGGCTTGTGTGAGAACAAAAAAGGGGAAGGGAAAGCGTCGCAAAATAGTATCGCGCTATGGCGTATTCCCGCTGGAGGAGCGGGGAGCATCTCCGGGGTAAGGGAAAGGCGGGGCGAAAAGGGGAAGGGAGAGAAAGCGGCCTAGCGACAAAACAGGAAGCGCATCGACAACCGATAACTGGCTCGAGGAAACCAACCGGACCGCAAAGCACAACCGTACAGAACACGCGCTGCACAGACCACCGCCGAAAAGACGAACCCGTTACTAGCTGGTGATCCAAAGCGCCGCCCCGTGTAGTTTGATTTCCGTGGGAAACACAACCCGTGTCTTCTGGCATCCAAGCAAAGTGCTTTTTGCTGACGTCCGTCTTCCACCTCCAGAAGACAAGGGTGGCCGAAAGACACTAGCCACCACCGTGGGTTCCCAAGAGGGTTTTGCGTTCTTTTTATCGGTTGGGGGATCACAGGGTGGTGGGTTTGGGGTTCGGGGTTTGTTTAGCGCACCGCGGTTCGAGGAGAAGCGCCAAGCGAAGAACTGTGAGGACAGTGGCCCCTTCCCAATTCAGTCAAAAAGGGCTTGAAACAGGTGTAGCATAGAGTTTCCCTAGCTGTTGCGTCTGGGGCTGCGTCTGACATCCACTTTTGCATCGCGTCAAAGCTGCCAGGTGTTTCTGCCGCGAGGGCGTGGAAACGGCTCGTAGCCAGCAAAGAAAGAACCGCATTCCTCCAGTACCTTGACGAAGCAGATGGCGAGGTTTTCTTCTCGCAACGCTTGCTAGCCGTAAATCCCCGAAAGGCCCAGTTTTCCGAGTAACCACCTTCGAAAAGGGCAAGGGATCCCCGGGCCTTATCGTTTGGGAAAGCTCGGGCTGGTCGCCGGCAAGAAAAAGACGAGGGGTGGTTTCTACCCAAAGCGGAGGGGTACCTCCCGAGGCATCTTGCCACAACTGCGCGTCCACAATCATAAAAGAGGTTGCGTCGTCGGATTCCTTTCCCGAGACTTTCTTTTTTTCGGCTTCGAAAGGGGCTTTTCTTTTCCAAGCGCGGGGGGCATAGAAGAAAAGGGAAAAGGCACATGTACTGACAAGCGGTCAATTTCTGCCATCGCGGAAGTTCGATGTTTCGCTGATGCGTTGCTTCTCGTACACTTAGTGGAGCACTCGGAAGTCCCAAGGCCTTCAGCGCGGCTCACAGGCAGGTGCTTCTGCTTCTTTTCCAAAAGAGCAGCTTAGATGTTCTACGGTTTTGAGCGGTCTTCGTGTTTCACCTCCGTTCCCAGCCACTGGAGTTGGTCGTGGGGCTTTGTGTTCTCTTCCCTTGCAGGCGCAGAAAACTAGCGTTCTAATCACGATGATATTGGGCAGCTTCCGTTGCGTTGTCCTTCAAGTCAAACTCTACCGCCGTCGAGGTGCTGAGCATTCCCCCGATGCCTACCTTCTTCTCCAGGTGCGGTGTCTGCGGTTCCCGCGACTGTCCCCCGGGCGCCTGCTCAAAGCCCTGTCGCCACACAAAAAGCTGCTTCCCGCGCCATTGCCGTCCGTCAAAGAGAGAAGGGGTCTGGTAGAGGATCGCGCGTGCTGCAGGTTTCGCGGGCGTTTGACATCCCCCCAAGGGATTCTCACGTCCGCGCGCGGGCCAACACACTCCCGCCGGAAGTGCGGCAACGCGCGTCGCTTTCTGTTCTTTCGCTTATTAAAGAGAGTTGTCCGATGGGTGTTTCGGGCTTGTTCTAATAGTGCTAGAGCGTCCAATTTTGCTGTCGGTCCACGTGCACAGGCGTTAGTTGTGGTTGGGGACCGTTATAAGAGGGGGAGGGGTGTTGAGCGCGGAAGGCCGCGCAACACGTTTGGCGTTCTCGTTGTTGTGTTTCCACGCAAGGTAACCAACATAAACAGCTTGAGGAGTTCCAGTTCGGTTAGCTCATGGCAAATGCCTGCTGCGTACTTGTAACGCAGCTGGTTGCAAAAGGTGGTAGTTGTGGAAGAAGGGCGGTGGTGGTGGTGGTGGTGGGTGACGGTTAGAATTGTTACAGCTGGGTGTGGAACCGGGACTTGTTGGAAGGTGGACGACGTCTTTTCCGCGGAGGTGAAGATAGTCTTGCAGTACATTTTGTTCAGCGAGGGGGCATTGTTTTGGGTTGCGGTAAGGACCTGGGGTTGGGGGGGGGGGGGCGGGGAATGAACCCGGCACTCTAAAAGAAAGGAGGTGGTTTGTCAGCTGATTAGTGGGCAGAAAGCAATTTTGAACACCAGGGATCGCTTCATTATGTCATCGTCAACGGTTACGTGATTTAGGGTGAAAAAAGAGATGTCTATTTTCTTCAGTGTTTCTTTTCTAATACCAGCTGTAACAGCGGGTTTGTTTTTTTTTGAAACGATCAAGGAAAGATGCTGCGTTCTGTGAAGGAAGCATTTCGCGCGTACATCTCTTTGTTGATGGCGAAAGGTGAAATGGTCTTTTGTTTAGGAGCCTGTGAGAGAGGAACCGCTCTCGGAACTCCTGTTTTCTGCACAGACTTTGTGCTGTACGGGCTTCTTGACAGTTTATTTAAAATGCTAACAGAGAGACTGAAAGTGTTCACATGGCTTCTCGTAAATGTTTCTTTTCGTTTTTCTTTCCTCAACCTTTTTCTCCTGAAAACAACAATCTCAATGGTTGCACTACACAGATATATATATATATATATATATATATATATATATATAGTATATATATATATATATATATATATATATATATATATATATATATAGATGTCGTCCACAGAACTCAAACGCCGGGTGACGTCACTCAGTCGTCGGCAGGTGCTGGCGTTCGGGCTTGCGACCACTGGTGTATGTGGTCTGGGCGGCTATGTATATTATCAGAAGCTCTACCTTCCGGAGCTTCAGCGTGAGGAGCTGAAGCGACAGATGCCGGTGCCTGTGCGGAAGACACGACTGTATGTTGCCGGGTCGGCCAATGGATCAGGACTGCTCCCGGAGGCGAGGAGGATGCCGAAAATCTTGTTTTACCTTTTTGCAGCGTACCGTATGGCTCTGCTTTTTGTGAGGTGCGTTCCGGTGATATGGTACAGCTTCCTTACGTTCGGTCTGCATCTGTGTCCTGAAAAAGTCTTTTACAGTAAGATTGCCGCGTTTCTCGCTTCCATGGGTCCGAGTTACATTAAACTTGGTCAATGGATGGCGACGCGGCCAGACTTCTTCCCTGATGAGATGTGCTTGACGCTGGAGAAGCTGTATGACCGGACGTCGCCACACAGCTGGTCTCATACCGAAAAGCTACTCCGCACCAAATACACGGAAGGACCGTTCAAAGGACAGAACGCACTGCGGTTTATCTCAGAGATTGAGAAAGAGCCCATCAACAGTGGCAGCATTGCGCAAATCCACCGCGCGAAGCTGCGCGAGTCGATTGATGGTGTCCCCGCCGGCACGGAGCTGGCTCTCAAGGTCACACATCCTCATATACGCGAAGAGGTTGCTGCAGATCTCGCCGCCATGCGCCTTTTTGTTTCCATTGGAAATAAGCTTATTCCTGGGTTGAGGTACTTTAACCTGGATGCGAGCATCAATGAGTTTTCGTCGCTAATCAGGTCTCAACTCAATTTGCTTGTGGAATGCGACAACATAATGCAGTTCAAGTACAACTTTCGCGACGTCAACGGCGTCATCTTCCCAACACCTCTGGGCTCTCTCTCGACGGAGGATGTACTGTTCGAGACTTTTGAAAAGGGGCAGCCAGTGCAGGAGATCCCAGCCAGTGACAACAATTCTGACCTTGCTGAGTTAGGATGTCACATGTTCCTAAAAATGCTCTTCGAGGACAACTTTGTGCATTCCGATTTGCACCCGGGCAATGTGCTGTTGCGAACGAACAATATCGAGGGGACACGGCAATACTACCCGGACGGCAAGCGCAAGCTCCATCGCGAGATCATTGTTCTTGATACCGGGCTTGTCACAACCCTGTCAAAGGATGAGCGCAATAACTTTATTTCGCTATTTGCTGCGGTGGCGTGCGGCGATGGCGAACTTGGAGCGGAGCTTATGATGGATCGCCTTCCACCATCGCTGAAGAAGACACAAAAGCCGGAGGATCGAGAGCGGTTCAAGAAGGAGATGAAGGCGGTGTTCGACATGGTTGCTCCCGGCACTCACGGGTTCCGGCTCAGCCAGGTGCAGATCGGGACAGTGCTTGGAAAGGTAATGCGGACTGTGCGAGAGAACCGTATGCCGCTCGACGGCAACTTTGCCTCCCTTGTGCTGACTGTGATTGTGGGAGAGGGTCTGGGGCGTAAGCTCTCTCCGGACTTCAACATTTTCGCTGAGGCGGCTCCATATCTGGTTGCTTTCCTGGAAGATGAGGAGATTTTCTTTTTGGCCAACAAGTTGCGGCACACGTACGGAGCAACGGCGTTGCTGCGCGACGCATCGTCGATGGTTCGTCCGCGTAAGGCATCTACATACGTGGAAATGGGCGCGAAAAAAGTTTCAACTGTGCTGCGCAGAATCTTCACAGCTGATGAAACGCCGGCGCAGGGATAGCTGTTCTAGTAGCATCTTTTTTTTCAATACCTATCTGTTCTTTTTTTGTTTTCTTACGTTCCGTCTGCCGACTTTCTGATTTGCACAAATGTGTATATTAACAAGGATCCAAGTGTCTTCATTTTGTGAAAATGATGTGCGCTTTAATAGCTGAAGGCCGGAGAGCGTGGGCTCAGCAGACTATATAGATGGGGAAGTTCTGAGCGAGCGGATAAAACCAGCTAAACAGTAGCTGCAAAAAGTCAGCTGTGATTTTCTCTGAAGTAAGCCAGGGAAAGAAGAAATCTGCCTTTTTTTCTTATTTGCTTCTTTTTTCTGTTGAATTTCTTCTCCACCTTCTTGTTTTCTTTCAGCTCATCAGACCACGATGCCTTCCATTGCGAAAGGCTCCAAAAAAGGCAAAGGGGCGAAGGGCGGCTCGAAGAAAGGTGCCGTGAAGCTTGTTCCCGACCCAGATGCCGCCTACAAACAGCAGCTAGACGAAAAGCTCTATCTTTCACGGCCTACCCGGGCGAAGCTCAGCAACCAGTATACGTCTGCTGTGGACACTGCCATTAAGGCGAATATTGTTTCTGGCACCTCTACCCCGACCGGTGAGTTCAGTATGCCGAAGCAGATCCTGCTTCTTAAGATACCTGAAATTGTGCGCTCATTAGGTCTTTGCGTGACCGACGATCAAGTCGACCAAATATGCTGCATGGTTTCGCAGGCCGCCCCTCCTTCGGAAGCTCCAGCCGACGCGGCAAACAGACAAGAAGCTGCCTCTCAGGAAACTGGAGCTTTTGCAGACACGGAGAGGGTGCGACAAGTCTTGAGTGATATTATGCACACTCACGTTCTGGCGTACGACCCACAGGTGCTGTTGCGTCCTGATCCGCGATTTCCGGCACGGGTATCGTCCGTAGTCTACAAAGTATCTGAGAGCGATCTTGTCTCCTGCTTTGAGGCTCTGTGGGACGCCACAGGCAAGAAGTCGGTGATTCGAAGTGATGGCTCACAAGTAAGGTGTTTCAATATGGACGAGTTAGAGGCTATGATGGGTGGGGTGCAAAAACAAATCTCATCTGTCCAGCCGCTAACGAAGAAAGAGCTGGACGATTTGTATTTCTTTGTAAAAGGCGAAGGCAGTGATGTAATCGGTGAAGATACATTCTTGAGCTGCTTTGCTGATGTAAAATAGAATTCGTGCAGATCAGCCGTGCTCACCCGCATGTTTTTTTTTTTTTCGCTCCTCTTTGTCGCCATGTTCACTGACACTTTGTACGCAAGACAAAAAACAACCAGAAAAAGGACTTTTCTCCCTGTAGTGTTACTTCTTCAGCTTTCTCATAGCCGCAACACCTCATTTTGTTCACCATGTAAGCGTTTCTTTAGGCATCTTTTGGTCTTTTGTGACCGGTGCGCTCTGCTCTCCTTTTCTGTTTTTGTCATGTTGACCTCATTTTGTTTCAGATTGCTTTCCTCAATCTATCACCGTTCTCTTTCCCCTCCTTTTCTCCTACGTACTTTCTTTGTTCTCAAAAAAAAAAAAAATCTTCTGTACAAGAAAAGAAAACGACATAGAGGAGTACGAACACACGCACCAATGGATAACTTGACTGAAATACTCAAGAACATAGACCGCAGCAAAATTGACGAAGCTCTTGCGCTTCTGCAAAGCTTGAGAAGTGACCAACCAACTCAGAATGGCTCAACTGCGAGCTTGCCACAGACAAGCAGCTCCCCGTCGCCCGACGCTCAAAAAGCAGAGGTCGAAGACGCACAACAGACAAATACTGAGCAGAGCCCAACGGGGCTAGTTGCAAAAGCCTCCTCCGGGAGTGTTGGATCTCCGCCGGCAGACGACGATGACACACCACTTGCATCTCTTGGGCGCGTTCTATCCACCGACGAGAAAGAGTCAACTCGCGAAGCACACAAAGGTGAAAAAGAGGCTGAGAGAGAGGCACGCAAGAAAATGAGAAAAGAGGAAGCACACTTTTTCAAGCTTGAGAGCGATCACCGTAAATCGGTTTTCGAGGAAGAGAGGGATAGTCGCCGTTCTCTGCGCGATTCTGAGCGTGAGACACGAAAGGCTGCGAGGGAGGCTGAAAAGGAAGCTCGTCGCAAGGCCCGAGAAGAGGAACAAGAGGCTGAGAAGGAACAGCGTCAAAAGCAGCGCGAGGCGGAGCTACAAGCAAAACAAAAAGCACGTGATGCGGAGAAGGAGGCCTTGAAAGCCCCTAAAGAAGCTGTCAATAGTCTCGCTGCATTTGGGTTTCTCAGCAGCACAGTTAAAGCGGAAAACAAGAAAAACATGCTGTTTGCCCACTTTGTGCAAGATAAACGGGTCGTGCCTGCCGCCTTGCAGTTTTGGGAAAAGCCAGAAGACAAAGTCATCTTCCACGAGGAGGACGCCTCGGTTGTCAACATTCCGGCTTCCGGGATGCTCAAAGGCAGTCGTCACGATGCAGAGAGCAGCCGGAGCAGGTTTGTGGACGAGGAATCATCCTTGCTTCACCCACCGATTTGTGTGGGGGCGGATGCGCCGCACAAAGCCGAGGTGTGCGTGCGCGACTTCAACGCAATGATAGAGGCTTCCAACTCGCAAGATGTGCCGACGCGCGAGCTGCTCCGCGAATGCGGGTGCACGTTTCACGTTGCCACGGCGGAACCGTACCCCTCCTTTGACAACGAGGTGGTCTTCTCTGGTTTCTTCGCGATCGGCTACGATCCGTGCCAATCTCGCCCACCTTACTTCGGGACGTACAATCATCTTCAGGAAGGCAACTTGAACGAAGTGGAGTTGCTGCAGATGGCACGCTTCCCACCAGGCCGCGAGATTCCGCGTCTGTCAAACATCGACTATGAATATGACTCCGGGGATGATTGGGATGTTATGGAGGGCGACGAGGACATCGCTGCTTCTTCCTCGGACAACTCCAGTGAAAACTCAGACCTAAATTCTCTCGACAGCAGCGACCTGGAGTTTATCAACGACGATGACGAGGAGGACTCCGACTGTGACATTCAGCGCAGGGTAATGGAAGCACGGCAGCGCCGCCTGTTTCGACTGCGCAACAAGGACAAGCTGGTGCCGTCGTACAGCGGACCTTTCGTTGGCATCCCCAATGACGAACATCCGCTGCGGAGCTTCGACGAAATGGAGTGCATCGCACCGCTGACAGCGGAGTACTTTGATTCGTTGTTGGAGACGGAGCTGGGTGCGTTGGCGAGCGGCAGCGTTGGTATTCCCGCGGCTGGTGAAGAGGACCTTACTGCAGAGGAGCGCGAGGCCAAGCTGCAACGAGCTCTGATGGAGGCTGCGCTGAAGAACAGACGAGAGATGACTGACCACGAGCTGAAGGCGCTGCACGAATTGATCAAAGCTAACGGCAAGATATCAACCAAAATGATCATCAAGGCTCTGAAGGAGCAGCAGCTTTGCGTTGGTGTTGCTCAGGCTGAAATGATGCGCACGGTCAAGCGCTTCTACGAACGGCGGCGTGGGTCTTTGGTGCTGCGTGACACGCCGTGGGTACCAACGGACGAACGGCTTTTCGCTCCTGCACCAACCGCCAAGAAATCAAAGTCAGGGGACAAAAACGGCAAAACAGGTGCGGCAGAGGAGGACGAGAAAAATGATGCAGATGACGAGGCAGGCAGTGATGACGGCGGCAATGAGGAGCCGGTTGGGAAGGCGGCGACGACAGAAGAGCCCGCGTCTGACGTTCCTGGGCCCTCTCCACCTCCTGCGGAGAAAGCGGAAGCTACAAGTGACTCTGCAACACCTGTGGCGAGCTGTGTAAGTACCAAAGAAGATAGTGCACCGAAGGTGAAGCAGATGACACTCACTGAGTTGCTACCGAAGGTTGGGGTGGTGAAGGAGACGAAGCGGCAACGAGAAGGTGAGCAGCCGGAGGACCAGAATGAAGGTGTTAGCACGTCCACAGGGAATTAGGTTCAGCTGTCGAAACATGGGGCAATGAAAGAGGCTGAGCCCCCTCCTTTATTTGTCTCGGCGTTTCTTTCTGCCCAACAGCTCGCTTTCCGGTGACTGCGTGTTGCGGAGAAGAGGCCGCCGTTGGCATTCATAGAGGAACTGGTGCAGGATTAAAATAGAGATGAGCTTATTGATTTTTTTTTTTTGCAAATGAGTTGCTGTTCATAGAACCGCAGGTAACGAAAAAGCAAAAAAAAACCAGTGACTACTCGAACTGGTTGACACCGTGTGAGGCTTGGCGAACGGAACACTGTTTCTTCTTCAGCTTCCCGTAAGAAAAGCTGACAATTCTCTGCTCTCCCTGCAGCCTTGCGACTGCTTTTTCTTTGAAGGGCATCGATCATGGTGTGTCCGTTCTTGCGTAGAAAAGTCACATGAATGTAGCACTTTCGCGTTGCTTTTCTTTCTTTCTCTAACTGCTCTTCTCTTTTCCAATCTGCTTGTGTCTCTGTTCGTTTTGATGGAACAAGGAGTGCTGGCTGTGCAGTGCATTCTGCTACCATCGGAGGTCTTGGATAGAGAGACACGTTGTTTTCTTTTTCTCACTCGGGGAGGTGCTCAAGACTGTAAGACTCCGAACAACAACAACATAAAACAACAGCTACATAGCATTGGCATATCACAGCTATCGCTGTCAAAAGCAGGAGTGTACTTCCGACCACCGTCTCATTTGACTTGGGTTGCTCATCTCTTACCGAACGGGGTGAAGCACTGCCCTCTTTCCCCCCAAAACACACACACAAAAGCACATACACTCTAGCACGCTTTTAGCTCAGAATGGGCAACAAAAACTCCGCTGCTCAGAGCGTTGAGGCAGAGCCGACGCAATACTTCCTTCTGCCAAACGCGCCGGTACCGTCCTTGAAGCCGGCTGATCTGGACTTTTCCCAAACAAGTGGTAAGCCGATCTTGTGCGCAGGATGGATTGCCCCACGCGGAAGTCCATCCTGGTCGAAAAAGAATGTGGTGTACTCCGCCGATATTGAGGTCGCGGTTCCTCAGCCGCACCAGGTGCGCGTCAAGATCTACGCTGCCGGGGTGAACCCAGCAGATGCGCAGCGCACAACGGCGTTGGCCCAGCCTGACCCAGCTGATTACAAGAAAGCGAAGGAGGCGCCGCGCCGCCCCAGTCGCCACCGTGCGGCACTGTTTGAGTTTCCGTACGTGCTGGGGATTGAGGGTGCCGGGGTCGTGGAGAGCGTTGGGTGGGACACCGAGTCTGAGCAGAACGGTGGAGAAGGACTCAACGACATCCGAGTGGGGGATCGTGTTGCCTTTTTGGCTGATTTCACCAAAGGGAGCGGAGGGTCATTCTGCCAGTACGCTCTTGTAGACCGCGACATCTTATGGAAGCTGCCAGAGATCACCGAAGCGCCATCTGGCTCTGCCGCCGGCGAGCTGGTACCAGGTCGACTCATTGACTTTGTAGAAGCCGCCACACTCCCTGCAGCGGCGGCTACGGCGTATATTGCGCTATTCGACAAGCTGCGCGTAGAGCCGCAGCGCACCATCTTCATCAGTGGCGCATCAGGCGGCGTCGGCTCGGTCGCGGTGCAACTGGCGCATTACTTTGGGCTCTTTGTAATCGCTAGCTGCTCCTCCCCTAACGTACCGTACGTCCAGAGCCTCGGGGCGGATTACGTCATTGATTACACCCGGACAGACGTGGTTAAGGACATCCTCAAGTTCACGGAGAACTACGGTGTGGACTACATGCTGGAGTGCGCGGGTGCTTCCATGTCCGAGATGCATGCGGAGGCTGTTCGCTTTGGCGGGTCTGTGTGTGTGCTGACTGGTCTGCTTGTTCCTCGCAGCGATTTGGTGTTTCGCCGTCAGCTCTCCGTGCATTACGTCTTTTTAGGCATGCTGCATCAGGACCCAGTTGTGCGACAGCAGCTGCAGCCGCTGGGCCACCTCGTCATGCAGCTGTACGCACAAGGTGCTTTCAGCGTGGTGACGGAGCAGGTACCCTTTGTCCAGGCCGCGGATGCACTAGATGTCCGTGCGTCGGGCCACGGCCGCGGCAAGGTGGTCCTCGGCAACTTTCACATGAACGAGGATCACGAGGAGCGGCAGCGGCGACACCGCGTGCACCTGTACGAGAAAGCACAGCTTCAGCTCCAGAAGGACGCAGTGAAATCAGCCGGAGCGGCGAAGGAGGAAGGCGTAAAGGAGGATGCATTAAAATAAAGAAAGAAAAAAGGACAGCCGTCCAGTCTTTCTCCTCTTGTCTGTTGTCGTGACGTCTGCATGTTCTTCTACCGAATCCTCTGTTTTTGATTTCGCCATTGCGTTTCAACGTTTTTTTAATAGGGCACTGGAAGGCAGAAAATCGTTTTTGTGACGAGCCAGCGCAACCACTCATTAAATAAGTGGCAGAAAATAGACAGCGTCGCTGCTGCTGAGTGCCATTGAGAGGTGAGCGTAGTAGGTCCACCGTGGTAGACGTCTGTTTTGATAGGGAGGTAAAATCCATCGAAAAAAAGAAAGATGAGATGAACGACGCAGAAGGAGTCCTCCTTCCTGACCTTTTACTTTCACCTCTCGTTTCGGCCTCACCATTTTCATCTCACTCCTGTCTTCCGCAAACGCATTCACTGAAAAAAAGAGTGGAGCTCAACCACTGTTGTTCACTTTTTTCCTCTTATCTTTCTTTCTGCGGTCCCAGCAATGAGCAGCAGACCGAGCGCAAAGACGACATCTTTGAAATGCAACGGATGGGCGGTCGCACAGCCCGCCGCGAAGTGGTCCAAAGATGCCCTGCGGGTGATGGACGTAACTATGCCAGCCCCTGCGCCAACACAGGTGCGTATCAGAGTACACGCCGCCGGCATCAATCCCGTGGACTGGAAGCGCGCCATGTTTCCTGCATCCGGCGCGGGACCCGGCGTTGCTGGTAACGGCCTCAGCGGGTTCAAGGGCATGCACCACAAGCCTCCGCAATACCCATATCCGTATATCGTCGGCGTAGACGGCGCTGGTGAGGTGGAGAGCGTCGGGGCAAAGGTGACTTCCCTGAAGGTTGGCGACCGCGTCATGTTTCACTCCTCCTTGCTGGACGCCTTTGCCGGATCACTGTGCGAGTACGCCGTGCTCGAGGAGGCGGTGGTGGCACCGATTCCATCTGATGGGTCGAAGCCGATGTCCTACGTGGAGGCTGCGGCGATCCCGTGCGCGACGTGGACGGCGTACATCGCGCTGTTCGACAAGCTTCGCATCGAAAGCGGTCGCAGCATATTCATTGATGGCGCCTCCGGCGGCGTCGGCAGCTCAGCCGTGCAGCTTGCCCATCACGCTGGTCTCTACGTCTTTGCATCGTGCTCGCCGTCGAACGCTGAATACGTGAAAGGGCTCGGCGCGGATGTTGTACTGGACTACCATGACGGCTCCAACATGGTGGACCAGATCCTGGAGGCGACGGAAGGCCGTGGGGTGGATTACTACCTCGCCGTCACCAACACCGACAATGCGGAAGAGTACACCGACGTCCTTCGCTTTGGCGGTGCTGTTTGCCTCCTTTCCGGTGTTTTGATTCCCACCAGCGACGTTCTCTTCCGCCGTCAGCTGTCGGTGCACTACGTCTTCCTTAACGGCCTGCATGGTCATCCCATGACGTGGTCGCAGCTGCGGTACATCGGTGAGCAAGTGACGAAGCTGTACCAAGACGGTGCATTTCAGCTGGAGATTGAGGTGTTGCCGTTCACGGAAGGCGCAACAGCGCTGGACCGCTGCGCAACAGGGAAGATTGGGAAGGGCAAGCTGGTCGTGCAGGTAGCCTCGCCCTGAGACGAATCAACAAAGAGAATCCTCGCTTGTTGAGTCAACATCCGCTTCGAAATTGTCGTCGAAGAGCTGTTTCCTTTTCCTGGCCCAGCTACGGCAGGTGGGTATCGCGACGGACCTTCAACGAGCTCAACAGCTCTCCTTCTCGATTCGTCTTACTGTTTTCGTTAATCCTGCAACACTCACCGCTTGCCTGAGCGCCCAGCTCCAACCAAAGGCCCAACACACACCAAACGGAATCTCTTTCTCGTGATAGTTTCGCTTTGCCTTTTCCCTCTGTCGTGATGCCGGACCTGCCTGTTCGACGTGCCTTTTCCCTCGTATTATTATATGTCTTGTGCTGTCTTTGTGGTGTGTCCCGCTGTGTTGTCGCAGCAATGGGCTCGACACGCGGCGGCGCGACTCTCCTACAGGAAAGCGAAACCGAAAGTTGCGTGCTGACAACTGTGATCTGTGTGAGAAAAATGGCTAAATTGTCTGTAAACGCATTGAACTGGATGTGCTGCTGTTCTTCAGTAGGTGTCTTCACATGGTTTGAAAGATGAGCTGCTGTTCAACCTTACTTTCTTCAAAAAAACCCCAACAACGGTTGGCTTCTTTGGTGTCATCCTTTCCCACCTCCTCTTCGCCTTCTACCCCCTCTTTTTTTAAAGTTCGCGCCTGTAGCCTAATTGCTTTCGCTGTGCAAGGTGTATTGTGGAAGCTCAGAAGCAGTTTCGAACACGCAAAACAACTGCTGTTCTTGTCTGTCTTACTGATATCGCTTCATCGTGGAGACGACATTTACCATGTTCGCATCTCTTAGCGCAAGCAGAACAGCGCGGCTGCACCATGCACAACGCCGCGCCACCGCATGCTGCGCCGCTGCGTCTGTCACCTCCACCGTATCGTTTGCGAGGCTCACCTCTGCTATCAGCAGCCGGCGTACGGCACTGTTCACCGCTACACGCCGCTACACAAACGTACTGTACCGGCTTCCGCCCACTCAAACAATCCCCACCCACTCTCCGTCTGGTGAGGAGATCGACACGGAGCTCTTTGTTCGGCAGATCAAGAACTTTTTCAACGTTCTGCGAGAGACGCAGCTTATCGAGCTCGTGTACGAGATGAAGAGCTGCCCGTACTACGAGTGCCTCTTCTCTAATGACCTTTTCTTCCAGCATTACGACATGCTTCTTCCTATGCCAAAGTTTGGCCGGGAGAACCGATCTGCGGAGATGAGCGAGACGATTCGGTACATGCGCGGCTGGGGTGCCACAGCCGACGTGAACCACATTCTGCAGGATGTGAAGGGCGGCCGTGCGAGCGGCGCCGACTTCATCTCCACGACCCACGGAATTTTGATGGGCTATGGCACTCCCCGCACGAACAAGCTGGCGATGATGACGCTGACGGGCGGCAATGCGGAGTCAGATGCCGCCAAAGAGAACATCCGTGCGTTAGCTGTCGAGCCGGTTGAGTTGTTGCCGGATAGTCCTCCGCTGTCCGAGCTGCTCGCCTTCAGTGGGCAACGCACCTTTATCTTTTGCGACTCGGAGCACGGACATCGGGCGGTGAACCAGGCAGTGAAGCTGATGCCCAAAGTGCCGTGGCAGACAATCAAGATTGAGCCGGGATGCTCCTTCTTTTCCCACTTAGCGGGTGCAAACTACGTGTATGATGTGCTGTGCGATCAGGACTTCCCCGTTTCTTTGGAGCGGCTGGGTGAGTCGGGTCTCAACCCCTTTCCCGTAGAGTGGTCGGAGCCGCGCAAGCTGGGCATCACCATGCGCAGTATTTGCATGACGGCGCGCTTTGCTCGCGGCACGATGAACGCTGGTGGGTATGCGAACAGCAGCGCCCATCAAGCCTCAGGATTCAACTACAACAGCCGCAACATTGCAAAGAACTCACGACTGTTTGCTGGCGGTCACCGCAAACACGGTGATCAGCTGTCTCCTCTTGCTGCACAGATAGCGGCAGGGGAGATTCAGGAGCCGGTGTATCAGCCGATCCCACGGTATGCACCGCCCATGCACCGCCGCGGATCTGTGATGCCAACGCACGACCCATCGAAATAAGACCGGGACGAGGTGATGGTGACAGAGGGTGTTTTTGCTTGTTTTGGCGTTTTGTGTGCTTTTCGCCGTGTTGCTGTCGTGCTCTCTTTCTCACATTGACAGAGTTTTATGTGGCTAAGCAATAAAAAACAACAGCAAACCGATTTTTCTGTAAGAGAAGTGGATCTCAAGCACATGTAGGTATCTTTGCGAAGGGTCGTGCTTCACAGCTCCTCCTTTTCTCCGTTCTCTTTTGGAGAACAATAAAAGGCAGCATTGCTCAGACTACAACGCGTCGCTCTTCTTTTCATTTTCCTCGTCTCACTTTTCGTCTTTCGTTTCCCTCTCGGTCTGCGGCTGTCGAAACAACGACAAAAAACAAAAGACACAAGTCTTGTTTTTTTTTTAATATTCCCTGCTTTTTGGTTTCGGATACCTCTGCTCCTTTTTGTTTTGTTTCCTTCAGACACACCTCAGATTCCTCTCAGAATTAGAGCTGCTTGAATCTGCTGTATTCTATCGTTTTTCTCTGTTTTGTATCCTTCTCACCCCTTCATCCATACACGCTTTGCTTTTTTAAAACTACTTCTATTGCTTTCAGACTCACTTTTCTTTTTGTTCTCCTTGGCAGGGATGCCCGTCAACGCTCGCCGCTTCGCCGTGGTGGTCAGCGCGGCGGTTGTGCTGAGCTGTCTCTTCACCTTCACGGAGGCAAAGTTGCGCTTACCGTACACCACTCCTGTCATACAGACAAACCACACATCAGTCACGGATCCGGAGACGGGGGAGAAGGTCGCTGTGTTTCCCGTCAGCTTTACGGTGATGGTCGCAGACTGCTTCTCACAACCCGTGGCGTTGGTGGATGGGAGTTGGCTGAAAGGTCCTGCCATCATCCAGACCCATGTCTTCACAGGTGCAAGCATGAAGCTCGTGTTTGACGTGCCGAATCCCGGACTGGACTTTGTCATGAACCTGACCTCTGCCGAGTATCCAGTGATCCAAGATCAGTACGGTAGTCTGTGGAAGCCCGTCTCTCCGCTGAAACTGGAAGTTGTCAAGGAGGACACCAAGTACACCTACGACGTTGGAAATGTGAGGACGGCAAGCTACCAGTCGCAGTCGGAGTCTGTGGTCACGCCAGTGGGGACGCCGCAGTACGACATGGAGTGCTACCCGGACCAAAGCGTGCTGCGGTCTCAACAACACAAACTACCGCAAGTACAGTTTGGTGGACAGTCCTGTGCCGCCGTACGCCTGTACAGGCGAGGCACTCACCTACAAAGCTGCTATCTTTTCTTTTGGGGTAAGTGCAATTGTTCATCGTGACAAGGTATCGGCGGGAAAAGGATGCCTATTAAAGGCTCGCGATGGCGTGGAGACGACAATAAAGTGCTCAGACGATGGAAGGGTTACGGTCGACGGCTTGTTGGTCTCTCCTTCTTATAGTTTCCCTTCAGCTGGGTTTATGCTTTGCCGTCAAGGGGCAGCTTTGACGGATCCATCTTATGAGGCGTCACCCATCCCTGTTGTGATATCTGCGTTCTGTCCAACGATGAGGTGCATTGGCTACACAGCGAAGAACTATATGGATGACCGTGTCAAGTGTGAGGAACATTCGCTTGGCTACTACACCTCTCTGGATGGCAACAACACCAATCAGTTCAGCTTCTACGAGAACCGAGCAGCCTCCTATTGGGGTGCGTGGTTTCCAGATCTTCGCTGGATCGATGATGTCGGTATGTCCTCCTCCACACCCTCCACGATCAACAACATCAGCTTTCAGCGCGACGTCCCTGCATCCACTGGTTGGTCTCTCACCTACGCCGACTTCCCTCTGCCTCTCACAGACACGTTGCAGCCGCTCTTCCCGATTGGCCGTCCCACCCGTGTTACCGCGCGCATCAACGATGCCACCAACCCCACCGCTGTGGTGGTCACTGTCGAATATGTGTCCTTTTCCAACTTCACGGGAGCCAACTGGACGATACAGACGTGTGTGGGGACTCTCTGTGGCTCTTCGCTGTACCCTGCAGCAGCTGATGCAAACCGATACCCTACGCTCATGACGGCTACGGTGCGCCTCACTTCCCTCGGTCTCACTCCGCAGCTACTCCCTTCTGAAGTTGTTGTAACGGTGACCTGCGCAA
>OESO01000130.1:0-50720 GCA_900240985.1 Crithidia bombi | reverse complement strand
CCACACCGACAGCCAACCCTTTTCACACGCTGCTCAAGCCGTCTACGGTGACCGTCGGAGCTGCCATCCTTCCTTCAGCTACGAGCACCGTGAACGTCAGCCTCGCTCGTGAGCCGCTGCAGGATGTCCCCTCTCCGTACGCTGCGTCCCTCGGTGCGAACGACACGAGTCGCATCATCTGCCAAGGCGACTACCGCTTTTCCACTGCGACCAGAGCCTGTGTGCCACTGACAGATCAGGAGTGCGCCATCAAGTATCGTGGCCGCCGCATTAGCTTCAACACCACCATGAATGCCTGCATGTGCCAAGCCCCAGTGCTGACGAGTCCGCTGGTGTACCGCCCGCTGCCCGACCCGCTGCCTCCGCCGACGTTCACGGAAGAGGACATTCGTGCTCTGATGAAGTCGCTGAAGGTGCCGAAGTTTATGCAGACGATGGAGCAGGCGATTGATGACCACGACGCGAAGCTGGCGAGTCAAGGGCAGCAGAGGCCAACACAAAAAGCCCAGTCAGCGACGACTGCAGCAGCGACCTCGAAGGCAGGAAATGGGAAGCTGCAGCAGGAGGGAGCTCCACGCTCTGCCACTGCTTCTGCCTCGTCCACAACGACCAGCGATACCAAGTCGTCACTCCCGGCAGAGATTCCTGGCTTCTTCGAGCTGTCCGTCGCCTGCATCGCTGCCACCGGCGTGACGTGGATCTTCATCCTCTTTCGCGATGTCTTCTACAAATGTGGCGGTGTGAAGGAGTGGTCGGCGAAGAACCGCGAGGCCACGCAGCGACCGGTGCCACCACCGACGCCATCCGCCGTCTCACCGGCTGCACAGATGCCACCGATGCAGTCCTTGACGGTACCAGTGCCTCTGCCTGTTCATCCTCCGTCGTCAGTGTCGACGCCCATGGCACCTCCACCTCAACCACAGCGGCCCAAACCGGACAAGGACCATAAGCCTCGTGCGAAAGACTCTGCGGTCAAGAGCAAAGTGCAGGTGAAGGAGGCAGCGACGGCGAGGTGCGCTGCACTGCCGGCTAGCACACCCGCCTCGTCTTGTGCGGCAGACCCACACAACATCTTGCCGCCCTTCACCTCTCCCACTTCTCACCTGCGCAAGCAAGCGCCTGCGTCACACACGCTGCACCGCTGTTCAGGCAGAAAGGAGCACGCGAAACCACATCGCCGCTCCTCGTCGCACAGGGGACAGTCACCACCGCAGACACGCCGGCAGACCGCACCGACCTGGGAGGACGTCTCGCCCGTCGCCTGTGCTCCGTCTCCGCTGAACTGTGCCGCGGAGCGACACACACCGTTCGGCTACACCAGCCGCGGCTACGCCCCGGATGACACTTCCCCGAGAGACGAGTACACAAGTCGGAGCGGGGGTGCTGATGGCAGTGGCGGAGCTTTCCACGACTACTTCGCCGCCTACGAGTACGTGCCTGCTCCGCCTGCCTACGCAGAGGACCCCGAGGGGCAGCGGTGGTACAGCTTTCCGGCTACTCCTCCGCGGTCCCCCCCCACGGAGAGCTGTGGCTGGGGATCGCGTCGCTTCGATGAGGAGTACTTTGCCAAGTCCCCTCCGTACGCACGCGTCTCCTCGATCCACGACCCGTTCGGTTCCTCGCGGTCAGCGGCGGCGCACTCCATGCGAAGCGGCCAGCAATCTCCCTCTGGGTCGGAGCAGTACCCGGCGCGCTCGCCGGTACGGCAGTCATCGCGTGTCGAGGTGCTTCCCTCGGATGCCGACGAGGACAAGGGCAACCATCAAGCCTCCGCAGAGGAAACGAAGTCACACCACGTGGAGAGCATCGACTGAGCTGGCGAGGTTAGTGTAGGACGACAACTGCTGCTGCGTATCTCGTCGTATCGGTTCGCACTGTGCTGCCAGAGGAACGCGCACTGTTACCGTGTCAAAAAGGCCCCCTCCCAGCTTCCTACAGGCTAGGCAATGTGTTGTTTACACTTTGGCTACCCTCCCCCCAAAAAGCTGGTTTGAATGCGGCCACGCAGCCACACCCTGTTGACATCAAAACGAGATGCAAACAAGACACGCGTCGTTCTTTCACATCACCGGCCACAGCAACAGTCGTCTGGCCTCACCTCAGAGACTTTCCCCCCCTCCCCTTTGTTTTTTCTCTGCTCATTCACTTCGTTGTTTGTTGAATTCTTCTTTGTGTGTCCTTTTTTTTTGTACCTCCTCTCCCTCTTTCTTTCACTTATGCTGTTTTTTCCAGACCCCCCCTTTTTTTTTCTAACCACCGCTATCACTCCTTTTTTTTTCTATTTCTGGCTAACGAAGGTGTCACCCCAACACAGACGCAGTTGTTGGTGCCAAAGACTTCACTCTTTTGTTTTGTTCTCCTCCCCTCCCTCTGTCGTTTTGCTACTTGCGTCACTGAACTCTTCATTGCCCATCTCCGCCTCCCATCCACAGCCCTTTTCTCTTTCTTTTTCTTTTGTAACTCACCGCTTTTTTTTTTTTGTAAATGGCTACGATGGTGCAAAGGCGATGATGCGTGCGGTGTTGGGGGATGACTCAACGGCTCCACTTAAAAGCAGAAAAGCAGCAACAATTGAAAAGCAGAGTGAGGGAGTTACATGAGGAAGCACACCAGCTCCTCTTCTCGCAGCGATGTGTGCTTGTGCGTTCAGTTCAGCTCCTCCAGTGCCACCACTGCTACTTGTGATGCAACGATACTTGGCATTTCCCCTGTCACTAGTGTATGTCTTTGCTGCATCTTTTCGAACACAGCTCTTGTTCTCTCTCACCTGTTCGAAGAAACATCCGTTCTTTTGATCCTCTTTCTCGTTCTCTCTCTCTTTTCATGAGCTGCGCATCTGCAACAGTCAAGTACTTTTATTGCTTTCTTTTCTGCTTCGGGATCCGACGCATCGCTGTTGGTAGCGTGGCACTACTATTGTTCCTCTCTCTATCTTTGTCGTTCGCTGCAATAGACTTCCGGAGAGTCGGTGAGCTGGCTCTTAAAAAAAAAAAAAAGCAGGCACCGTTGGCGCGTCGTGAGCGCGTGCTAGTGTGTTCCCGAAATAGAACTATGGATGGACGTACCGGCATGCCCTTCAGCCTCGCACACACACCCGAGTCCGTAGAGGAATTGGTGCGGGAGAATGCGTCTTTGCGTGCGCGCTTGAACCTCTCCGATGAGCAGCGTGTGACACAGGAGGTGCTGCGCGAGCAGCTCCAGCGCTTCTTTCAGCGTGTGGCTGAGGAGGAACGTGCGAGTCAGGAGGTGCTGCAGGACTCTGCACAGCGTAATGAGGAAAATGCTGAGGAGGAGGACTCCCCTTCCGCTTCCCCTACAAATACGGCTAAGCGCTCTGCCCAGTCCTCTTCGCTGTCACTGACGCACGCAGTCTCCGTCGTGCTTCGACACATGCAGATGGGGAAGCAGCAGGCCGAAGAAGCACTAGAAAAGCTGCAGCGCGAAACGGTTGCCCCGCTGCATGCGCAGGTGGAGGCGGCAGAAGCCGAAAAAAAGCGGCTGCAGATTCGTATTGCAGACTTGGAGATGTCGATGGCTAACACACCCGCCCCTCCGCTTGTGGCAGAGCTGAAGCAGCTGCGGGAATCAGAGGCGTTGCTGCGACGGCAACTACAGGAGACGCAGGAGGCAGCCACGGCGACGATAGGCACCTTCCGCAAGTCCGTGGAGGATGGCCTTGTAGCTGCTGGCCAGGTTCCCGGGCTGGTGGGGAAGGTGGAGGCTCTCAAGGAGGAACTCTGCATGAGTCACAACGTCCAAGCTGCACAGCGTGTGGTGCTCGAGGAGCTAGAGCGGCGCCACCGCATCGACCGCGAGATCGACGACGTCTTCCACACGGAGGAGACCAACATGCTGAAGGAGCGGGTGGCGCATTTAGAGGCGGAGGTGCGGGCTGCGGTGGCACGCGAGGCAGCTGTCGTGGCGGAGCGCGATACGAAGGACGCACAGCTCATCGCCGCCCAAAACGCAATGAAAGACTTGATTCTGCAGCACAGTGAGGAGCAGCAGGCACTGGCGCAGAAACGCCAGCGCGCAGAGCAGGACGCCAGCAGCAATCCCTCCTCTATCCGTGGTGAGCTGACGAAGTTCTGGTACGAGGGCCGGGATCAGATTCGAGAACTGGAGCGGCAGGTGCGGACCCTGCAGACGACCCAGGACGATTTGCGTGTCTCGCAGGGTCGTGTGGCGCAGCTGGAGCAGCGCAAGGCGGTGCTGGCGGACAACTTAGCGGCCCTCGCCACCGAGGTGGACCGCCGCCGTGAGGAGGAGCGGGCACTGCGGGCCCACTGCGCAGGTCTGGAGGCGGAGCGTGACCGCCTGCTCGCAAGTGTTGCCATGACGCTGGAGCCGGTGATGTCAGAGCAGGAGCTGCGTGCGTGCTGCACAACCATTCGCGAAGCCGCGACGCGTGTGGCTGCAACGAGCGCCACGGTTGTTGCCGACCCCCACGCCATCGAGGAGGCGCTCCGGCGTTCGCAGAAGCTGAAGACGGAGGTGGCGCAGTTGCAGCGGCAGAAGGACCAACTACAGCGTTTCCTGCAGCTTCGCGAGGACCGCGTGTGTGCGCTTTTGGAGCAGGAAGCCCTCCTCCTCTCTGAGCAGCAGCAGCGACGCTCTTCAGCCCACGGCTCGCCACCCCTCGACAGCGAAGAAGGCAGGCAGCCGTCTTCTTCAGACGCAGCAGGTGCAGCAGCGGGTGTCGTCTTCTCGCTTCCGCAGTTTCTGGAGTCCATCCGACAAGGGGCCAACGACGTGTTTTTGCTGAACGAAACCAGCGCTGCACGTGGCGTGGGTAGTGGGACCGGGCCAAAACGAACCATCGTGAAAGGCGCGGCAAGCGGGAGCAACGAGGCCACAAGCCTGGGCGACAGCTCCGTCGCACCACATCGCCAGTCCTTTGTGGCGCTGCAGCAGCAGTTTCAGCAGAGTCAGGAGCGGCTGCTGGCATCACACCGTGAGCTTCTCGAGACCCGAAATGAGATTCTGCACCTTCAGGCAGAGCTGAAGAGCAACAGCAGCGAGCACGCTGCGGCGCTGCAGTCTCAGGAAGAGGCAAGGCGTGCTGTGGAGGCCGCCAACACCGCTCTCACGCACCGCACGACGACCTTGACAAACGAGCTGCAAGAGATGCATCAGCACTACAACGCCTCCGTAGCGATGGTGCGTACCACGCTGGACGGTCTGTGCAGCACGTTGCAGCTCTTCCACCAGTTAGAGCAGCACACGGAGAAGCTGCGGGAGATGGTGCAGGCTGAGCGGCGCGACATGAGCGATCTGCTACGGCGCGAGGCGTCGTCATGGGGAGCTGCGCAGGGCGGTGAAAGAAACGCGCAGGATGCCCAGCACTCTGCGGCAGCTGAGCAGATCAGCGCTGCCCTGCGTCAGATGGAGACGTACATTGCGGAGGCGATTCACCAGACGACGCTGCAGGCAAGCCAGGATCAAACCAGCTACATTGGCCAGCTCGTGCGGGCGATTCAGGAGCAGGAGGAGCGCGTGAAGGCTGCCAAAGCGGCCTTCGAGGCCTCTGCGCAAGCTCAGGCAAGCAGCTTGGTGGAGCGCATCGGCGCCGCACAGCAGCAATGGGAGTCGACGTGGAAGGCGAAGTATCAGGCGTTAGAGGCGGAGCGCACGCAGAGTGTCATGCAGCAGCACGCCAGCGTGGTCCTGCAACGTGCACTAGAGCAGGCGCTTGCGCCGTCTACTACCAGTGGCAACAACAGTGGCACCTCCTCCACTGCTGACGATGCCGCACCTATGCCAGTGGAAGTGGAGGAGTCGGTGGGGAACATGTCCGGGACACTCCAGGCAATTCGCAGCTTCATTACGCATGCCCGCCAGCGTCAAGAGCAGCAGCAACAGGAGGAACTTCAGCGCCAACAACAGCAACAACAGTTGCAGCAGCAACAGGCCGTGGTACCAGTGCCACCACCACCACTCTCGTCCGCTGCCGTCGCTGCACCCGCATCTGCAGCTACTGCTTCCGTGAACTCCCCCCTCACACCGGCCTTTCCCACGCCATCGCTCGTGTCGGGCGTGGCTGCGCCACCCGCTGAGCCTGCCGTCGCACCTGTCGCCTTTACAGCTGAGGTGGATGCAGATACAGGGGCCCAACTCGGCCCGGCAAACTCCGAGACCCCCAACGAGAACGAGGAGGTGAAGCGTGGACTTCAGGCCATGGCATCAGAGGCCGCACCAACCCACGAAGCGGCTCCTGCGAATGAAGAACGACAAGAACCTCTTTTCGCACCGACACCTCACCCCACAGGTTCGGAAGTCAAGGCGGAGCCTGGCGTGATTACAGGACCTTCACCCAGCGCAGAAGCCATGAATGAGGAAGGCCACTCCTCCGCCTCGCCTTCCGCTGCGTAAGGTGTAGAGGATGAACGGCACGCCTCTCTCACGCGACAGCCACTGCTTGAGCCAGCGAAGGGCCATCGGGAAAGAAAGGGGAGAAGAGAGGGTGTTGGTGATTGCTGTGGTTTAGGTGCTCTTGATGTGCTGATTTCTGAGTTCTCTCTCGTTCTGCCCGTCTCTTCTTTTGACCTTCCCCTCCAGGGAAGGTCGGAGGCACTCGTCCGTTGTCTTTTTTTCGCTCAGCATTTGCCTGTTTTGTCTTCCTTCGTATTTGATTTTTGTATGTCGGGACGGTGTAACCAACCTCCTCATGGTGGACCTCAATCATGGCGTTGGCGTGCGTTCCTGCGCAGTTTCATATGGGCGCGACACACAACTCTGCGACAGCGCGACTCTTTCGGTCTTCTTTTGAGAAATGGTTGCCGTACGTGATCGACACGGCAGAACGAACGACAGTGGCTACCGTTTAAGGTGAAGAAGATAGTGCTGGTTTTACTCTGTTGCCGTTGCCTCCTTCCATCCCTCCCTCAAAAGAGGACCACGGTGAGGGTGTTGTGTCTGCCCCTCTTCCCTCGACATCGTAATCAGGCAGTGCTGATCTCATCTCCTACCTCTTCTGTCCTTTTGCATTCCTCTTCTCCCTCTTCACTCTCTCTTAAGTTACTCTGTGTTCGAGCCGACGAGGCACCACTGCCGCAAGCGCGGGTAGAGCACACATCGCATTCGCGTGGTCCCTCCAAACTCGGATTGCACACTGCGACAATCTCCCCTCCCCACCCCTCCGTGGTGGCTTCTTCAGCCGCGTTCTTCGTTACGCGACACTGCCTTGTTTTTTTCTTCCCTTCACACACAAAAAAACAACAGCAGCGGCAAAGGCTCGACATAATTACGAGCTCGCTAGCACCAATGACTGAATGCTCCGCGTAGTGCTCCAACGTTTTGCAGTGCAGCGCAGCATTGCGGAGCAGCTGGAGGCGGTGCCGCTGGATGAGGTGCTTCGCCGAATGCAGTCCAGCTCGCTGACAAACCCATCGCGGTCGCTGGAGACGCACTTTGTCTTTGCAGACAAGAGCACCACGACACCGACGCCTTCCCCCTCTTGTGCGCCGAAACCTCCTCCTGGGGACCTTTTACGAAGTGCGTTGAGTGAGCGTCTGCTGGCGGAGGTGCGTCACGACATCCACGCCTCCGATCTTAGCCTTGACGCCGGCAGTTTGATGCTTGCGAACGCGCTGCGCCACCGACTCACTCCCCTCGCCACGCAGCAGATCTTCGCGCTGTGGTTGAGGCTGATGCAACACGGCACCGGCGCCGGCTCATCCTCCTCCGCCTCCTCCTCCTCTCCATTGGGTTCTTTCTCGATGCTGGGGCTGGGCAGAGGGACTACCAGGTACGGCGGTGGCAGCGTGCAAGAAAGCCAGCTCCTGCACTTTCAGTGTTTGGTGCGTGTGCTGGAAGCGTGCCTAGATGCACAAGAGCAGCAGCAGCATCTATTGTTTGTCAGTGGCAGAGGAAGTGGTGGTCAGCCGGCCACCTCCCCCTTCATCCCCGCCAACCCCGTCTGCTTCACCCTCGATGACTGGGCGGAACTGGTGGACACGGTGGAGCAGTACTGGCCGCTGTTTGGTGACCACGGCGCCTCCACCACCGGTTTGCTGGTGCAGTTCACTGCCCTCGCCCTGGAGCTCACGAATGGCGCTTCCAACACGTCTGCTGTCGCGGAGCCAGGAAGCCGACTCACTAACAGTCTCCGCCGCCTTCGGCACCTGCAGACGGATCGCACGCTGCTGCAAACACGTGTCTTTGCGCTGTGCGCAGAGGCGGTGAAGACGCTTTGTGCGCTGGAGAACACCGGGGCAGAGGCGGAGACGGCGTGGCAGAGGGGTGGTCCGTGGTGGCACCGGCCACAGGAGTTGGTGCGCCTCTCACAGGCACGACGCCGAATCGAAGCGTATGAGTGTCGACAGCCGGCCACAGCTGACCACGCTGGAAGTGAAAGAGGCAGCATCCATTCGCGCGATGCGGTCTCTGCGGGAGGGGACAACGGGCACCGCGTGCCATCGAATGGGTTCGCAGCACGCCCAGGAGCTAGCGTGCGATCAACGCGGTTGGGCACACCAACCCGCCCCACCCCATCCTCCTCTCCGTTAGTCGCATCAGCCACGTCCTCCGCGGCTGCTGCTGCTGCTGGGTCGCGTTGGATTCCACGGCTGTCCAACTCGTGGTGGTCGTCCTCTGCAGCAGCTCCTCTCACCGGAGGAGGAGCCGGGACAGCTAGCAGCCACGCTGCAGGGGTGAGAGGTGGAAGCTCACTTGCACGTGTAGGCATGCAGCTGGGCACGTATGTCACCTGCCTCGCACTCCGGCAAACCACCGCCACTGCCGCCGGCACTTGTGAAGGTCGCATGGGTTCACTCAACACAAAACGAAGTCCTGGAAACGGAAGCAGCAGCAGCAGCAACAACAGCCTTAGTACATCAGCCACCCGTTCGCCGGCTTTGGTATCGGCAGCGCTGCAGGACGTTCTCGAGATTTTTGAAACGGTCTGCTCCGCTGCATCTTCGAGTGATGCCTTAACCCACCTCACAGCCTTTGCGTGGTGGGTGCGTGATGTCATCTGTCACCAACACGGGCGGCGCAGTCTGCACGACCTTAGCGACATGGCAAGCCTGCTCGGGATCGCGGAGCTGTGTCTAGCCTACCCGGACGGTACGCAGACTGTGTTAGCTGAGATAATGAAGTGCCTCCAACGCTCAGCCCACTTTCTCTGGCAGGTCGGCGGCAGCGGTGCCTCGTCGCACTTCACTGCAGGAAGCCCAACACTGCGCTGTGCTTCTGCGTTGTGGCCCCGCGCATGTCAAGCTGTAGCGGACACGCTGCCGCTGACCACGGTGCGGTCAGAGGCCGAGCGTACGTTGCGCGCTCTCGTCTCCACCGCTCAACAAGCCTTGCCAACACGAGCGAGCGACCCGGCGAGGGAAGAGGATGCGGGGGTGCAGGGGCAACTCCAGCTGCACCACAGGCGGTATGGCGTGTTAATCCTCGCATGCCTGTTGCTCCAGCAACCAAACGGGTGTGTGACGCCAGCCTTCTCTGCGCAGCTGCGAGAGCTGGTCTTCGCCGTTCCCTTTTCTCACATTGCTGACGGCCCCAACGAGGTCGCTGCAGCAGTGCGTGCACTTTACCTCTTCACCCACGCCAGAATGAAAGCTGCAGGGGGAAGTCGCGGCGGCACCGTTCAACAAACAGATGACGTTGTGTGCTACTTGCTGGACCAAGTGACGTGTCTCTTCTCCCCTTCAGCGGAGGTGGAGAGCAGTGTGACAGACGATGACGCCAACGCAGCGCTGTCACGCAGTCTTGCCTCCCTGTCCACCACAGAGCGTCAGTTGCTACGCTCCGCGCTACGTGAAGTCCGCACGAGCGCCGCGAAAGGCGTGCGTTCCTTTACGTTTTCGGAAAGCACCTTCAACGCGGTGTCGCGGGCGGATGAGCCGGCGGTTAACACTATGGAATCGGGTCTGGATAGCACAGCGCTTGACATCAAGCAACTGAAGTCGCCCCACAGGGACAGGGTGTCTCACACGAGCATGCTCCCTCGAGACGCTCTTCCTCCCTCCTTGTTCGGTGAAGGCGGCACACCATCAACTGCCCACGCATCCTGCCTGTCAGCAAAACAGCACGTACACAGCAGGGCGGTGAGTGCATCGCCTCGTCACAGGCACGAGGAGAACGAAGGGTGTGCTTTTCCGCATAAGATCCAAGCGCTGTCACATGACATCGACAAGCGCCCATTCACGTTGTAGTTCTCGCAGTGGGCTTGTGCGTCCTCTCTCACACGCGTGCAAGCAACGCACAGCAAACAACGCTTCTTTTTTTCCTTTTCATTGCTTGACCCCAGACATCGCTGCATCTGGTTCGAACACCGCATACCGCATCAGCTGATCTGGTTTTCTCCGTAAATGGGGCTCCGTTTTATTTCTCTTCGCTTGCCGTGTACTTGCCGAAGAGATGAGCGAAAGCCGATTGCGTGCCTTCGCTGATGGATGTGTCGAGGTGGCAGCCGTCGTGTTCCCCTGTCGTTCACTCATCCCGTTGTCGCTTTTCCGCCCCCACTCCCCTCCCATGGGCTGATCTCAACCCTCTTTCTACACACACACACACACACACACACATGCGCAACACCTGCACAGTAATCCCATCCACACATTAACAACAGCAACAAAAGAAACGGCCTTCAGAATCGCTTCATCTTTTCTCTTTTACAACCGTGCACCGTACGCTTTCAATTCGATTTACCGCTTTTTCTTTTCACAGTTTGTTTCCTCCCCTACCATTCAGGATCCATGGCGAGTCGCGATCGCAAGATTGTCGTGAACGGCGTGGGCTGCTCGTGTGCGGACTACCTGTTCACTGGGTTCGACTTCAACTCCGAACAGTTTCGTAAGTACCTGTCGAAGAAGCCAGGGGACGGCGGCATCAGCATCGGCCACCTCATCTTTCGCACCGACCTGGAGGCTTTTGCTGGCAAGTCCATCACTGAGATTCGCAAGGATCAGGGGTGGCTGCGCGAGAACGATCATTTCAGTGTCGGTGGGCCGTGCATTGTCGGTCTGATCAACGCTGCGCAGCTGCTGAAGGGTGGGTTGATAGCCAACCCTGATGAGTGCGAGTTCAACTTCTATGGCGCGATGGGGCAGGACGTGACGGGCGACCGCATGCTGAAGGTGATTAACCAGTGCCCGGTGAACCTGGATCACTACATCCGTCTACCAAACCAGGCGTCCGCCGCCACGCTTGTGCTGTCGGATCAGAACTACAAGAACGGCAGCGGTGAACGCTCGTTTGTGTACCACGGCGGCGCGCTCGACGTGTACACGCCGGAGATGCTCGGTGACGACTTCTTCAATGCGGACGTGCTGTTCTTCAGTGGGACAGCATCGGTGCCGCTGATTCACGAAAAGATCGCAACGCTGCTGCGCCGCGCGAAGGCGAACGGCAGTGTGACGGTGGTGGGGACAGTCTTCGATTTTCTAAACGAGAAGCGCAATCCGCACAAGCGTTGGCCCTTTGGCGAGTCGGACGAGTCGTACCAGCTGACCGACTTGCTTGCGGTGGACTTCGTGGAGGCGCAGCGGATGAGCGGCGAGTCTGACATCGAGAAGGCGATCGCTTTCCTGCTGGAGAAAGGTGTGCACTCGTTGATCGTGACGAACGGTGACGAGCCTGGCTACGCATTCTCCGACGGCCACCTGTTCCGGAAGCAGGAGCTGATTCGGTTTCCGATTTGTGAGAAAGCCAGGGACCACCTGAAGGCGAACCCGAAGCTGCGTGGCGACACGACGGGGTGTGGCGACAACTTCGCCGGTGGCCTGCTCGCATCGATTGTGAAGCAGATGGCTGGTGGCCGCAAGCCTGGCGAGCTGAGCCTGTCGGATGCGCTTGCATGGGCGAACGGCAGTGGTAGCTTCTGCTGCTACAGCGTTGGCGGGACGTACTTGGAGAAGCAGCCCGGCGAGAAGCTGCGTGGCGTGAAGCGTATTCACGATATGTACGTGGACCAGCTTGTGGCTGAAGGTGCGATGCACGCGGCGAAGATGTAGACGGCGTTGGCTACCGCACATCGCATCCGTGTGCGCTTCACAAGGCATTTGTCTGTTGTCTACAAGACGTAACTACTCTCTTTTTTTCTTGCCTGTTCAAAACGTTTTTTCTTCATTTTCTTGTAATTCAACCTCCCCTCTCTCCCTTTTACAATCATTTTTGTTTTTATTTCAGCAGTAGGAAGGTGCCTCGGCCCCCCCCCCCCCAGTTTCCCTTTTTTTTGCTCTTGTTCTTTGTCAAGCGTGCGAATGGGGGCAGTGTGGAGGGAAGTGAGCTGCACTACCGCACCCACAACTTCCTTCCCCCTCCTCCTTTGCGCGGTGTGAGAGAGGTAGAGGGAGCTGGAGCTATCGGGGTGTCCGTCAAAAGTTGTTGCACGTGCTGCCTCCTGTGTTCTGACGGTGTATCGTTACGAGTCATTTCAGCGGAGGCGCCGCGCGAGGATCGAACGCATGCGCGATGCATTGTGCATCCGCTGCGCTTGTGTGACCGCAGGAGACACGCGCAACGGCCCGCCGCATCTCTTTCATCATCAAAACGGTAACTTTGTTTTCTTCTTGTTTTTCTCCTGTTCTGGTCCATGGCTCTTGTGAAGCAGCTGTGAAGGAGGGCGGGTGGAGAAAGAGTTCACCAAATATGACCGTGCTCACACCGCTTGTTATTACTTTTCTCTCTTTTTTCTGTTTGTCATCTGCTGTCTCTTTTAATGACTGCAGCAAATCGAAGGTCTCTTCCTGACCTCCTTACATCTATGTAGTGAAACGCCGTAAATCTCCTAAAGCTCTTTCTGTTTTCTTTTTTTTCTCCTGTCTGAAGGGAACGCGGCCCGTGCTAACTGCATGTACCACACCACTCGCTTGAATCGGTTCTCTGCCAGCTGGTGTCTCCTGTTCAACGCTGCCCTGTTGGTCACCGCGTCGGAAAAAGAAAAACACACACACACACACACACGATAGTACGCGAAGAAAGCACGGCGGAGTTGACTTTTTTTGGTGATCGCTCTGTCACCGATTGACTGTGCCCCCGCATTTTCTCAACCTTTTTTGCGGGGCCGTCGAAGCGCGTGGCGAACACGTTGCTTTCGTGGGCCACCGCGATTGACCTTTCCATTTCGAAGACGTTCCCTATCCGCTGAAGGAGGGCGAATGGGCGACGAACGCCTGCACATCTGCGCGTGCCAGCGTTTGAAAGACGGGCTTCTCCAGTTCTCCTTTCTTGTTCCCTCCCCTCCTCTTTTTTTTTGTGCTTCGGTTTTGCGCCGTGTGCGTGGTCTGGCTTTCAGGATAGTGGGTTGGGCCTTGGCCTCGCGGGCGGGGGATGGCCTGGTGGGGCGCGGTCATGTGCGCCGTCGGGGAGCGGGTGTCGGCAGGGGAGGAGGGGGGGGGGGCTCGTTTTTTTCTGCTCAGGTCCGTGGGCAGCATGGCGCTTCACTGCGTGGGTTTACGGTCTACGGGTGTGCTTCTTTCCTTCCGCCTTCATGGGAAGCACCTCGTTCCATCCGCCCCTGATGGTGCTACGCTGTGGTTGGTAGGCTCGCGATTCCTCAGCAGAGCGGCAGTGGGGCGGTGAGCCGCACTTCGCACTTCCTCACCCTCCCCCATTTTCCGGGATTCCTTTTCTCTTGGTTAGTGTGAACTTTCACAATGTGGTTCTTGCCTCGATAATTACGGAAAACACCCTAACAAGAAAACACCATAATCACAGAAAAAGAGAGAGAGATCAGCACCCGTAGTCGTGACGCTGCGTGCGCATCATTTCCTTCATGTGCTGCTATAAATAACGTAGAAAAGAAAGTGAAGGGAGGAAAGAGAAACGGAATCAAAAGAGAGCAAAAAAAGACGAGTCCAGGGCTCCCTTCTGTGTTTTTTTTTTATAGGTGCTTTTCGGACCTTGATGGTGACCACCTCGTCCTGTTGCTCCTCTCTCACTGCGGAGGGCTGAAACGTTGCACCAATGTGCGGCAACGAGATGGACAGCAGAAACGGCTTCACTTTCTCTCGCCCACCAAAACCAAACACACAGAGACATACAGGCTCGAAAAGATGCTGATGTCTGCACAAGATGCCGTAGATAAGCAAGAACGCACCGCGCAAAAAAGACAAAGGTACAAAGAGTGGTCAGCAAACGAACACCGGGTGCAGGAGAGATGATGTGAGACGTGAGTTTGACGCATCACATCGCGGTCACCTGCGGATCCGATGGGTGGGTGCGGAGATCAACGGTATCCACGGCGGAGAAAAAGGAGAAGACAAAATGAACGACGGATAAACGAGCGAGCAACCAAATATATATAAAGATAGTTGGCAAAAGACGGTGTTAAAAAAACAAAAAAAAGTCACAGTGCGGACAGCGGAACGCGATGTACTGAGGATAAACGGATTGCATTACCGCAAAAAAGAAGTAGAGCAAAAGCAAAGGCAAAAAAACAAACAAACAAAAAACGTGCACACTCACATAAGCACATACGGACTCAGGGCAACGTGGTGTGTAAGGTGTTTACGCTAAAGCTCCATCTCTGCAACACAAACCTGCGGCATCCGAATCTCCACTTGATAGGTTCTTCTTTTCCTCGTACTCGTTCTCACTCAGGCACCGTAGCTCCACACGCAAATACACACTCCACGGAGGAGCATGACACTCCGCAACCCCTACCCGACAAAGAGGAGGTGGGTGGGTGGGGAAACACATGAAAGGAAGGGAAGACAAATGTGTATGTGTGGGAACAGCAAAAAACAAAACAAGACAATCAAAAAGCAACGACACAAGAAAAGGCTGGAAGGAGCAAGCTGGTTGATAAAGGACGAGAGGGGGCACATCAGCCGTTGCGACTGTGCACCACTCTCCGCCAGGTACCTGGCCGTGCACGAAACACGGCCGCTCCTCTCTGCAGGTGTGTGTGTGTGTGTGTGAAGCAAAAAGCGTGATGAAGATTGCCACATCAACTCGGCGAGGGTGGGAGTGAAGCTACGTGCAGGTGCGCACCAGAGTACTCCCACGCCGTCCGACCACCCGGCCCACCTTTAGCAGGCCAATAAAGTTCGTTCCGAAATAGTGATGAGGTCAGAAACAAACAAAAAGCCAACGAGAGAAAAGGAGTCGGACGTGTCGCTTTTAAAGCTTGGAACGGCTGTTCTTCGCGCTGAAGAGCTTCGGCAGACCTTCGTCATGCAGCGCGCCAGCCAGCAAGGCCGAAGCCGCTTCCTTCGGCGCCGCGCCATCGTACACAACTTTGTAGATCTGCTCGCAGATGGGGAGCTGTACATGGAGCTTCTCGGCGAGACGCATCAGCGGGTCCACGGTGAAGACGCCCTCCGCGACTGCCTTGCTAGTGCGCTGGATGTGTTCGAGGGTTTCGCCCTTGCCGAGACGCTTGCCCACGGTGAAGTTACGGGACAGCTCAGAGGAGCAGGTGAGCAGCAGATCACCCAGACCAGGGAGGCCAAACACGGCGCTGCCATCACCACCCAGAGCCTTGGTCATGTCACGAATCTCGATCAAACCACGCGAGATCAGCGCAGCACGTGCGTTGAGGCCCATGCCGAGGCCAGAGGCGATACCAGACCCAATGGCGAGGACGTTCTTAATGGCGCTGGCCACCTCAGCACCAGCAGTATCCGTTGACGCCCAGCAAAGGAAGCTGCGGTCCGGCGTGGTCATGATGCGCTGCAGCTGACGTGCCTCTTCAATGTTGCGGTTGCACACGCTGACGCAGGTGAAGATGCCGCGGGCAACCTCCGCTGCGAAGCTGGGGCCCGCCAGCACCGACAGGGAGACACCAGGGAAGAACTCGCTGATAATCTGCGCTGGAAAGAGCAAGGTCGAGCGCTCGATACCCTTGGAGCACACCACCACCGGCACCTTATTTTCCTTTACGTAGGACAGCATCTTCGCACCGTGCGCCTTGAGGAAGCCACGAATGAACTGCGTGGGGATGACAAAAAGGATGACACCGGCGTCCTTGTAGGTCGCATCCACATCAGAGGTGAACTTGACGTTGTCAGCGAGATGCACACCCTTGAGGAAAAGCACGTTCTCACGCTTTTCGTTGACCATGTCGGCCTCCTTCTGGTTCATGTGCCACACGTTGACCTCCTTGGCCTTCTTGGCCAAGACCATGGCCAGTGCGGTGCCGAAGGCACCGGACCCAAAGACCGCCGCCCTCTTTGGGAAGATCAACTTCCTTGGCTTGGCACTCTTAGGGATCGACATGGTGCTTTGAGTAGGTGTATAAGAAAGGAGCTTAGATATTATATTAGGTGTGTGAACCAGTGTAGTGGAAGCGAAAGACTAAAATGCAAGACAAGTACGCGGCGGCGGTATTAGTATAAAGGTTGCTAAGAGGAAGCGTGCGTTAGGGAGCTGCAGCGTGCCAATAATAAGGAGTGAGTGCGTGTGCATACACACATATGTTGATTGAGGTGTACCACCGGTGGTGGAGGAGGCGGTGCGGGAGGAAGGGGAGAAAAGGGTTCGTCGACGGGCAAGGAGGGCAGACATGGAGGACACGGAGGACACGGACACATCGGCGTGAGGGCGATGCAGAAAAAAGCAAGAGAAAACAACAATAACCAGCGTGTGCTGGCCGGGAAGGGTCATCAGGAAGCGCTGCGTCCAGATGCCAGCACACGGTCGGTGCTGGTGCTGAACTGCAGAGTTCGATAGACAGGCTGCATCTCAGCCGCTGCCTGTGTCAGCGCGGTGCTGCTGTGTGCACAGCTCACTGCCACCAGGCGCGTCGTCGAAGAGCGAACGAACAAGAAAGAAACACGGCCAATTAACGTGGGAGAGTCGGGGGTGAGTAGTTGTTACCTGGAAACTACACAGAAAACAGAAAAAAGAAAGGAGAACAGAGGGAGGGGGGGGGACAGCAAATCAAAAAGAGACAAAATAAATGCGTTCGTGACCCTCTAACTCTGCAAGAAAGAGGCGGTGGAGAAAAGATGTTGAAAGAGCGGCTGCTGCTCGAGAGGGAGACACACACACGCACACACACACACACACACGTAAAAAGACGAGTCAAAGGAGTGAAAGAGGAAAACGTTTTGGGTGATGTCGAAACGAGAGATGCTTAGGGCTGTGCAGACGCCACACAGCAGGCGGTGCCCGACGCCTTCGTGAACACTCGCGTGGCACGCAGTGCGCGGCACGGACGTGGGAGACGGGATGACTTCCTTGTTTACGGCAAGGGTGGCGGTGGGACGGGGAGAACGACCGGAGCGTTGGCCGCTGCTGACGAATGCAGGGAGGAAGAAATAAAAAGAAACCAAAAGGAGAACAAAATGAACAAAATAAGGAGAGCGAACAAAAGTCCAGACAACTCGTATGCGACGTGCATCGTTGAATACGAGTGTGTGGAGCGTGTGTGTGTGTGTGCGTGTGTGTGTGCGTGCAGCGGAGAAAGACAAAAGACTCACCAGTGATTGTAAAACGTGCGTTAGGTGTGGTGACGGATGAAATACCGTTTTTTTCCCTTTTGCGGAGGCGCTTCACGCGCAATAGGGGCTGGTCCTGCTTCCTAGCACGCCGCTGTCCCGTGACGGGGTGGGTGGCGGTGGTGGCCGCTGCCACAACAGCAGTTTTGACAAAACGTGCGTGTATGCGACCACCCACGTCCACGGAGGCGTGTGGGTGAAGGCAGAGGCCACGCACAGCACCCATACGTATGCGCAGGTCCAAAGAAACAAAACAAAGTGTTTTTGAGTCGGTGGGCGGAAAGCCGAGGGCCGAGACGGAGAAGGGAGGGTGGACAGCGTTGTCCGTTGTCCAACCGCAACACGGGACCACGACGCACCACTCCGTTGCTCGGCACCGGTGACCGATGAAGAAAGTCACACGGAGCGAAAACAAAAACAGAAAACGAAAGGGAAGAGAATGTAAGAGAGAGCGCAAGCTGCTCGATACGGTGATCATTGCTGACGGGCACGAGGTGGGGAGCAGTGTGTCAGTGAGCGGGTACGCGTGCATGTGTGTCTGAACGCATGTACGCTTGCCAGTGTGAACGAAGTCCAGCCGAGGACAGTGGAGGGGGCAGCGACCGCTTCACACATGCGTACGCTCGCCAACGAGCCGCCACCGCCTACAGAAGATGGATCGGTAACCGCCGTGTCATCTACAACTTGGACGTCGTGCTGTTGAAGTTAAACAGCTTCGGCAGACCTTCGTCCTTGAGGCACCGGAGATCAGAGTCTTCGCCGCTCCTTAGCGGAGTTGATCTCGCCAGCGATCACAACGGTGGACAAGTGCAGATCGGCAGTTCCACATTGAGTTTCCGGCGAGACGCATCAGCGGATCTGCAGCGAAGAGACTTCCGCGACTGCCTTGCTGTGCGCTGAATTCTCCTCCAGCGACTCGCCTTGCGCAATGCGCTTGCCCACGGTGAAGTTACGGGACAGCTCAGAGGAGCAGGTGAGCAGCAGATCACCCAGACCAGGGGAGGCCGAAGAGGGCTGCGCCGTCGCTGTTGAGTGGCCTTGGTCATGTCACGAATCTCGATCAAACCACGGCGATGAGGGGCCAGCACGCGCGTCAGGGGCCATGCCGAGGCCAGAGGCGATACCAGACCCAATGGCGAGGACGTTCTTAATGGCGCTGGCCACCTCCGCACCACCCATGTCGGCCGTCGCGAAACACAGAAAGCTGTGGTCGGGCGTCGTGAGAATGCTCTGCACCTTCCGTGCTGCGCGCGATCTCGCGGTGCACACGCTGACGCAGGTGAAGATGTTGCGGGCAACCTCCGCTGCGAAGCTGGGGCCGCCAGCACCGACAGGGAGACACAGGGAAGAACTCGCTGATAATCTGCGCTGGACTTGGAGCGGTCGAGCGCCTCGATACCTTTCGGAGCACACCACCACCGGCACCTTATTTTCCTTTACGTAGGACAGCATCTTCGCACCGTGCGCCTTGAGGAAGCCACGAATGAACTGCGTGGGGATGACAAAAAGGATGACACCGGCGTCCTTGTAGGTCGCATCCACATCAGAGGTGAACTTGACGTTGTCAGCGAGATGCACACCCTTGAGGAAAAGCACGTTCTCACGCTTTTCGTTGACCATGTCGGCCTCCTTCTGGTTCATGTGCCACACGTTGACCTCCTTGGCCTTCTTGGCCAGGGTGTTGGCCATGGCTGTGCCGAAGGCGCCAGATCCGAAGATGGCAGCCTTCTTCACAAAGATCAAATCACTTGTAGCGGGCATTGTGCCTACTGCTTTGATGGGGATATCGTTGTGTGGTGATCTTTTTGTTTTGCGTTTCGCTGAGCTCGGTTGTGCTGTTGGGCCTTTGGGGAAGTGTGCAGTGGAAGCTGACAGAGTGGCGAAAGCGAGTATGGGGGATTAGTTAAAGCTGTATTAAGAGGAAGCGTGCGTTAGGGAGCTGCAGCAGGTGAAGAAAAGAGGAGGAGGGGAGGGGGGGGGGTTAGAGAGGGGAGAGGAAGGGTTGTGTGGCTTGGTGTTGTGCTGATAGCACAGGTGAGAATACTCTGTTCGGGGGAAACAGAAAGGGGGTGGGCAGGGACGACACACCCATGAGAACCTTGTGCTGCTTATGAACGCTACGAGGTCGCTCTTTTTTTTTCTTCAGGCTGCAAAAACGCCAATGAAGAAGGAGAAGAGACAGCTGCGCCTTTCCCTCTCCATTGTCCTCTTTGCACTCTTTGGGGGTGCCCAACCAGGCCAGGCGAAAGGAAAGCACACTCGACGTGGGAGTTCGTTCGAGTGGCAACACAGCTTTCTCGGTATGGGCTTTTCCCGCCCGTCTGTGACATCGTTACGTCCCTTTCGTTTAATCGTAATGATGTGCGAGGGTATTGGTATTTCGTTTGCTTTATTGTTATTATTATGATTGTTGTTTTTCTTCCGTTGGGGTGGCTGGTTTAAGAAGGGTGGCCCGTGTGGCCGGACAGCGTGCCGTGAAACCGCACCATGGAGTGTTACAAGGAAAACAACGGCGGATGGCGCGAAGGACTAGGCGGGGGAGGGGGAGGGCGGTACGCACCAAAAACCCACTTGAATAAAAAAAGGAAAGAAGTGCTTTAAAAGCAAAACCATCAGGGTATCTATGTTGTCCATCCCGTCGTATCATCTACCGTCACCATCATCACCACAGCAACAGCGGGCCAAAAAGCTACCTGGGCACCGCTCACACACGTGTATGCGATCCATCAAACAGTTCAGACTCACCTTTAACATCTCTCACGCCGCAGGAGGGGGAAGAGGCAATGTTCTCTTCCGGCGTAACATCGTAGCATATTTAGGCAGAAGGGATAGCAATTCAAGCAAACATAATCACAACAGAAAATACAAACAAAACACAAGACAGCGATTATGATAATGATGTTGGGATGAGGGTGGTGGTGTTCTTGGGGGGGGGGGGGGAAGTTGGTGCCCTGCGCCAGCCATCTATCTCTATTTTGTTTCAGTGAGGCGTAGCACGCCACACCGCCACGTAGGCGCACACCGGGCCACCCACAGCCACTTCTTTAGGGGTAAAACGAAGAGCAAGAGGGATGACATGAAGGAAAAAAAACAAAATCTAACAAGAGAGCAACAACGCCACTTTCCTACAACAGCAGAGTCAACCATCGAAGACACATCACACCGGCGAGGGGAAGATGACACATACACACACACACACACGCACACACAAACGCACGCAGTTAGAAGGAAGAAAATCACAGAGTGAAGCAACAAAACAAGCATTTAACGTACACACACGCTTTAGCTACTTATTACAGCCATTCCTCGTCGTACCCCCCCCCTACTCCCCCATTTACGCGTGCCGCGACGATGCAGGGGAGCGGACCATCGGCGTGGAGGTGTGCCCCGTCACCCGAAAAGGCCCCACCATCTCCTCCTCCCCACTGTGCGTGCTGAGGGAGCGACCTACGGGCGTGGAGTTACGCGCCGCAGCCTCGGCTGATGTGCTAGCTGGGATGGCCACCGATGGCGGCGGTGGCGGTGGCAGCGGTGGCAGCTTCGACGTCGTCGATGGTGGTGTCACACTCGTCTGCTGCGGTGATTTCACCAGACCAGCGGGGGAGGGTGGTGTGGGGGTGGGGACCGGTGGTGTGGACGGCGTTGCCTGCACTGCTGAGCCCATCGTGGGGGATGCCACAGGCGGCGCTGATGGAGCCGCCGGCACCAGCGGTGGGGGTGGCAGGGGCGGCAGCGACGGTCGACTCGCCGTGATAGTCGAAGTGGTGACGCTGCTGCTCGAGTCCACGGGTGGGGCGGGGACGGGGTGGTCAAGGTCGGCGTACCGCGAGTCGGGGTTTCCCTTGCTGAGGGGCGGCTTCCCGGTGTCGTTGTGACGGGTATTGTTGTTGTTGTTGCTGCTGTTGTTGCTGCCGGCACTGCTGCTGCGGTGCGAGCGGTGGCGGTGGCGGCGCTTAAGACTGGCGGTGCCCGCTGCGCGCGGGGGGAGGCTGCCGTCGCTGCTGGAGTAGAGGGTGGAGGGCGGCGAGGGCGGACCTGCTGGGGCGGGGCTGGCGGCCGCTCCAGAAGGTGGAGGAGTGGGGAAGGCAACGGTGTCGTTGGCCACAAGTGGCGCCGCTCCTGCCGGCTGCGGCGTGGCGTCTGTGTCGTGGATGTTGACGCGCACCCGCGTGCTTGAGCTGGTGGTCGCTGCAGGGTTCGGTGCCGGTGCCTGTTGCTGCTGTGGAAGTGGGGATGGCACTGGCGACGGTTGTGGCTGCTGTTGCCGCTGGGCCTGCGGTGGTGGGGGTGCCGCCTCAGCTGGCATTAGTGCTGGCTGGGCAACCGGAATGGTGTTACTGCTGCTGGTGGTGGTGGACAAGACGTAACGTGTGTTGGCCCGTGGTGGCATGTACACGTGTGCCCCGTTCGTACCAGTTCGGCTCGTCAGCCGAGTCGTCGTCGTGCCTCGCGTAACCCGCCGCTCCTCCTTCAGGACCTCCTCCTCGTCCTCCTCGTCGTCTCGGAAGCAGAAGATGCACCACAGCAGCAGGACTAACAGGACAAGCAGGATGAAGAGAAAGACAATGCCGATGATGAGCAACACCAGGTCATCACCCGTCCACTTGTGGCCCGAGGAGCCTTTGACTGAGCTTGACGACGCAACGGGTGTGTACTGCGTCGTAACGAGTGCCTGCAGCGAGGTGCGCGCGTCTGCCGGGGCAAAGCACAAGACAAAGACGGAGGTGGGGACCGTGAAGGTGAGCACCAGCGACCCATCCGTGCTGCCCAGCGTCGGCGTTGCCTCAGCCTGCACCGCACCACACGACGTTGCGCTGCCCAAGGCGTAGCGGTGCGTCGTCTCAAGACCCACACCCATCAGAGTCACACTCACCGTGGTACCACGTGTCAGCTTTGGCAGCGGCGTCGCCACGCTCGTCACGTAGACCAGCCCACCCATGTAAGCGCCAACGATAGTCGCGGATGCCGTGTGGCGCACCTGCACCCCAAAGCTCTGTTCCACTGCCGCGAGGGTCTCCATCGTCACCCGGTCCATCAGAGCAGCGGTCTGTAAATTACTGCCGTCCCCACGGACCACCGCAGCAGATGCCGAGGGCTGCGGTGGGGCCGTTAGGTTCCACACGAGCGTCGGCCCCCACGTCGAGTCCGTCACCGCTGACACGCTGCCGCCGTTTGGCAGCACCACCGTGTAGTCGCCCTGCAGGCCGTTCACGCGGCCCTGCGAGTTGGCCAGCATGGCCGTGCAGCGCAGCGGCTCCGCCGGCGCGAACCACAGCGAGGAGCCGGTGCGTATCGACGCACACATCAGCGACGACGCACCCGCTGTGGGGACACCAATGAGGATGTACGTCAGCGGGCTGTTCACCATCGCCGTCGACGTCGTCGTCCCACCTGCGGTCACAATCACCGTGCCGTCGACGGAGATGTTCAACGCACTGCGCGGGGTCAGCGTGAAGGAGTAGAGCCCGTTCACGTCAGCCGGGTAGGTGCCGAGGCCGACGGCCGTGCTCGTAGCGAGGTTGCCGTTGTAATAGTCCATCACTCGCAAGGTACTCGCCGGCGCGACGATGTGCACTGCGACTCCGTTGATGGTGGCGATGCCTTGCACCCCGCACGTCAGCGAGGCACCTACGCGGATCATGTTGGGCAGGGGGAACGTCTCTGTAACCGTCGCGCTGGTAGAGGAGCTGGCGTTTGCAGTGCTGCACTCCAGCGTCGTGAGCGCGCTTGGCGACGTTGTCAGCCGCACCGTGACAGGGGAGTTCGCCACGGGCCAGCTTTCGTAAGGGGAGGCCGGCGTCACCGTGAGGGCGATGTAGTTCACCACCGACAGCGTCGACACTGCGGGTGGGGTGACAGAGAAGTGGTAGGTCGCCAGCCCGGCTGCAGTCGTGCCATTTTGTGCAATTGCCGAGGCAGACCCTGCGTTGGTCGCGACGCTGTACCTACTCGGTGCGTAGCTGGTGAGGGCGGTGATCATGCAGTCCACTACGGCGTTCGCCGACGTTGCTGCGGTGCGGTCGAGAATGTGCAGCGGCAGGCACGAAAGGGATGCCACGCTGGTGAGTCCACTGCTGGCATCTGCGACGGTGACCACGTTTGAGTTCACTACGAGGGTAGCGCCGCTCGGTAGGGTGACGGTGGCACGCATGACGTACGTGCCGGCGGTGGAGATGCGCAGGGCGTAGAAGGTGAAGTTCGTGTAGCTGACTTCTTCGTAGGCGTTGCCCTCTGACAGGTACCCGCTCGGCGCCGAAGTCGTCCCATCGCTCATGTATAGCGTCATCGCCACCGTGCTGGACGGCGCTGACGTAGCGACGCCGGACGAGTTCAGCAGGGTCACCGTCGGCTGCACCGTGCACACCAGCAGCGCCGTGCAGCCACCCGGCTGGATCGAAAAGACGGCGCGAACGGCGGTTTGAACAGCGATGCTGAGCTGCGTCGGCAGGAGGATCGGTGTGGCGGTCGCCGATGAGCGGAAGCACACCATGTGAATTCCCTGCTGCGTCGGTGTGGTAACGAAGGTGGCGGAGGTCCCGGCGGCGTTGGCAGACTGCATCGCTATGTAGGTAGCCCTGCCACTCCCACATACGGTAGCCGCAGTGGGCGTCGTCGTCGCTGCTGTGTCACCGATGTAGACGAGGGCGGCGGTGTCCACTGTGGACAACCCGCTGCCGGCGAAGAGCAGCTCTAGCGGCACACCGACTTCGAGGGCGGTGCTGACCACCGTCATGCTTACCACGCTCGACACAACAGAGAAGGGCGTGGCGGTGATGAGAACAGGTGTACTGCTGCTGCTGCTGCTGTTGCCGCTGGCCTGATCCGCAGTGGTGCCGCCGTAGGTTGCCGTGTAGCACAGCACGTACCGCCCGGTTGCAGTGAAGACGATGTTCGACAGCATCGCACTGAGTCCGCTTGTCGCAGTGGCGGAGGTGGCGGAGTTGACAGCCGTGACGCGAGGCGTGTGCGCAGCGTTGGTGCAGATGTCCGCCGGCAGCGCAGAAGACGACGCGCTGGTGGACACCGGCACGGCCACCGCCACCACGCTGTCCGTCGTCGAGAGGCCGCCGCCGGTGAGGACGATGGTGTTGGTGTTTGACACTGTCACAGAGGAAGGGAGGGTCACCGTTGCCACGGTACTGGCGTGTACCACCGGACCGGCGCTGGTGAGGGGCCCAAAGAGGTGCAGCGCAGCGTTGGCAGATGTGGGAGTGTAGCACAGGGCGTAGCGGCCAGCTGCGGTGAAGACGCGACTCGTCGTCCACGTCCCTGTCGTACTGCTGAAGGTTAGATTATACCGGGAGGAGGTGCCTGCGGTCTGGGTGCGCGTGCACGACGTCCACACATCGATCATCGTGGGAGCCGTCGAAGCCATTACCCCCGCCGCCGCTGCAGCCGCCGCAGACGTCGTTGTCGTGCTCGTGCTGAGAACTGGTACGAGCCACGCCGTTGCAGTGGTGCCTTGAAGCGCAGCCTCGCTACTGCTCGCGAAGGCCATGGTGATGGCCACGGTGTTCGTCACGTACACGGGTGAGGGAAGACCACTCCAGCTCTTCGGATCGCTCGCCGTGGCGGCCACGGTGGCCACCACCCGCGCACACTCACGACCCGTGTTGGCCGCGCAAGCACCCACCTGGTGCGAGTAGCAAACGTAGTACCTTCCTGCGTCTGGCAGCGCTGCCGAGACAGCTGCCATGCCAGTGACGGCGTCGTACGTCATGTTTGAGAAGTATGCTGCGTTGGTGGGGGCTGTGAGGCCGACACATTTGTTCGCGTCTGTCACCAACACCACCCAGTCAGACGTGGTCGGTGCAACAGTCAAGTTCACCGTGAAGACCTGCTGCGCTGACACCGACAGCGTCGTGTCCAGCGCGGGTGGCTGTCCTGCGAAGAGGGTGATGACACTGTCGGCCAGCACCGACACAGCGCCGTTGCCCTCGCTCCAGTAGCACACCGACAAGGTGGCTGAGGTCGTGTTACGTGCGAAGGTGTACGTTGCAGGGACCCGCACCAGCGTCGCAGCACTGCAGTTCGCCACAACGGCAACGCCAGCCGGGAAGAGGGAGCTGAGGGTTGTGGTGGCCCCGACATCGTCGCCAGCAGCCAGGACGGCGGACACGCTTACGTGGTACGGCACGTCGTTGCAGTTGCGGTCACTGTAGAAGAGGAGGGCCTTGCGTGCCTCGCACGAGGTGGTCGACACTCCTGTGAGGGTCCACGACATCGACTCTCCAACGGAGAGTGTCGTGGCTGCTGCGCTGCCGCTGGTGGTCAGCTTGGTGGACGTCACCCCGCTCGGGCTTGCGGCGGTGGTGATAGGCATCAGGTCACCAATGACGTGGAACTGGCCACCGTTCAGCTTGTAGCACACCGCGTACCGCAAGCCGACGGCTGAGGGAGACGCCCGCAACACCTGCACAGCGTGAGTGCCGTTGGCGTAGAGGCCGTAGTAGTAGATGGTATCTGCGGAAGCCGTCTGCTGGCACGCGGTGTCGGTCACCCCTGTCGACGACGACGCATTCACCGCGATAAGCTTCACCTGGTCGGTCCTGGTCTGCGCCGCCACAAGGCCCCAGCCTTCAAACACGTACGTCAGCAACTCGTTCGCCATGTACACCGGCTGCGTTGCTGTGCTGCTGCTTTGCACCGGGTAAAGCGTTAGGCTCCTCGGGTTCGGTGCCACCACAACGGCGTCGTAGCCCCAGATGGTCACATACCCGCCCGGCACCACAGAGTTGGCCATGAGGTAGCACAGGGTGTAGTTGCCGCGTGTGCCGGCGTCCATCTGAAAGGCGATCGTGCCAGGTAGGAGGTCGGTACGCGACGGGGCTGCGGTGACGGACGGCGCGATCTGCGCCGCGGTCGGTGCTGCGCAGTTCACCGCGTTGCCGTAGTACAGCACCACGCGGTCGCTGGCTGACATGTCGGACGGCCCTTGCGTGGAGGCTGTGAAGTTGAGCGTGAAGAGCTCGCCTTCCAGTGTCGTGACGGGTGTGCGAGTCACGCTGAGCGGGTTGCGTTCGTAGATGACGAGGTTGGAGTACACAAGCGTCCACACCGTGTCGGTCGCCAGCCGGTAACACACACTGTACGTACCCGTCGCCGTGGCTGTGAAGTTCAGCGCCGCCGTGGTGCCGTCGTTGCTTGCTTCCATCACTGTCCACCCGCTCGACGACGTCGTGGTGGTGGCGTTGGTTGGATTTGCGGCCGTGTAGGCAGCGAAGGTGCTGGGCGGAACTGAATCTTTGCTGCAGTTCAGCGACTGCGTGATGATCTTCACGCGATCCGTCGCGCCAAGCCCTGCGCCGTGGAAGCGGATGACGTTCACTTGCTCCACACGTGCAGTGGTCGGGAGTGTCTCGAAGAAGGACGGGTTAGCCGGCAGCACGTTCGACACACCATTTGGCACCTCTGACCAGCTGCCGTCGACGAGGCGGTAGCAGCTGCGGGTGGACGTGTTGGAGGCCTGTGCGGGGGGCTGGGCGTAAAAGATGGTCGTGAAGTACGTCAGGTCTGTGGTTCCCTGCACCACGGTGCCCGCCGTCGCGCTGAGCGACCAGCACGAGGGCAGGTTCGTCTGCTTCACACCGCGGTCGCTGCCGGGCGTCAGGGCTACCGCGTTCATCGACGTCGTATCGCGCTGGAAGTACACGTTGATCAGCTGACCGCGCCGGGGCAGCTGCATGACGGTGTAGACACCGGACGGGTTCGCCGCGTAGACGCGAAGTGGATCCCCACTGTCCACCACACCACAGGTGGCAAGCTGATAACAAGCGATGTAGTACTGCGCCACGGCTGGGTCGTAGTTGCCAATCGTGTAGGGGACGTAGTTTGTGTTGCTCCCCGTCTGCGCTGCGCCGTAGACGCCCAGGAAGTCCGTCTTGGCCAGCGTGCCGGCTCGCATGGCGGCTGCGCAGCGACCGTCGACGTACGCCGCCGAGCTTGGCACCACGAGCATCGTCGCACCGTCGAACGTGCCGTTGAAGGCGGGGGCGGGCGAGTATGGCGAGGGCAACGCACCGTACGGCGTGAGCTGCGGGGTGACGGTCGTGCCGGCAGAGCTGAAATTCAGCAACAGACGCTGGCCCACCTGTAGGTAGAGCTGATTGAAGCGCAACGAACTTGGCTGGCGTGGCTGAACAGCGAAGCGAGACCGTCCTGGGTTGCGGGCGTAGTCCATGGGAATGGCGAACTGGTTGCCCGCGGCGTCGGTGTAGCACAGCCGCACGGAGTCGGTGCCGGTGCGGAAGAAAACATCAGCGATGCTGTACGCCGTCTGACCTGCCGAGACACCCGAAAGCGCAAACCCCGACGGCGACTGCGCGGCATCAGCGATGTTGACGGTGACCGTTGCGTTTGCGAGGGACCAGTTGGACTGCAGACACGGCAGCGTGCCGGCAATGAAGCGGAGGCGGTCGCCGGCGGTGAAGGCGTGCCCCGTGACGGACTGCGTCAGGTTCACCTGCATGGTTTGCCCCACATTCCAGCAGCCGGCGTAGACGCCAGTCGGGGTGGGGCTCGTCACGGTGAGCCCCGTACACGCCGGGCTCCAGTTTGTCGTCGTGCCAAAGCGGTAGCACACCTTGTAGGTGCCGGGCAAAGAGGCGAAGAAGACGGTGCGCAGGTCTGCCGGTGTCGTTGTTGTTGTCAGCGAAGTTTCGAAGACCACCGCGGCGTCGTTTGTGCACCACTCTGCCTGCGGCACAACACGGATGGCATCCGCCGTGGTGTTTGCGAGTGTTGCAAAGACGGTCGAGCCGAGGATGGTAGTGGGTGCGTAGTACATGGCGCGAAGATCACCGCCGTTGCTCGTTTGGGAGTCGCTGCTGCTGCTGCCGTCCCCGTTGCTGGTGCTGATAATACCCCGCACAGAGCAGCCCGTGAAGAGGGCACTGTCGATTGTCAAGGCCGGCAGCACTGGTGCGTAGGTGCCTGCCGCCAGCTTGTAGCAGAAGTAGTGGGACGCGACGGCGGTGGCGGTGTCAGCGAAGGTCGCGAGGGTGCGGGAGACAAAGTTGGTGGCGTTGGCGCCCAGCACCACCGCCGGGAGCGTCAGGAAGGCCGTGTCGGAAATCTCGAACATCGTCATCTGCGTCGTTGTGTCTTGGCTGTTGATGTACGACTCCACACAGTTCGTCGGGTCACTCACCAGCGTGAAGTGGTCCCCTGCGCTGACGATGTCGTCGGATCGCTGGCTGGCCATCGTGAAGGTCAGGTTCAGCGTCTCCAGCGCACGCAGGTAGTTGGGGGAGGAAGGGAAGGTGCTGAGGGTCAGGTAGGGCCGTATCCACAGCGTGTTGTTCGACGTCGGGGAGGAGGGGATTACCGTAGAGGCCACACGCGCGTAGGAGGTAGAGAGGTCGGTCAAGGCGCACACCAGTAGCGTTGACGACCCTAGCGTGTAGTCGTGCTTGAAGACGTAGGTGTAGACGGTGGAGCTGACACGTGTCAGCACGGCCCCGGTCGGCGTGAAGGCGTCGGGGCCATCGCACGACGTCAACTCGTCCGCGTACGTGACAAACCGGATTGCTGTCGGCGGGTAGGCCGTCATGGACGCGTTGATGGCGAAGGTCAGCGTGATGGTCTGCCCGACGTACGTCGGCTGCGGCGACGGCGTGAAGTTCTGCGGCGATCCAGGTGAGGCGGTGACGTAGCACTCGCCGGTGTTGGCGTCGATCTGCCCGCACGTGCACACCGGACCCACCACACCGTTGTGGTTGAAGCAGATGGTGTAGCGATCCGTGTCCACGCCAAGACCGACCGGCCAGACAACGGAGTAAGTCGCGGCGGTGGTGTTGTAGCTCTGCAGTACGGCCTGTCCGGGCACAAAATTGTCCACGTAGCGGTCTTGGCAGTTCAGCGCGGTTGTGGCGTAGAAGGAGAGGCGCCACGAGTCGTCCGTGACGTCGGTGCCAGCGTCCAGCCGGAACGTCACCTTCTGGTGCTGCCCGGAGATGAAGGACGTCTGCTCCACACACTGCACGGGGCCGGTCGTGATGTTCAGCGAGCCGGGCACAAGGGCGGCGGTGGCGCCGGCGAGGCGGTAACACAAGTTCATCTCCCCCACATGCACCGTTGCGTTTGCGGTTGTGATGGCCACGCTGGCGTTGGAGTTCGCCGTGCTCCAGTTAAAGAGGATGCACGCCTCGCAAGTGTAGGGGTTCTGGCCGCAGTTCACGGTGGGCGGGGCTGCCCAGACAAGGTCGTAGCCGGGTGTGGGCTGCAGAGTCCCAAGTCTGTCGTAGAAAGCGAGTGCGAAGGGCTGACCGACTTTGGCAGAGCCGGAGGAGATGTTCCACGACTGCGGCACGCGCTCCTCGACGGTAACCGTGCCCGCCGTCAGCGACCCGCCAACGACGCTCCACGCCAGCTCCGTGTAGCTGAAGTAGCACACCCGGTATCTACCGGTGACGTTGAAGCTGCGGTAGTCTAGTGTGTCGGTCGTGTCGATCAGCGTGACGTTCGTCGTGGATGCGTTCACCACGTTCGACACCAGAATCGCCGACTCGAGGCCCGGCACGCCAACGGCCTCCTCGCACGCAGTGTAGTCGCGCGTCGTGATCTTCACCGCATCCTGTGCGTTAGCGGCGACGAGGAGGTGGAAGGTCAGCGTCACGCTCTGCCCGACACGCGGAGGGGATGGGTAGACATCCATGCTGGACGGGCTTGCGGGGCCGATGACAATGCTGGCGGCGTCCACAGTGGCGGCTACGTCAGACCACGGCACGGTGTTGTTGTTCAGGACGCAGAGCCGCGCCGGCCCAGCTACCTCCCACACCGGCACGCTCAGCAGGCTGGCTGTCTGGATAGCGAGCGACGGCTCTTGGATGTTGGCGGCGGTGAAGTTGTGGCACCACGTCCCGGCGCCGCTCGACCGCGCGCTCAGCACCGCCGCCCCCGTCGGCATCGTACCTACGGCGTTATTCAACATCAGGAAGATGTGCCGCCCGGCACGAGGCGTGTTCTGCGAGGCGGTGGCGGAGAAGATGGTGACTGTGCTGGGCTGCGGGGGGCCGAGCGCGAGTGGCGCGCCGACCTCACGCCAGACGGAGTTGTGGTAGTAGCAGACGTAGATACTGATAGGGCTGCTGGCAGCGATGAACTGCGTTTCCACTACGTACGCGGTGCCGTTGGATGTCGCATCACCCAAGCGGGTAAGGTAGGTGCTGGAGATCAGAGGCTGGCCTGCTGCTGCGCACGGCACATCCGTGAAGACGACGGCGTCGGTGGCGGCGTCGAGGTCGGTGCCGTAGATGGTGAACTGGATATACTGCCGCTCCCGCGCCTGCTGTCCTGCTGTGATATTCGTCACGTAGCCACGCGGGTTGCCTTCCGCAATCGTCAGCAGCCGCGGCACCTCAGCGACGGTGCCGTTGGCGCGGATGTAGCACACCGCCGTGTTGCCGGTGCCTGGCGTGGTTGTGCCGGAGAGGTTGAAGGTGTATACCGGGTACGCACTATCGTGTGCAGCGATGATTGTCGAGGCGGCGTCCGTGCAGACGGTGTCCGTGAGCGTCGTGAACTGCACAATGTAGGCTTGATCGCCCAGCTGCCCTGGCACCATGTAGGTGAAACTCATGTTGACGAGGAGCATGCCGCTCTCCACCCTGGCTGGGACGGTGGAGAAGCTCGCCGGGTCGGCGGCGGCCATTACAGTCGACTTCATCACGTACGGCACGCTGACGTACTCGGCTTGCGCAGACTCGCGGTAACACAGCAGGTACGACAGCGGGAACAGCGTCGCGGCGCCGGTCGGCACGCCGGGGCCGAGAGACGGGACGTGAGCAGCCCACTGCCCCACGCTGAGGGAGGTGTTGGCGCTGGTGAGGTTGTTCGTGCTGACCACGATACCCCGCGTAGTCATCGCGATATTGTCCCAGCATTGCCGGTACGCCGCCACGAGCATCACCGCATCGCGGCTGTTGAGCGGCACCGCGGTGGAGTAGCTGGAGAAGTTGTAGTAGAGGCGCTGACCTTGGTACTGCGCAGCAGCGGCGGGCAGCTGCACCACCGCGCTGGGCGAGTTTGTAACGGGCGTGACGAAGTAGGAAAGACCGCCGATCTGCGCGTAGCCGCTGTCGAAGCGACGGTAGCACACCGGGTAACTCTGCGTGTCGTTGAAGCCCACTCGAATCGAGATGGCGGCCGCCGAGCCGGAAGAGGAGTGGGTCGATGCACTGCTGCTGCTGCTGCTGCTGCTGCTGGTCACCATAATTTCCTTTGCGATCGCTGAAACGTTTCCGTACGGCACCGTGGCGGTCTGCCCGTCGTAGCAGCTGCATCCAGGGCACGCGATGAACATCTCATCCCCCACCTCCGCGTTGGCCACGCTCAGCACCGTCGCACGCCCGCGCATGGGCGTGTTGCTCGCGACCACCGCCGACGGGCCGCCATCGTGCACCGGCAGCTCCGGGCTCACCACCACGTAGGCGCCGACGGTTGAGATCTCATAGCAGACCGTGTAATTCTGTGCGAAGACGACGCCGGTGGTCAGCGTCAGGTTGAACTCGCTCGTGGTGGCGTTGCTGCTGACAGAGACAAAGGTGCCTACGGCCACCGCGTTGCGCGGGAGGCAGGTCGCACCGGGCTGCACAATCATCATCGCATCTGTCGAGGTCAGGCCCGTGCCAGTGAAGGTGAGAGTCGGTCGTGTGCCCACACGTGGCAGGAAGCTCACCGTGTAGGAGATGGGGTTCGGCTCACCAATGTAGATGTTCCGCAGACGAGTCAAGTAGCGGCCGGTCCGGCGGTAGCACACGCCAAGCGTCACCACGGTGCTGATCGGCGAAGAGAAGCGAATGTTGACGGTCGTGCTGTTCACATAAGTGACGGTGTGGGCGGCCCCAGTCCACTGGATTGGTGTCATGGCCCGGTAGCACGTCTCTGCGCACGACTCCGAGGCGGGGACGATGTAGACGTTATCCGACGACGATAGCCCGGTGCCGGTGACGGTGAGCACGACCCCGGTGGAGTCTGGCAGAACTACGGGTGGGGTGGTGGTTACCCCGTACGGGTTCTCCACCGCCACTGTCTGCACCGAGGGCGAGATGTTGCGAAAAATAGAGTCGTACAGCATCTTGAAGCACCACACGTAGGTCGTCGCGACTTCTTGGCTGACGAAGGCCAGGTGCCAGTTCGAGTAGCCCCTTCCGTAGGTGTCGAGCGTCGGTTGCTGGGCCCGATTGTTCGTGGCGGCGATGAAGGCATCGAGGTCGGTGATGTTCGCGCATCCACTGCTTCCACCACCGCTGCTGCTACTGCTGCTGCTAAATACATCCGTTGGCACCACCACCATCTTATCTGCTCCGGTGAAGTCCACGTTCGGGTAGAGGGCGGTGTTTGTCGCCGTCACGTTGAACACGGCCGTTTCCAGCGCGTACATCGGCGATGTCGGGCACACCGACGCCGTGAGCAGGTTCGCTGGGTAGATGGAGAAGATGGCCGCCGTGCCGTTGTTCTCGGCAACGACGGCGAAGCGCGCCGTCGGCGTGTTGCCGCTGCCGCTGCCCGACGAGGCAAGCTTGCGGTAGCAGACGTAGTACTCGCCGAGGTAGGTGCTGGCCTGTGCCTCGGTGCCGGTGGAGACCTGAAAGACGGTTGTGAAGGTAGTGCTGGCGGATGCCACTGGGGTCAGCGTCACACCCGCGTAGGCCCCTGTCGGCGCTTCGCACGGCAACCCGCTCAAACCCTGCGAGACAGGGAAGAGGCGAATTTCATCCGCGGCCGACAGCGTGTTGCCGACGCTGCTGGGGAAGGAGAGGGAGACGTTGCCACCGACGAGGGCGTAGTTCGGCGTGAAGTGGCACGGGTCGCACTGACCCACCACCAGCGGCGTGCCATGCGTGATGTTCGGGTCCGCCGAGTTTGTGTGCGGTCCCAGAAAGACGGCGTAGTTGCCGGCGTAGGGCAGCGTCACCGCAAACTCGCTAGAGCGGGTCGTCGTCTTCGCGTAGTAGAGCGGTGAGACGTACGTCACATTCACAGCACACACTGTGGCGGGGCTCCGCGCAAAGGCCACGCGCTGCACTTCAAAGTTGGCCACCGCGGAGGTGAAGAAGAAGGTGAAGGGCTCGTAGGGACGCGGTGCGACCCAGCGGGAGGCGACGGCACTGCTGCTTCTGAGGGCTAAGGCGCTGGAGTTGTCGTCAGCGGCGCGGAAGGGGCCGACGAACGGGTCCCTCTCAATGCTCACGCCAGCAAAGACGTACGTGGGAGGCGGGGATCGCAGCGGCACCTCAGCCCAGTTCGTCACCGATGTCGACGTTGACGACGACGGCGCGGTGAGCGCGTAGCACACCGTCACCGAGGCCACCGACGCGCCACACAGCCGATACACGTGCACGCTGTTGTTGCTGACGGTGCTGACGTAGCTGATGAGGCCGATGGCGCTGCTCGCGGTGGCGGCCGTCGTGCAGTCGAAGCCGCTCGTGCCGCGGTCTACCAGCTTCAGCTGATCGGTATTCTGCAGCAGGCCTGCGGTGGAGCCGTGTATGTACAGGAACAGCACCTCTGTCTCGTACGGGGGACTCACGGAGAGGGTGTAGTGCGTCGGGTACGCAGGCCCCACAGTGAATTGGTTAATGTCGGTCACCCAAACCCACACATCGCTGAGCAGCGCGCTCTGGTAGCAGAGAATAAAGGTGCCTGTTTCGTTCACGCGCGGGTAGTAGTCCGCGACAATCGCATTCATGCTGCTCACCGCACTGCCCACCGCACCGTTGGCCTCCGCCGCATCAGCGTTGACGGCGCTCGCCGTGCAGATCGTCGTGTAATCGGCACCGTTGCTCGCCACACTGTCACTGCCGCTCAGCTGCTCCTGAGAGACACGCACAATCTTCACCCGGTCGTTGCTCGTGAGTTGGTTGCCGGTGATGGTGAGATGCAGCAGCTGGCCGAGGTAGGCAGGCTGCGGGGCCACGGTGTAGCTCTGCGCGCCGATGAGACCGACCGAGAAGACGTAGCCGCCCGCGACGTTCGGCACCGGGAAGGCGTACATCGGGAAGTAGAGCGGCGTCGTTGCGTAGGTCATGAAACACACATAGTAGTAGCCGGCCGTCAGCAGCGTCGGCGCCACGCTCGCGACGGTGGCGCTGGCGACCGCGAAGCTGGTGAAATGCGTCGTGCCACCGTTCGGGGCCACGCCTGACGAGCAGTTGGGCACCGTCGTGGCGTCGCTCGTAGTGTAGATCTGCGCCACGTGCGCGTACGTGGAGGTGAAGATGGCAGCGGTGGCGTCGAAGGTCATGGCGAAGCCGTTCTGCACCGCAATCACGCTGGGCACCGTGTAGGAAATCGGGCTGGCCTCATCCACCGTCAGCGCGGACGGGTACACGGAGGCGATGTTGTGGCCTGCGACTTGGTAGCACAGCAGGTAGGTGCCGGCGGTGTCGAAGCTGTGCTGGGTGAACATCGGCGTGGATCGATAGACCTGCAGTGTTCGGTTCACCAGTGTCACGGAGGCCGAGATGGCCTGCGTGGTGGCGTTGGGACGGTAGCATGCGTCGTACAGCATTTCGTCACTGCCTGTCACCGCACCGCTGCCTGTGTAGCGCACAAAGAAGAACTGGGTGACGCTCGACCCGCTGAAGCCCGACCCGTAGGTGACCGTTACGTTTGTGTGGGGCATCCACGCTCGCGGCACTGTTGGCGCGGTGGTGAAGGCCAAAACAGGGGCCGCTGCCACCACCAGCACTGCCGGGCTGACGTGCAGGCCCCCCACTACCTCGAAGTTGTAGTACGCCTCCGTGCTCGTGCGACCGGTGCGGCGCATACAAACGTAGTAGCTGCCCACGCTGGCACGCACACGCAGGTGGAGGTAGGGGACTGTGAGGTTGGTGGAGGCGTTGACGAGGCCAAGCGCTGCGTAGCCGAAGTCAGCTGGGATCGTGTCCACCACGGCGGCGGTCAGGGCGACGGTGCACGCGCTGTCGGTGGCGATGCGCACCACATCGTAGCCAGCCAAGCTGGGCGAGCTCGAACCAGCTGCTGCGTTGTCCAGCACGACGTTCAGGGCCACTGCCGTCTCGAACAGCAAGTAGATACGCTCGCCCTGAAACACGTTCAGGCTGTCTGTCACCGTTGTTGGACTGCGGGCGATGTAGGCCCCACTCGGCGACTGCGTCGGGTAGACGATGAGGGTCACCGGGGAGCTCACGTACACGGGTTTGCCGTTGTTCGCTGCGACGTAGCACACCAGGTAGCTGCCCACCAGCAGCTCGTTGGCGGGAATGTTCCACTGGGTATTCACGGTGTCGGGCTTTGTCATGACTCCGCTGCGCACGACAGGGCGACGCGCGTCTGCAGCACTGCTGCTGTTCCGGCCGCCTATCAGGAACGATGAGGAAGAAGCGTCGTAAGAGGCGGCGCAGAGCCCTGAATCCGGTGTGGCGTCGCTGGTTACGGGGACGAGAAAGGCTATGTCGCTCGTGGTGAGGTAGTCTGGAGTACTTCTGTCACCGTAGAAGGTGATGTTGAGCGGCGCGGCCACCTGCGCCTGTGTCGGCACCGACGTCCACCGTGTCGGCACCTGCGCCATCACGTAGTAGTTGCGGTCCACTGCACCGCCCGCGACAGGGGTCGTGGCGAAGCTGCTGGCCTGTCTGCGGTAGCAGATGGTGAAGGACTGCTTCTCAATGGACACGCTCGCGCCGTTGCGGATGATCGTCGTGGGCAGCGTCAGCGTCACGGTCGTGGTGCTGGTGTTGGTTGCGCTGAGCGTCGTGAGGCCTTGGGCGAGGATGGTGGCGTTGGCAAACCCACATTCGTACAAGCTGCCGTCGATAATCTGGACCGTGTCGCCCGCCGCCAGCGCGGCACCCTTTGTGATCGTCGCAGCGCTGCTCAGGGCGAAGGTGAGCGTCACGACCTGCCCCGCCATCGGGCTCGCAGGGAGGGAGGTGTAGGTGCCGGGGATGGCAGCGTGCACCGTCAGCGCGGTGGCACTGCCCGTTGTGCCCGTCGCACTCGGCGGCGTCGCGACGGCACGGAAGAGCCCAGTGGAGGTGTTCATGCACAACGCATAAATTCCCGCGGCGACGTTCAGCCGTCCCTGGAAGAGGGGCAGGGCGGCGCCGGCGCTGCTGGAGACGCTGGATAGCGTCAGTGCGACGGGGAACGTGGTCGCGCTGCTGCCGGCGATGCTGCGGAACGGTGCGTAATTGCACTCCGCCATCGTGGTGTTGGCGTCGATCATCTGCACGTAGGTGAGAGCTGTGCCGGCCGCACCGGAGGTGATGAAGCTGCCGCCGACGATGAGCTCCTCGTACCTCGTCAGCGGCGTCGTGGTCGTCGTAAAGTTGGCTGGACTCAGCATGTAGTACAGCGGGGTCGTGAGGACCAGCACGGTGGACACGTCGGTCTGCCCTGCAAAGGTGATGCTCGCGATTTCGGTCGCTACGCTTGAGCGCCAGTAGCACACGGCGTAGCTGCTGGCAGATCCCGTCACGCGCAGAACGCCCACCCACTCCGTGGCGGCTGTGTTCACGTAGGTGGCGCCGGCCACAGCGACGGTCAGCGCGGTGCCGGTGCAGCTCGCCTCGTGAAGGACAACGATGTCGGTGCTCTCGAGGTTGGCACCCTGCACCGTGGCCATGACGTACATGTCGATCACAAGAGGGTAGCGGTCAAATTGAATGCGGGATGGGTTAGAGGCGACGAGCTTGATTCCTGTCGTCTTTGCTGCTGCCGCTGCAGAGGAGGCAGAGGAGGACAACGACGACGATGGCAAGTGCACGTATGTCACGTTCGCCCAGGAGGTGCCGGAGCGGCGGTAGCACAGTTTCAGCTCGCATGGGGCACCGTCGCCGGGGCACAAGTTCGTATCGTACAGTAACCCTACCTCGAAGCGCTTGTCCTGGTTCGACACCACCCACTGCACACCGGTGGACGTTGGGGTGAGGGGGTAGGGCGTCACACTCGGGCTCAGCCAGCTGGCCAGCTGCCCGTTGCTCTGGATCTCGCCGGTGCGCAGGTCGTGGCAGGAGTAGCCGCTACTGGGCAGAAGGAAGACGGTGTCGGACGTCGACAGCCCCGTGCCGGTGATCTCCAGCGTGTAGTTCGAGCCCTGGTTGGTGTAGACGTAATTTCCGCTGGAGGACGTGGGCGTGAAGCTGGATGGGTTGGCCGTTGCCACCGTGAACCACGTCGGGATGCGCCGTGCCATGTGGTAAGTGCCGCCATAACACACCGTGTAGGTGCCGGCGGCAAAGTACTGATTGGGGAACTGCACTGATGTCACGGTGAGGCACGAGTCGCTGCTGTAGGTACCCGGCACCGCCTCCCAGCAGTTCGCGCGAGCCCCAGGGACGAGGCGCAGCATTGTACAGGTACTGCACAGCGTTGTGGTGTTGCAGACTAGATTCACCGTGACGAACTGGCTCGCCGACGGCGCCGCCGGCACCGATGCATACTGCAGCGGGTTCGCCGTCGTCACCGTGACGAGGGTGCGCACGTACGAGTTGGAGAAGACGACCTCGCTGTAGGTGGCCTCGCTGGCGAGGCGGTAGCAGACGCGGTAGGTGCCGACCTCGTCGACGACGAACCGACGAGTGAGTGACAGCCCGCTGCCGCCGAGGACAGCGTTGCCGATGCTCTGCACGTCATCTTCCTCCACATCCCACGACGAGGAGGAGCTGCCGCCATGACCGCTGTAATCTGATTTACGGGAGGCGTCTGTGAAGGGATCGGTGAGGTCGGCGCACTCGATGGTGCTCGGGATCAGCCGCAGCGAGTCTGCCAGCGTGAGAGCCGCACACGCCGACGACAGGCAGCGACGCACCACAGTGATGTTGATGGGGGCCCCTACCCGGTTCACCGTGCTCGCGACGCTCGTCAGGGTGTAGTAAGTGGGGTTGGCCATGACGACCGTCACCCGGCCCATGTACGTGTCCGCAGATTGCCCCGCAGTGGCGTAGCAGATGATGTACACGGCGGCGTAGTCGTAGTTGTTGAAGCCGAGTGGGGCACTGTATGTGTTCGTGTCGCCCGTGATGGTCCCGGTGGTGGAGAGGGTCATGGTCGTGTTAGGCGAGTACGAGACCCGCGTACCGGCGGCGCAGGCCGTGGCGTCACAGTAGCAGTTCGGGTTTGGGTTCGATGAGGCGGTGAAGCGGTAGAAGTAGACCGCGTCGTTGGTGGCGCGGAGGGCCGTCAGGTTGCTCGTGAAGCTCATCTTCATCGCCTGCCCTGCACGCAGGTTGGTTGGGGTGGTCGGCATCACCCACGCCATGGAGGACGGGATCGCCGTGGCGACGGTGACGGTGCCGGCCATCGTAACGTGCGCGTCGCCGCTGCCGGTCGACCAGGCGTAGCAGAGGTACACGACGGCGCCGCTGTAGAGCTGATCGGCGCGGGTGTAGCGCACGCGGACGGCGGTGCTGCTGCTCTCATTTTGCACGACAGCAGAGATGAGAGTCGTCGACGGCGTCTGCGAGACGGGTGGGCAGACCGCCACCGTCGTGCCACCCGTCGTGGTGTACAAAGTCTGCAGCGCCGCGGCGGAGACGGCGTAGACGACGTTCGTGGTTGCGTTCAGTGCGCTGCCGGTGAAAGTGGTCGTGAGTGTATTCATGCCCACCCGCCACGTCGTTGGCGTGTGCGCCGTCAGAGTCGGGTTCTGCACGGCGGTGGCAAAGCCGAAGGCGGCACTCGTCGCGGAGACCTCACTGACGGGCAGCACTGGCACGTAGACCCCCGACCCACTCGACGTTTCTACGCACACCACGTAGTTTACTCCGGCCGTGTTGACTTGCAGGTAGGCGTTGTAGGAGGCGCCGCCGGTGCCGGTCACGCTGCTGGTGTAGTCAGTGGCAGCCTGCGTGCCCGCACACGCCGCGAGCTGCTGCGTGCCACACGGGGCCGTCACGCAGCTGTTGGGCGCCTGAACCACCTTCATCGCCGTAGGGGTCGTGGCCGAGGTGAAGGACTGCGCGCTGGCAGTGGTGAAGCGGACCGTCGCCGTCTCCGCCACCGTGAGCTGACTTCCCTCCGCTGCTGCTGCCGCACCGCCGCCTCTGCTGTTGTCAGCGTTGGCGACGGAGGTGGCCAAGTTGGTAATGATGTAGCGCACTGGGAAGGTGGAAATGTAGATGTTTGTCGCCGCACAGCTGGATGACACGGTAGCCTGGTCCACCCCACCGCGCGCCACAATCCAGTTGGACGACCCCACGAGCTGGTAGCACACCATGATGCACGTCTCTGCGGCACCAACGAGGGTGTACTGGTACGACGTGCCGGCGCTTACAACCGTTGGGGCGGAGAGGGTGGCGGTGGTGATGACCCCGCTCGCACCGCCGCAGCTGCTGCCCGGTGTCATGAGCTTCACCGTGTCGTCTGCGGAGAGCCCCACGCCTGTGAAGACGAGGCTGACGGACTGACCAGCGTAGAGCGGATATGGGGTGACGGCGTAGGTGGGGTTGCGCGCCCCCAGCGAGACGCTGCTGCTAAGCTGGGCGTAGTTTGACTGCTGGCTTGCACTGCTGCCCTTCTTGTAGCAGATGCTGAGACTCATGGCGAGGTTGTTGTTGACTGGGTCTACGGTGACGGTGCACGTCGGCGCCGCCGTGCCCCCGCTCATCGCGCACGTGAAGATGCCGTTGCTGGTTGTGGCCGTGCTGGAGGAGGACGACAAGCTGCTGCTACTGCTGCTGTTTCCCGTGGTGGCGGTGAAGCCAGCCCCGCACGGGTCGCTTGCTGTTGAGGCGGTAAGGTACGCTGCATCTACACTGCCGTCCAGCCCGGTGCCGGTGAACGCAATTGTGAGTGTCTCGCCTACCGTGGGTGACGCGGGCGGGTTCGTGATCGTGAAGCCCGTCGGCTGCAGTACGTCGATGGTGAAGTCAGCCGTCTGATTGGACGCCGAGAGGTACGCCGTTGACCAGAGCCCGCTACTGGCGCGGTAGTAGCAGACCTTACCCACGACCTGCACCGTTACGAGGTTCGGTGCCACGAAGTACACCCGCGCGTTCGTCACCCCGGTCGTCGCAGAGGTGGAGACGACCTCGACGGCGCCGTGCTCGAAGTTCGTGATGAGGGAGGCGGTGGTGGAGGTGCAGGCGTCGCTGCTGCGGATAACTTTGATGGCGTCCGCGGAGGACAGACCGCTGCCGGAGAAGTAGACGTAGCCAGCCTCGCGTGCCTGCGGACGGGTCGGAGTGCGTGTGTAGGTACCCGGATTTGCACTGCCAAAGCTAAGGGTGTAGTCTGCCGCTGTGACGCTGCCACTGCTGGTCGCTGGGACGACGACCGTGTACGACATGGCCGTCGAAGACCCACCGCAGCCCGCGGCGGTGCTGTAGCAGTACGGGACACACATGTAGTACCCGCCGCTGCTCGGTGCGTAGGGCACGGTGAAGCTGCCCGTGACGGAACCGGACCTCTGCCCTGACAGGCCTGAGAGGGTGATGACGGAGGAGGGCAGGGTGGCCGCAGTCCCAACGGCGTCGCAGGACGTCACCAGCGAGGGGAGGTTTGTGCAGTCGCTCGTGATGTTGCTCGACGTGGCGCCGCAGGGCACGAGGAGGATGGTGTTGCTGCCGGTGAGACCCATGTTGATGGCACGGCCAGCCACGGTGGATTGCACGATGTTCAGCTGGACGAGACCCTCCCCACCGCTGGCGCTCGATGGGGTCATGGAGTAGCGCGTGTAGAGAGTTGACCACACCGTCAGCGTGTTCGCCTCCCCACTCGACACGTAGCCCCGCACTACAACGGTGGCCGTTAACGCGCTGGAGGAGACGTAGCAGGGGTAGTACGCCGATCCTGCCGTGAAGACTCTCGGGGTGATGGGGAGGATCAGCTGTCCTGTGTAACCGCCCGTGCCAGTCGCAGTGACCGCGAAGGCATTGGCTGGGCTCGCGGTGTAGACACAGGCTGCTGGATTGGTGGCACTCACAAAATAAACGACGTCGCCGGTGGTGATGGCGGCGTCACCCACGAGCGGGTTGGACTGCAGGTCTAGCTGAATGGTTTGGTACATGGAGGCTTGCTGCACGTTGGCTGGGGAGAAGGTCATCTCTGCCGAAACTGACGAGCTACAGAACACGGCACCGAGGAGGAGCAGGAGAAGGGCTGTGAAGAGCCCACGCCGTCTACGCTGTGCAGCAGCGACATCGGCCGTCTGCCACCTCTGACTGGAAGTGAGATTCAAACCACCCATTGTGCTTTTGAAAATTCTCTTTTTGCTCGCGCTGGAATCGCGTCGCAGCAATACAAACTACAGCAAAAACACAACAAAAAAACAATGAGTCAATCAATTAATCAGAGGTGTCTTCGGTGGAGCTCCCCTCGTAACACCTCCAGTGTGTCTCTCTTCTTTTTTAATTTGTATGCGATTTCGCTTTTATTTTTCTTTTTGTCCCCTCTACGGTGTTCACGTCCGTTCTTTGGTGTTCTTTTAGCTGCCGTGTAGGTGTGTGTCCCTTCCCAAAGAAACACGCACGCACACCCGAAGAGAAAGATAAAAGCAAAGAAAAGAGGACTTACACACGCCTATACAAAAATGAGGAGAGAGAGAACGGAGGTGTGGGTCAGGCCCGTGTGCGACACGCTCTCTCTTTCTCTGCGTGTGCGTGTGTGTGTGTGTGGGTGGAGGAAATATCGAAACAAATGAAGAGGTGGTGGACAGCTCTAGAGTAGTGGTGTCTGTTCTATGACGTGGAAAAGAAATGCAAAGCAGAAACCCAAGCACACATAGAGTGCGGTGGATGTAAATATATGTGTAGAGAGGCGTGTGTGTGCGGAGGCAGGTATGTATGTATGCACGTACCGTCTCAGCGATTCTTGCAGTCGGGTGTGTGCGTGTGTGCAATACACACACACGTGAAGGAAAGCAACAGCGACAGAAACAACCAAAGAGCTTCGTAGAGGAAAAGCAGAACAACCACGAAGAGGTGGAGACTCTGCGTGGCTGTTTGTGCGTATATATATGTGTGTGCGCGTGCTTGTGAATTTTAGTTTCAGAAGAAACAGCCTCCCTCCTTTCTCACTTCTGTTACTCCGTAGAGGGCAAAGGTGGAGGTGCTTCAGAAACAAAGAAAAAAAAAGAGAACGGAGCTGTGTGTACCCTCTGTATTTGTACAGTACTCAGGAAGAGACGTGACGCGTTGATGAGACAAAGGGAGAGAGAAAGGTGAGGGGAAAGCGAGAGGGAGTAGGAAGATAAGCGCAATAGCCGAGGGAATTCCCTCTAAAATCGTCAACAGCAACGCAACGAGGGTGAGCAACGCGTTTTACAGACACGTGAGAGCATTCTATTTTCACACCACACACCACACACACACCACCACACACACACACACACAACACTGCCATGCAGACCCTTTCTCCCCGCCATTTTTTTACTCCGTCGCCAGTGTGTGGCAGTTTGCTCGTAAAGCTACACAAACAATAACGGAGGAAAGGGGGGGGGGGAATGCTAACAGCCGCACCAGCACGCACACACACTGTCTCCCATTTTCCATACTTTTGTTCGCTCCATGTGCTGCTACTCTGCCGCTCAGCCTCCCACCCTTCTCGAGAGAAAAAGAGCGACTCGTGCGGTTTTGGGCAGTCATCGAGAGAGGACGCTCTCGGCTGCGCTCCCGCTTCCCTCCCTATTTTTTTTTTGAATGTACATCAAAGGTGCTTTTCTTTTTGAGGCGGTGCTTTACATTCGTGGTGTCGCGACTATCAAAAAGAAAAAAAGAAAAAAAAGAAAGAGAAAAGAGCAGAAAGAAAGAAACAAAGATCAATCACCACAGTTCCTTTCTCTCGCGCTTCGTTGCTTGTGTGTGTGCCTGTGCTTCGCCGGTCTTATTTTCCTCCTCCTCCTCTTCCTTCAGCTGATTCAGAAGGGGGGGGGGTAGTGTGCCAGTGTGACGGCTTGGGCCACGCCGTCATCAGGTGCCGCCGCACGCGTCCGGCACCGATTTCCGTCGTCTTTCGAAGCCATTGCACCTTTAACACACCCACCCCTCACAAACACACCAAACATGTCAAACACGTGAAAAAGATGTGCTGCCCATCGAATTATCTGTATAAAACTCATAGCGAGTGTTTCCGTGCTGGATGTGTGCGTGCGCATTCACGATCTTTCATCATAAAGTACTTTGCCTGAATGAAACCAATAACAAAAAAGAGCATGTGGGTCCGACGGTGTGGGGTTGGCGTGCGGGGGAGGAGCACCATCACCACTGCATCCCCTGGCACACGGAAACACTCGTGGGCACCGCTGCGAAGAAAATAAAGAGAAAATCAAAAACAATGTAGTATGGGAAGAGCGAGGGGGGGGGGTTAAAAGAGAAGATGACCAACAACCACAAAGAAATCCTTACACGGATAGATCAGGAAGCTGCTCACACAAATGAGGCCACTGCAAAACAGCAGTGGGGAGAGGGGGAGGAGGAGGAGGTGACGTGGGACCCTTCCGATGTTATAGGTAGAAGGACTACACACCTCCTCCCCCTCCTCGACATTCCTGGAGAGACGAAACCACGACACCGAGAAAGAAGAAAAGAAAGAAAGCAGGAGGGTTAAGGGAGATCGAGGAAGACGAAAGAGGGGGGGGGGTGCAGGTGCAGAAAGGTGAGCAGGGCCCCAAACAACAACAACACACACACACAAAACAAGAATAGAAATAAAAAGAGAGAGCGAGATGGGACACGCACACGCACATGAGAGAAGGAAAGAAAAAGAGGAGTTGGGACGTTTTGCCAAAACGTCCATGATGTACATCGGTGAGTTCCGCTTCTCTTCTCTTCTCACCCCTCCACGCACGCAAAAACAAAAACAAAAACAGAAACACCGGAAGGTGCGTGTGTTAACGTATAGGGGGAAGGAAGGAGGGCCAAAAGGCCAACCCCCTGATAGCATCAAAAACAAAAACCCAAACAACAACAAACAAGTCAAACAAACAACAGCGAAAAGAGCAGGAGTACGTCGGGGGTAACACAAACTCACCATCTCTCTTTCTCGTGTATTACACCTGCGAGGGGTGGGTAAGTGGGTGGGCTGCATGTGTGTGTGCGTGTGTGTGTCCTGTCATCATGATTTGGTCGTGAAGGAGGGATAAGCGTGGGGAGAGGAACACACACACACACACACACACAACACAATAAGAGCAGGAAACGGCTGCTTTTCTCTTCCACCTCCGTCTCCTGCCTCCTTTAACACGGAGGCACCTCACAGAAAAAAAAAGCCAAACAATCAAGACGACTGTTAAATTACGTACATCTGATAAAATCCTAAGTGTGACAAATGGAGCGGAAAACGCCGCCGTGAGCGCCCGTCGCTGCAAACAGATATGCCGCAGCGAAGGGGGACACTGTGGCGAAGCCAAGGGTAGGGGAGGGAGGAGGGATTAGAGAAGCAGAGGAGGCCATGCGTTGCCCCCTCCTCTCCCCATCCATCCCTACCTTTTCGCAGAAGCGACGCATCGCAGTGGTGTTGCGCGTTGTGCATTACTCGTTGCTGCCTTTTTTCGTGTGGTAGTGATGGCGGCGGGGGTGTCTTTCCTTATTTTTGTCTCTCTCTCGCTGTATGCTGCGTTCAGTGGTGGTGCGAGGAGCGACTGCCACCGTTGCCTCCCGGCGCGGTTGGTGTGATGTGGGCCAGCGAGGGGTTGTAGTCTACAATGTCGCCCCAGAAGGCACGGCGCAGCTCCGACACCCCCATCGCGTGCCGCTCGTGCACCCACTCAAACGGCCGCGGACAGACCGGCTCGTCCTCTTCGTCGTGCAGGTGGGCAAGAAAAGGGTGGGCCAGCATCTCGGCCGCGGTGGGACGCTTGCTGGGGTCGAGGATCCACATCTTTGCGAGAAAGTCCATGCCGTCCTTGTTGCCCGCCAGCCCAGGCACCAGCTTAGGGATGTTGAGAGTACCCTCCGGCAGTTCCTTCAGCTTCTCCAGCGCCTCCTTGTGCTCGACGATGCTGGCTGGCGGCTTACCGATGTGCTGGGCGATCATGCGGAGCTGGTCCATTGTGTTGCGGCCAGGGAAGATCGGCTTGCGGTTGTACATCTCCGCAAAGATGCAGCCAACCGACCAAATGTCCACCGCAGTCGAGTAGTTTGTGTTCTCCAGCAGCAGCTCCGGTGGGCGGTACCACCGTGTAATGACGTAGTCCGTCAGCTCAGAAAAGGGGACGTCGACGCTGCGACTCAGGCCGAAGTCGATAATTTTTAGCTCGCACGAAATGTTCGTGACGAGGTTCGCTGGCTTCAAGTCGCGGTGGGCCACGTTGGCGCTGTGCAGGTACTTCAGACCACGTAGGATTTGGTAAACGAAGTACTGCATGTGCGATTCTTCCAGCACCTGGCGGGAGCGCAGCACCACGTTCATGTCCACATCCATCAACGGCGTCACTACGTACACGTCCTCGAAGGTGTTGTAGTCGCGCTTCAACGGCGGCAGGATGGTCAGGACATTCAGCAGGTTCTCGTGGCGGAAGAAGCGCATCATGTCGATCTCGCGCAGTACACGCTTGCCATCCTCGACGTCACGGAATATGTCGCGACACTTCTTGATGGACACCTTCTCCCCTGTCTCGTTGTCGAGACAGCTGCAGGCGATGCCGTACGCACCCATGCCGAGGATCTTGAGGAGGGTGTACTTGGCGGGCACCTCAAATGGGGAGCCGCTGACGTTGTACACCTTAAAGTCGCCGACGATCTTCGGTACGCTCAGCTCTTGGTTGCTCTTGTGCATGGCGCTGAAGGTGATGGTGGTGGTGGCTGCGCTGACGTGAGCTGCGGAGGAAGTATCCAAGGTGAGAGTGGCGCTAATAATGGACAATCAATCAAACAAAACAAAAGAAGGGGGGGGGGGGAAGGTCTCTCCCACAGCAGTAACGCCAAAAAACACACACGCACCACGATAACAACAGCGTGAATTGGAAAACAACAAGGGAAAAGAATAGGCGGCGCAGGTGGTGATGGCGGGTGAGAGTGCAGGGAGGGCCTTTTTACTCTCTCTTCGTTGCAACAGCAAATTACACGCACACACACACACAGAGGGGAGCAAGCCTGCAGAAGATGACGCGAAAGCACTTGAGAACGCGAAGGATCGGCACCGTGTGGTGGGGGATTAAATACAAGATAAAGTTAAGAGAAAGATAGAAAAGGGAGTTAAATAATTCATTAAAGAAGGGGAGAAGGCAACTGAGGAGGTGGCGGTGGTGATGGGGGGGGGGGAAGAGGGATTGGAGGGAAATGACCTCCAATGGCAGAAGAATGGCCCCAACCACGTCTCAGCGGTGGAGGCTCACATAAATCCCCAGCAAAGAGACACACTTAAATAATAGCTACTCCCGTGGAGGTTCGTCCACGAGTGAGCGTGCTAAGCCTCATGTTGCGTGGAGCTGTCTGCATGGGAACATCCCCCTTTTTCTCCCCTCACAACGACGTCATTTCCCTCCTCCCTCTCCATTTCTTTTGATTTACTCTACCCGTGCTGCTCCGTGATGATTTTCTGAGATCGTAGCGGAGAGAGAGAGGGAGAGAAAGAAAAAGTTAATGAAAGGAAGTTCAGCAGAAAGAACAGGCAGAGAAGTGAAACAAAAAGCTACCCGCACACAGCACCTTCATCTTCGTTGGTGGAGGTTGGTGGCGCATGGGGTAGTGCAGCAGCAGCACTAGCAGGATCTACCACCCGACTCACGACACTTGCGTCACCATCGCTACTGCTGCCGCTGGTGCCGTTGTTGGTGTTGTTGCTGTCGCTGCTACGGCCTTTGTCCATTAACACTTCCAGCGACGCGTAAAACTGCTTCACCGCCGGCGAGGTTTGAGTGGAGAGTGTACAACTGGTCCAACGCTGGGGCGCGGCTCAGCGCCACGTACGCTTGACCCGGGGTGCTGATCTGGCTCATGTTCACCTGGATCGAACTGAGGGTAAGCCTTTGTGACTTGTGCACCGTCAGCGCCCACGCACCGCGCAGCGGCAGCTGAGTGCGGTTAAAGAGGGGTGTGGGGTTTCCACGACCGCCACTGCCGCCGGACACACCTGCGGCGTCGAGGAGCTTTACTCCATCGTCGTCGTCGCCGCTGAAGCTGCTCACCGGGGCAATCGTCGCGTACCGCGCCTAAGACGAGAAAAATACTTCGAAACGGACGACGGGCAGCTGCGCGCGCTGACGCTGTTCGGGGGGGGGGAGGTCACACAGACGGTGCTTCTACAGCGGTGGGGAGGCTGGTGCTGGTGTTGTGTCTCACGAGGGGTGCGGCGGCTCTTCAGAATCACTGCGGTGACGATGGGGGGAGAGAGGGGTGTCCCAACGGTTTCTATTTTCTGGGTGAGGGGCCGCATGCGTGGTGCGTCGGCCTTGGCCAGGTGACGTGCAGGGCGTTGACGGCGCCTGTGTGATGTTGGAGACGTCCACGGCGAAGGACGTGGGAAACACTGCATCATACGGAATGCGATCCGCCTCCATCCACGGAAAGTCGCTACGGGACCGTTGGGGCTGATCGTTGCCGTTGTTGATCAGTGAGGAGGAGGCAAACGAGGTACTGGACGGGGGTATGTACATACATTTCTTTACCGTGCTCCACCACAGGTCTCGAAACACGATCCCCTGCGATGTTTCCACACACCATACGGGGGCCTCGGTGTTGTCCTCGCTGAAACCACCGCGCCGGCGGTACGTCAGCACCCGTGCTGGTACACCCCTTCCACTGCCTCCACCACTCCCTCCACCGCGGTGGCGGCTCGTGTCCACCCTTCGTGCGCCACGGAGCCGCCGGTGCCCTTCCTGCACGGCCCACTGCACGAGCGCCATCATCTCCAACGGATGCAGAAAGCCAACTACCTTCCTCACGGTGCCGTTCACCAGACCGAGGTGCGCCATCACGTTGCTCGTCAGCAGCACCCGTGCGCCGTTCAACACAAGCACCTTCATTTAGTCACTATGGTCGGGCGCTGCAAAGCATGGCAGACGGCTGTGCAGGCTAAGCGGCACTCCGTGATGCAGGCCGTCCGCGCCCTGCGGTGACGTCACCTGCGAATCCACGGCGTAGTATGCATGACAGGGTGCGGCAGCCCCCACCACGTGATCTGGGTGCCACGCGTCATCGAAGTACGGGGGGTGTCGTGGCGGCAGCTGCGCCAAGAAAAAAAGCGTTACGGGCATCAACGGCAGCGTTGATGGCACAGAGGCACACTACCAGAGCAGCGCTGGATGACGCCGCTCCCCCACCTCCGCACGTCAGCGGTGACGTGGTTAGACGGGTGTCCTCAAAGACGACAGCAACAGGTGTACCATGGCTGACGCTGCTGCTGCTTCTGCTGTTCTCACCGACACTACTTTCGGCGCCCTCCATGATGCTGCGGGCAGCCAGCGCACAGTAGCTTTCTGAAAACAGCTCGCCGTTACGCACCTCGGCGAGGAGGTTCTGAAACGACGCGGCAGAGGCCTGTCGATGGGGAAGACGCAGAACAACGGGCCACAGCTGCAGTCGCTGCTACGCCACTGTCTGGAAAGCGTAGAGGCAACTGGCGGCGTGTCTGAAGGCCCCTGCCGCAACACGCTCCTGCGCTTCGTCGGTTGACTTTGTGGTGGATCGGATGCGAGACCGCGATGGCCCCCTTTTCCCCGTCGGCGTGACTGCAGGCGCAGAGAGGAAGGCATCAAGGTTGTCGATAACAATCTGCTCCGTCAACGGCGCTGACAAACCCGCAGGCGTCGGCGCGGCAGGCTGGAACGGATGAGGTGGCGACACCACCGGCTACGGCGTACGAGGGGGATTACCGTCTCGCGTTCGAGCGATCGACGCCAGCTGAAGGAGGTCCCCACGCAGAATCATTTGCATCCCACCAAAGGGCACGCTGGCTTGACGCCGAACGCGCCGGGCGATGTAATCCAGCACCTCGAACAGCGACGGCTCTAATATGATGATTTCGTCGATAATCGGCACCCGACAGTGTTTCCACCGCCGCGACGATTTGCGCGATCGACGCACTGTGCGCAGCAGCCTGTCTGGGGTACCACTGGCATGGCCAAAGCCGCTGAAGTTGCGGATGGAGGAGCCGCCCAGCTTAACGGCAACAAGGCCCGTAGTAGCTGCTAAGCAGACTGAGCTCCGGAAGCTTCTGCAGGATCGGATGTCGTCTTTGTTTTCTTTAAGAACGTGGTCCGCTGCGCCTGCTTTGACGGGGTGACGGAAGCCTGCTCTGCTGTCGTGGTCGCACTTCCCCCCCTCCCTCCCCCTTCTGCGCCGCAGCCCGCGGCGATGCGCAGCGCTGCCACGATATGCCGCAACGTCTGCGACGTGCCTGTGCCGGAGCCACCGATGAGGAGCAAATTGTGGCCACGCAGCGCGAGGTCGACGGCACGCGCGTGCCAAGTATCCAAAGTCAACGGCGGGGTCCCCGCGTCGTCGACGTCCGTGCTGCTGGCATTGCAGTGCAGCCGTGGCTTCCCTTCTTCCGCAAGAGAAGCAGCCCGTCCCGTGCAACAACGTCGCTTCTCGGCGGCGACGCCGGTGGTGGTGGTCGTCGGATCTGAGCTGATGAGCGGGGAGGATCGCACCGGGCAAGACGCATTGTCGTTACACACTTGTCGCTCACATCAACCCGGCGCTGCGCCCACTCTTCCCACACCGCCCACCGCGTTTTCATCGTCCTCTTTCACCATCTCTTCTGCAGGGCCATCGGTGAGAGGAGGAGCAAGACGATGTCGCGCCATGCCCACCACACGCGCAACCACCCTCTGGGAAGGTTGAACACTTGCACTCATGACGACCTGGGTGGTCGTGGTGGGGCTCCATCTGCACACCTCTGAGGGCAGCGGGCAAGGTGTCTGCTAAGGATCTACTGCCACACGCTGCCAGCGTCGTTGCAGTAAGCGGAAGGCGGCTCCGCGCATGCAGGCCACATGCCATGCGTTGACGGCACTACGAAAAACACCGAAGACAACCGGCACTATGTACCGTACGCCCGTCACTGCACGACACGAATGCGGTGGCGGTGCTATCTGCACCACCTTCCTTGCTGCCCCACGTGGCAGCAGGAGCTCTAGAGTTACCATTTTCGTGCTTCCGCACTCCGGCAGGTAGATACTGGAGTGTATCCAAGACACCGGCAACAATAAATGCAAACTAGTGCACGTGCACCTCGATCTTAACGCGTCACAAGCACCTAAGGCCAACGTAGGGACGACGAGATAGGGCTGCGGAAAGAAAAGGAGAGACATGTTTTATTACGCTGCTCATGCGATCCACTAAAGGTCCATAAAAAGGGGAGAAAACTAAGAGAGGAATAGGCCGCCAACAAGGTTACTGCACAACTAATTGTATTGTCACCTTCATTGGCACACGCGAGAAGCGAAAAAAAAAACAACAACACAGACACACACACACA
>OESO01000128.1:13504-70989 GCA_900240985.1 Crithidia bombi | reverse complement strand
GTGTGTGTGTCATGGCCGTTTACAGCGCGAAGGTACGTGTTGGAGTCGGAGGTCAGAAGACAAGAAAGTCAATGGAACCGAGGAGCAGTCGCCGTGACACTTTTTGTGCGTAAGTGTTGAGTGACCTGTTGTTATTTGAGTTCCTGAGTTCTGAGAAGTAGCTCAGTTCTGACGGAGAGCTGTGTGTGGAATAAGGACTCGTTTTGCAAACGTTCCTGCCTTTTCGTATGCAGTGTTTCCATTCAGTAAGTTCCTCACTAGGTGTTGCAGGACGGATGGACGTTACTCATTGTAGCAGCGCACACTCGTGTTTGCACTTTGGTGGTGCCTCTTGCTTTCACTGTTGTCCTTACGTATTTGAAGAAGTAATGATAGTAGCCCTTGAGAAAGAACTTTTTTTCATCGAATCAGTTGAAACTCATTCTGCCCAAACATCTGATTGCAGCTGAAAGCCACGCAAAAAATATAATACCGTCCGCTTGTACATTCATTATCCTTCCTTTAAAAAAAAGATATGAAAGGGTCAAGCGGCGCTGATACCAGGATGAGGCCTACACAACTGTTTGCCAAGTTGTTCCTCATGGTTTTATACGTTTTGCAGTTTCACACTAGCAATCAGTTGTTCTCATAGGATGAAATGACAAGAAACTGTTGATATAAAGAAAAAAAGACACGAAAGGACTGGGACCTATTAGATTGTGCGTGGGGAGCAATAGACGGATGTTCACATGAACATATTTATGAACAAATCAAAAAAAAAAAGGTCCTTGATGCGGGTGAGAAAGAAAAAGAAACAAGAGTCCGTCCCAGTGGCAATAAAAGAGAAAAAAAGACGTAAATAGTTTGTTGTCCCAGCTGCACACGCAGAAGAGGAGCAACAGTAGCACTAATAGTAATAGCAATAATAACAGTAGTTTTTTTGTTGCTGCCACAGAATCATCGGGAAAAAATCGGGTGCTTTTACAGTGTCAGCACTGTTGCGAAAGAGTGCGGTCACGGTTGCCTCTCCAGATGACGATAGTGACGCGGCGTAAACCGACATGTGTTGAAAGAAATCTATGTTGTTTCGATTTAGAGGGTAAGACAGGTGGAAATAAAACCGGACACCTTTATCAAAATGAGATTGCTACGGTGATCTTCAGCGCCTCTTCGCAAAGAAGAAAAAAAAAAAGCACCCCTTTCACCACTTTAAAAAAAGATGTGAGTGAAACTGGACTTTTTCGGCAGATGTAGGTAGAATAAACAAATAGATGAATAAAGCTGAGCTTATGCTAGCTTTTCGCTGTGTGCAGCTACGCATATGAAATAAAAACGCAAGAAGAGATCTTCGGCGTTTTGGGCTGTTACCGACATTCAAAAGACAAACGCGATTGCTTATCAGAATTGAGTCCAATGAAAGAAAAAAAAACTAAACCAAGAAAGACGGCCCGTTAAAAACAAAGAAAAGAGCAAAGAAACAGGTCTCTTAAAACGTAGATAGCGATTGCACAATACATGCGTTGTGTTTTGGGAAACTGCGAGCATTATTTGTTCGCAATGCCCTGTTTATAAAGGAAACACTTTTTTTTTTAAGTCAGCTCAGAGAGAAAAAGAACGCGTCACAAAAAAGGTCAAGAAAAGAAAAATGTCTGTCTCTTTCTTTGTTCTTTTCAAGGAAGCTGTTATGAGTGTGATGTTTGTTTCATCGTTCCACAGCTTCTATGCCTACAGTTCTTATGAACTGCAGTACGAAGACGAGTGCTCAAAGCTAAGAGAAAACTCTCTCTAGCTTTCCCTATCGTGCTTTCCTTTTTTTTTTTGCAGTTCGTGTCGGTTAGTTGTTGTGCACACGTGTCCTTCTCTCTTTAAGCAGCCTGCTCGTTTAAACCATCGGCGAGGGGTTCTGAGTCCTCGGATTTCTCACCACGAACGCGGCGGCGCTCGGAGAGGATGCGCTGGCAGTAACGGCGATAGGTGAAATGCACCACCACATTGGAGATGAAAGCGCTGCATGCCAGTCCGAGCAAAACCAGAAGCGGCATTTGGACGCATTTGCGGTGTGTGCAGAGGAGCGAATTACCTAGCTTCTCAGCTTGCACCGTATACCACTCGCCGTACAGGAAGCGGTTTAACGCGATGGAGGAGGCGGCCGTGGCAAGGAAGCAGAAATGGTAGTGCTTCGCTGGATCCTTTGCGTAAATAGTGCGGGTGACAAGAATCGTCGTTGCTGCCAAAAAACCGTTTCCAATAGCGGCGATGACGTACGGAAGTGGGAGAACACTCTTCGGCAACGTGAGGAATAAAACGATCGTGATTATGATGGAAGTCGTGGGGAAAAACAACGCAACAGTGATAGGGATACGCTTCTCTGCAGGACGCTTCTGAGACCACGCCTCGAAGTACGACATCAGTAGGCGACCAGCGGCACTACCCACACCACTAAGCACCGTCAAGAGAACGCGCGTTTCATCCGAGACCTTCTCGCCCGACAATGCGCCAAAGATGTAGCTCGCGTTATTCATGATGACGCCTTCCGTCCCTACAACGCAGAACGATGTCCACCACAGCGCCCATAAGTTCACGGAGAGCAGGTTGCGCAAGAAAGATGTCTGGTACTGCGGCGCAATGTAGTCCACTTCTGTGTCCATCTCTTCTTCATCAACGGCTACCGCAGTCACTGACAGCTGCTTCACCTCTTCGCCGGAACTCGTTCGGGAGTTATCATGGACGTCATCGATGGCGTCAAATTCATCGGTGTGTAACGCGGCGCGGTGCTGGCAGATGAGCAGCTCAGAGGGAATGGCAATCACAAAGAAGCATGCTGTCAGAACCGTGGTAACGATGGCAAACGCAAGCTTCTTTTCTACACCGAGGTGTAGATAATCAGTGAGAGCGGACGTGACAGGCAGAAACACAATGAGAGCCACCATGAGAGCAAAACCGTAGTAGAAACGCCACATGGGGGGCTTTTGCTTCAAGTACTGTGTCTTCGTGGCCGCTCGGCGCTCCTTCTCCTCAGCAGACAGATGCGACTCCTGGTACCCAGTGAGGTGATAATCCGGCAGACGAAGAAAGATAGCTCCGAGAACGCCGACGATAACGGCCCACACCATGAGAAAGTAGAAAAAGTGCTCCACTGCGCCGCCAAAGAAGCCTTGGTACATGCACCCCACGATGGCGGCTCCGAGCCCGATGAAGGTCTTCAAAAGAGCAACAACAGGGCCACGATTAACGGGGAAGTAGCTCAGGATCGTCATGCAGCTGGACAGATCGAAGAAGGACGTGCCGACGTTCATAAACGAGTAAAACACGCACAGCTTCACCACATTCCCGACAATGACACCCTGAAAGCACAATGCCACTAGCAACGCGCCAAGCGGGAAGACAATGGAGGACATGATTGCAATGGGAAGCGGTCCAATGTAATCGTAGATAAACGAATACGGCAGCATTACGTAGCCAACCACTGTACCGCAGGTCGTGATGGCACTCAAATCACGTTGCGAGAGCGAGTACCTAGTTTGAAATTTCCCGGAAACGAGGTTGAATGTATAGCTGCCAAAGGACCCGCAGATCATACCGAAAAGGCCGAGGAGCAAAAGCGCAAAACGACGTGTTTCGCTGATGGGCTTTTGAACGGCTTTGGTCAGGCGTTCCACACGCACCTCCTTGTCAGTCCCTTTGAACATGATTGGCTGGACCGAGTGTTAAGGTGAAGGAAAGTAGAATGACGGGAAACAACTGAAAACTGACAAACAGCTCGATTGACAGCTTAGTTATATGGAAAGGAGGTAGCGAACAGAAAAGTGTCTTTGAGAGTTGCTTACTGTAAGTAATGGATGCGTTCAAGCGGCGCGAAAAAAGAAAAAAAACAGAAAATAGTGGAAGGAGAAAAAACTGATAGGTTTCTGCAGCATCAGCGAAGCAAGAAACAACAGAGAGAGCGAACATCGCAAAAAAAAAAAAGCCGTTTTGACAATAAGGAGCTCCCTCAACGTACAGACATCCTTGCATCCACAGCCGTGAATGAACCTTAAGCCACGCTGTTTTCTTTTTTTTTTTTTGCTGCGCAAAAAAAAGCGTGAGGCTGGTATAAACATACTAAAACGAAACCATCATGAAACGCCAAGAGGTTCCTTTTTGGTTGTTATCGGCTTCATAACTATATTGTGGTCCGCTGTGAGGAAAGCTCATCAGAAGAATGATTCGATTTCTCCTCTGTTTATTTAACTAGTTGACATTATTTGCTTTTTGTGGGCTTTTACAAAGCTCACGATATTCCGCACAATTCTAGCTGTTAAAGTACTGTATGCAATAACACAAAGCTCAAATAAAAACACTCCCACGCACACAAATTAAGAATGAAAAACAGGAGGATAGTCAGCAGGAGAGCAGCTTGGTTTTGTTTGGCATCGTCATTCGATTCGATGCGATTCGCGGTGAAAATGCGGGAGGGAGAGCGGTCCACATTGGTGACGGTTGAAAGTGTTTCTCCAGTAGCTTGTATTCAACAAGATTAGCAATGGAAGCAGATTCCACTCTGCTGACGGTGGTCCGAAATGGCTTTTTTCTTCCTCTTGCAGTGGCGTTGTTCGTAATTGTCTCGTGCATCATTAGAGAAAAGGGAATGCACTGACTAATTTGCGTTACCACGCAGCTTTCAGTTGAGCTCACGGGTCATCTGAAACTCAATTGTGAAGTTCGTGGTGTGTCAACGTAAACCCAGAACTGTACGTCCGTACAACGCGCTGCGGACGAGAGGAGAAAAAGTGAAGGAGAGGGGATACAGCAATCGCTCCAGTCACTGGATTCTGTGCAGATGGTTGTTCAGAGGTTGGTGGCCAAAGACAACAAGTGGGAAACTTCGAATGAGAGGGGGGAAGGGGGAGGTATAGGTGCAAAAACCGAAGCAGGGTGACCCTGCAAACAACTGTGGTTGCTGGCGGAGGTGTTGAGCAAGGAAATAACGAAAAGAACTACCTGTGGCGAGAAGATCTCACCAAAAATGCGTTCCTTTTTTTTTCTGGTGTTGAACAGGCAGTGTTATCCCTCTTCCAAAGGTCGGCAGAGCAGAGCGAAAACAAGAGGGTTTCTCAGCATCCTTTGTTTGCGTCATGGTTGGCAAACAAAAGGGAAGTGCGTGTATTTCCCTTTGCATCTTTTCTCAGAACATCTTTATTGAGTTGCAAAGTGCGGGCGCGCGTTCCTTGGTGTTTTTTTTTTTTAGCTTATTGGGACAGTGAGAGGCGCAGCATATGAATATCGAACAGGACATTGTAACAACAATAGAAAAAAAAAACACTGTTGATTGCTGAAAGGCATTTCTTTACTCGAGCCCTCACTGTGTTCACCAGTAATCCAGGGCTTGTGCCCTTAAAAATATATGTGATTAACACCGGAGTCAGTTTTACACTCAGCGACCAAAAAGCTGTCTGTCTGTCCGTACGCATGAGCAACAGCTCGAGAGTGGCTCCAACACACGAAAACTTCCATGCCCTTCAGTTGTTGCTCTCACTGCTATTCAAACACCATGTTTTTCTTTTCATAGGTATTCCATAGTTGTGCCATGTGATTTCCACACCTTCTTTTTTTTCTCTTTTCATGGGTGCCACTGTCGTCTTCTTTTCTGGTTTGTTTCTCGTACTCACCTAATCCGTAAATCTGTTTTTGTTATACTAGCCGCTGTAAGTGCTTTATTCGCTTCTACTGGTACTCATCTTTTTCTTCCCTTCGTTAGTCAACTTTCTTTTTACACCTTTCTGTCACCACAAGAGTTCACAACCCCCCTTTTCTTCTCTATTCTAGCGAATACATTTTTGCTGAAAAATGGCGGATCACAAGCTTGGCTTTTTGGGTTGCGGCAGTATGGCTGAGTGCATCATGGCAGGACTGTTGAGGTCGTCGGCCGTGAAGGCTGAAAACACCTTCGTTTGCAATCGTACAGCATCTACAAATGAGCGTCTTGTCTCTACGTACAACGTAAAGAGTGTGTCGGCCGAGGAGCTCGCATCGACTGCCGACATTCTTCTTCTTGGTGTCAAACCGTACGGCGTCGTTCCGATGCTAGAATCAATCAAATCGAGGCTACGGCCGGAAACCCTTATCATTTCAATGGCTGCTGGTGTTCCGATTGCCACAATTGAGAATCATTGTCCACCGTCAACGAAAGTGGTCCGTGTTATGCCGAATATTCCTGCATTTGTTGGTGAGGGTGTCACATCGGTCAGCGTTAATTCTCGCGTCACTCCTGAGGAGCAGGCGGAGGTGGTGAAACTGTTCAGCTCAATCGGAAAGGCGTTTGTGGTTGCTGAGTCCGCCATCCACGGCGTCGTTGGCGTTGCAGGCTCCTCGCCAGCGTATGTTTTCATGTTTCTGGAGGCACTGAGTGACGGTGCCGTTCGCGGTGGTGTGCCCCGTGCGCAGTCGTACGAAATGGCTGCTCAAGCTGTCCTTGGTGCTGCAAAGATGCTCCAGGAAAGCGGCAAGACTCCCGGGGCACTGAAGGACATGGTGTGCTCTCCGGGTGGTACGACAATTGAAGCGGTACGCTATCTCGAAAAGGGGGGCTTGCGCTCTGCTGTTATAGAGGGCATGATCCAGGCTATGGAGAAGTCGAAGGAAATGGAGCAGGTGTATTCTGAATAGAGCCTTCGCCAACACAGACGGAACGTGGCATCATTGTACACTACTTGTGGTTTATATAGATTAACGGAAGTGTGGATTTTTTTTCTTTGCGCTTTCTCTTACTCTGGAAGGGAAGGACAGCATTTTTTTTTTTTTTGGTCAGACAGATAAAATCTACTATCGTTATCATTCCACATGAGATATCAGTGGCGTATCGCTTTTCCTCCCTATCTCTGTTCTTTTTCTCTTCTTAGGGTGTGCAAAAAAAAAAAAAGCAGGATATTTTTGCAAACTGTTGGCTTTCGCATCGCTATTGGTTTCTTTTCTCCGTTGGCAGAGAAAAAAAAAGGAAAGAAAGGAAGTGAGCAAAGAGGCGGTTAGTGTGCAACAAAAATGATGGGGGCAATCTAGAATTGTGTTTTGCTGCACCTGCCTGCCTTGTTTGTTGTTTTGCTCCATATATCTTTTTTTGTTGTTGTTGTTGTCTTCTACATTCGATCCTCGTGATGCACTGGCTCAGCGAACCTTACAGTCGCCGACAAAAAGAAAGACATTTATTCATCCGCAAAGTACAATCAAGTAATAATGAATGTAAGAGCTGAGTGTCGGTACGTTGAGACGAGAGAGAACCAACAACAACAAAAAAAGAAACAGATGATTGCAATCACAGTGAAACCGACCGGAATGGGGTTAGGATAACCACTGCCACTGGTGGAGGCAGTATTAGGTCAAGCAGTGGCGCAGGAGTGAAGCACTCTCAGTCTTTTTTTTTTTTTGGTACATTGTGAGACCTCAGTGCTCAACGGAAAGAAAAGGTGACGGCTTGAGTTGTGCTTTCTCAGTGTTTCATTCCTTCTCTTTGCTTCTGGCTTGTCAATGAACCTAGCAATTTCGCAAGGTAACGAAGTCTCCTGTTTTCCTGAAACAGGTGTCGTTTAAGCGCCTGTTCACTGTTTACAATTCTCCTCTGCGGTTTCTCCTATTCTGTGTTTTTTGCGTTACCTTTTTCCCTATCTTTTTTTTTTAACACACACTTGTTGCCCCCTATTTAACACTCACGTTCCTACTCTTCAACATTAACCGTGAATTGTGCATTTGAAAAAAAAAAAATGCAAATAAATGCAATATATTCAAAGCCGTTTGACAATGGTGAACTACCCGAAGAAGAAGGTGATGCACTGCGACGACGCGCGCTGCAATGCGCACAAGTCGTTCAAGGTGGTGCAGTACAAGGCCGGCAAGGCTCGTCTGTACGCTCGCGGTAAGCGACGTTACGACCGTAAGCAGTCTGGTTACGGTGGTCAGACTAAGCCTATCTTCCACAAGAAGGCCAAGACGACCAAGAAGATCGTGCTCAAGCTTCAGTGCTCTGGTTGCAAGTCCATCCGTCAAATCGTCCTCAAGCGCACCAAGCACTTCGAGCTGAACGATAAGAAGAAGACCGGCAGCAAGGACCCCACCTGGTAAATAAAGCGGCACTAGTGGTTTTCTGTTGTTCATTTCGTAGTTTATTAAAGCAAAAAGAAAGTTAATGATCAGGATCGGAGCGTTTGTGTCAGCGGCTTCGGACAGGAAAACGTTAGAGAGCTTCCGCGCTGTTTATTCGTTAGTCTGTCAAGAGGCAGCCTCGTAGCGTCTTAGGGGCTTCAGTAGTGCTCCGCAAATTTCTTTTTGCTGTGTGCGGTGGTTGGCTTTTCTGTGCAAGCTACGTTTTCTGTGGCAAAAAAGAAGTTTGTCAGCTTCCGTTTTCTCAAGGGTTGATGGAGCTGCGCTCTTTTTTTCTCTCTCTCCTCTCCTCACAGGTCATTATGCCTGCGAGTCTTTTGCGATCTCTATTGTCCTCTCGATTTCCTCTTCCATCGTCATCGGTTTGCTTGGGTTACGCTTTTTTGTTTTCCCATGCATGATGTGTGGGCTCGGTCCCCATCGTTGTGGTTCTCATCAACAGAAAATTGAGATCATTGTTGTGCGAACACAAAGTGAGGCTAGGTTTACATCACATTTATCTTCCATCACTGCTCATCGCTTTGTTCAGTCAATAGAGACTTCGGAGTTTATTACAGGAATCACCCTCGTCGTGTTTTCTCGGGGTTCATTGGAAGAGAGTCATTCCCCCACGAATACTCACACGAAAGGAACTTGGCAGGCACATATCGCACAGAGTCAATCATGTCTAATCTGGCGTACATCAACCCTGGCGGCAAGCAGGCCCGTAAGGCAAGCGCGCTGGATATCAACATGATTGCCGCTCGTGGACTGCAGGAAGTGCTGAAAACGAACCTTGGCCCTCGTGGTACCATGAAGATGCTCGTATCCGGCGCCGGCGCAATTAAGATTACGAAGGATGGAAACACTCTCCTTGGTGAGATGCAAATTCAGCACCCCACCGCTGCGCTTATCGCCCGTGCAGCCACGGCGATTGATGACATCACTGGTGATGGCAGCACTGGTGTTGTGCTGGTGATTGGCGAAATGATGCGCCAGTCTGAGCGCTACATTCAGGAAGGAATGCACCCGCGTACTGTGACGGAGGGCTTCCACATTGCCCGCGAGGAGGCGCTGAGGTTCTTGGAGAACAACACCATTAGCATCCCGAGCGAAGAGCGTCGCGAGTACCTCACGAACGTGGCGCGTACCGCGTTGACCACAAAAGTGAACGCTGGTCTTTCTGAGCAGCTTGCCGATGCCGTCGTAGACGCTGTTTACGCTGTTGCGGAGGAGGGCAAGGAGGTTGATCTTCACATGGTGGAGGTGATGCATATGCGCCACCGTCTGAGCTCCGATACTCGCTTCGTAAACGGTATCGTTCTCGATCACGGCGGCCGCAACAACGACATGCCCAAATACCTGGAGAACGCTTACATTCTCACGTGCAACGTTTCGCTCGAGTACGAGCGCAGCGAGCTGACGACTGGTTTCTACTACAAGGACCCTGCGGAGAAGGTGCGCATGGTCGAGGCGGAGCGGAAGATGACGGACGACCGTGTGCGTCAGATCATCGAGCTCAAGCGGAAGGTGTGCACCAAGGAAAATGGCCGCACGTTTGTGGTGATCAACCAAAAGGGCATCGACCCCATCGCGCTTGAAATGTTGGCAAAGGAGAACATTCTGGCTCTGCGTCGCGCAAAGAGGCGCAACATGGAGCGTCTGGTGTTGGCGTGCGGCGGCGAAGCGGTGAACGCGACGGACAACCTTACCCCGGATATCCTCGGCGAAGCTGGACTCATTCAGGAGTACACGTTGGGCGACGACAAGTACACTTTTGTCGAAAACGCAGCGAAGGGGAAGAGCTGCACGCTGCTGGTGAAAGGTCCGAACGACCACACCATTGCGCAGATTAAGGATGCGGTTCGCGATGGGTTGCGCGCTGTCAAGAACGCGTATGAGGCGTCTGCGGTTGTTGCCGGCGCAGGCGCGTTCGAGGTTGCCCTCCACGATCATCTTATGAAGTTTGCGGACAACATGAGCGGCAAGCAGAAGATCGGCGTCCGTGCGTACGCAGACGCCATGCTTGTTATGCCCAAGACTCTGGCGGAGAACTCGGGTCTGGACGTCCAGCAGTGCCTTATCACACTGCAGGAGGCGAGCCGAGCGGCTCGCGCGAACGGGCAGTGGGCTGGCCTTCGCATTGAAAACGGAGACGTTCTTGATCCTGTCGCTGCTGGCATTCTCGACAACATCATCGTCAAGAAGAGCCTTCTAGAGTCTACCGGCGACATCGTCGCCCAGCTCCTTCTCGTGGATGAGATCATGAAGGCTGGTCGCCGCGGTGCCGGTGGGCAGTAGAGCTGCGTTCTAACGCAAGAATAGAGAGAAAGTGTAGTCCTCCCACTTTTATTCGGTGACACTAACCTGTGTTTTGAGACGCCACTGCGCTCTTGACGCATGACAAAAAAAAAGAAAAAAACGACGCTGGTGCTCCGTGAAAATGAGGGAGTACTTGTATGTGTGTTTTGTCCTTGTTGTTATGGTTTGTTTTGGTTTGGTTTCTTTGTATTGGAGCTTAGCATGGTGGGTGGCGGACACAGCGACTTTTTTTGATACAATTTTCTCTTCTCTTTTGGAGTGAGAGGAGCGCGCGGCTTTGGCTCTGTTTTGGTGTTTTGTGTCGTATTCACAGCGTCGCTGTCTGCAACACCTGCGTTTCTGTTGAACTTCGTTCCCCCCCCCCCACACACACAAGAAAAGAAAACACGCGCAAAGAACTAGTGCCAAACAGTGTTGGGGAGCGCACAATACACTGCGAGGGTCGCTTGTGGTTTCGTGCATCACCGCGAAGCGGATGTGAAGGGTTAGGCAGTGGAAGTGGTAATTATTATTGTTAATGACTTTCTTTCTTTGTGTATTAACTCCATAGAACACACACACACACACAAGGCAAAAAAAGTGGAGAAACCCATCACTACCTCCTACGCGCCCGTTCGTCGTGAAACAAAGCGTGGTGATGGGGAGTGGGTACGGAGACAGAAAAACGAGTAGTCACAAAGATAGGAAACACCAACCGAAGCTCTCTCCATTCTTTTTGTGTCGGTGCTTCACTTGCGTTTGGTGACAGGGACCAAGAGACACGGTGAGCTAAAGCTTTTGCAAGTGGAATGCGCTCGTGTTGTGAGACACCAAAAATGAACATCACCAAAGGGCTCTCCAACGTTGCTGACATTGAGATGCTGTGAGTGCGATTGAGCTTTATCGTGTGGTGAGCGTGACTGCAGGTATCCTGTTGCGGCGGAAAAGGAGGTTGTGACTTCCTCTCTGTCTGTGTGCGTGAATGTGTATCCCGTACACGTTGCTTGAACGTCTTCTATCTTTTCTCTCTGACAATACTCATGTGATGTGTACCCTTTCTTGCCCCCCCCCAAATCCGTGCTCAACGTTCCCTACGCTGACGCTGGCACATGTATTTTTATTGCACGAAGTAAATAGCAGAAATAAGCTCTTTTTTCTGTCCGCGTATCACGGCACTTTGCTGAACGCAGCTTACGTGATTCTTCTCTAGCAGAGAGAATCTACTTAACAGCTTTATTGGAGAGATCTTCAAAAGACAAGCAAAATACCCACACACCGCGCTCGCGAGGTCAACGGCTGTGTTGTGCATCAGCACCTAGGCTTGCTAGATTTTGTTTTTCCTCAGAGTGGAGAAAGGAAAATAGCGTTTCTGCGCTGCTCTGCTGTTTTCTTTCGACGAGCAAAATGGGCAAAAACGACAAGGACGAGGCCCCCGTCGATAAGCGGGTACTGTGGCTCGAGCAGCGGATCACCAACGCTATTAAGCTGAAGCCTGCGGAATCGAAGAAGCTCCTTGAAAACGAGGAAAACCGAGCGCAGCTGAGTGAGTTTCTGGACACTGCCGACGCGCGTCATCTTTATGTATATCAAGCCCCCAACGGTGCATTCGTGACGCGCATCGAGGCGCCAGACGAGCTCAAGAAGAAGGGCGTGTTTTTCAGCAAGATGAAGCGGGAGAAGATTTCGGATGAGAACCACATGAAGGACGCCATTACATTCGGGGATTTGCTACCTGATACCCTCGGCAGCTTGAACGTTATGACGCGTAACGTGTACGCGCCGATCCTGAAAGCCGATAAGCGGAACACGAGCAGCGTTCCCGACGTGGCCGTTGGCGAACTCATGAGCGACACCAACGGGCTCCTCTCGCAGCTCCTGGTGACGCTGGGCCTGAGTCAGGGCAAGACGTTCCTGCCGATGCCCCCCATACAGTTTCCGCCGCGCATCGACGACTTTGCTATGGATAAGGAGACGCTGTACCTTCTTGAAGGCACGGTCGTGTCATGGACGGCGCAAATCAAAGCCGCCATCGCCTCATCCCCTGAAGAGCTAGAGGAGGTGGCCCCGCAGACCGGCCACTACCCGTGCCCACTGGACGAGATTCGCTTCTGGAAGGAGAAGTCGGAGAACTTGGCGGGTCTGGAGGAGCAGCTGTACTCGGTCAAGTCCCTTAAGATCATTGTGCTGCTGAAGCGCGCCAGCAGCAGCTACTACGCACCGTTTTCGCAGCTGCTGGGCGAGCTGAAGGAGGCTGCCTACGAATCCCGCGACAACTACCAGTTCCTCAAGCCTCTTATCCCGGAGTTTGAGAAGATGTGTCTGTCCGCCGACCACCTGGACTTTCCAGAGCTGGCCACCAGTGGTCTCTTTAAGCGTCTCTTCCACTTCCTGTACCTGCTGTGGACGCAGTCGTGCTTCTATAACAATCCGGCGCGTCTTGTCTTTCTTATTCGCGAGATGGGCAACGACCTGATTGAGATGGCGGCGGACCACATCAGTGTCGCTGAGCTTGCCGAGGGCTTTGAGAAAAAGGAGGTGGTTGACCGCCTCAGCACAGCCCTCGCGATCTGCGGTGAGTTCAAGGCGTCGTACTTTCAGTGCAAGGCGCACGTATCCTCCGTTGCGCGGCCGTGGAAGTTTCAAAACGCGGCCCTCTTCTCACGACTCGATATCTTTCTCGAGCGCTGCCACGACCTCCTCGACGTGATCGAGACGGCACTGCTCTTTGACAAGATGGAGAACATGCGCATTGGCGGAACCAAGGGGCAGAATCTGACAACGGAGGCCGAGGAAATCAAGCGCACCTTCGACGCATCCGTGGCGCGCTTTTTCAGCGTGGACTACAACCTTCTCGACATCACCAACACCCGCTTCGAGGCGGATTACGACGACCTCAAGACGGTGATCCGCGACCTGGAGGAGCGTCTCGGCTCCATTCTTGTCACCACCATCGACGACTCCAGCGCCATCACCGAGGTCTTCAAGGCGGTGGATACCTTTGACGGGTTCACTGAGCGGACGCCGATGCAGCAGGAGTGGCTGAAGAAGCAGAGTGGTGTCCTGAAAGACTTCCACCAGGACTTGCTGACTGTACAGGAAACCTACTATTCCGGTGAGGCCGCCGGCGCCTACCCGAACATGCCACCCGTCGCCAGCACCATTGTGCGCTCCAAAGCACTACTGGATCGCATCAACGAGAGCTACAATCGCGTGGTGGACCTTTCACCGACCGTGCTGCAGAGCGAGCGCGGTGTGGAGGCGCTGCAGCTCTACGAGAAACTGAAGGAGCTGCTGCAGAGCACCATTAACGAGAAGTTCCGGAAGTGGACGTCCGAGGTGAGCGGTATCCGCGCCGACAAGCTGCGCCTGCCGGTGCTTACAACCGACAGCAGCAAGCACATTGTTGTCAACTTCGACCCATCCCTCGTCAAGACGCTGCGGGAGGTGTACTACATCGAGGTGCTCAACTCCTACGATGCGAGTGGGGTTGGCCAGTTTGAGATCCCACCCGACGCAGAGGCCATCTTTTCGAAACGCGATGTCTACCGCGACCAGGCGCTGAAGCTCGAGTACGTGTGCACCACGTACAATAACCTCACCTCGTGCCTCCGTCCAGACGATGAACGCCCACTCATCGAGGATGAGCTGCAGAAGTTCGACGCATTTGTGTCCCGTGGTCTGAAGGAGATCCGGTGGGAGAACGAGGAGGCCACCGACAGCTTTATTGAGGAAGCGTTGAATCAGGTGACCGCCATCGATACGGCGGTGTCGACGCTGCACAGCAACGTGCAGCAGGTCAAGGACTCGATGAGGCGGTACAAGGAAGAGGACGAGTTGTTCCCGCTCGACGCCGCCAAAGGCGCCAAGACGATGTCGGAGGTGGAGCTGCGCAAGACCCTAGGTGACTACGTTGAGTCCCGCGCGGCCGCATTGAAGGAGCGCAACACGGAAATACAGTCGCTGACGGAGAACAGCTTTGCGGCGTTGCAGGCGCTGAAAGAGACGAGCGGCGCGGCCGGTGTAAGTGCCAGAGATGCGTCGTGGCAGAAATATCTCGCGTATGTGAGCTCCGTTGTGCGGGACTGCCTTGCTGAAGCTACAGTGGCGTTCCTGACGAACCTGCGCAACCAGCTCGACGCCGTTTGGCTCGCCGACAACGATGGCATCCCGCTGGTGGACGTGAAGCTGTGCCTGTCCAAGGTGACAGCAGAGCATCCTGTGTGCCACTCGCGCTTTGATCCAGCGCTGACAACAGAGGAGGAAGGGGAGAAGTCCGTGTGGCAGACCCTCAACGACACCATCAATGGAGTCATCAGCTCGTCCGGTCTCATCGACCCAATCCATGGCACTGCACCGTACACGGAAGAGCTGCAGCACAACGAAGGTGTCCAATCCCTCGTGGAGGAGATTCAACACCTGTTCCAGCAAAACGTCACTGCTTGCGAGGAGTATCTGCACGTATACGACGAATTCAAGTCGTTGTGGGAGACGGACCGCAAGAAGGTGTTTGCGCAGTTCATCGAGATGGACCACCACAGGGAGTCGCGCAATAGTATGTCTATGGAGGACGGCGCTGCTGCTGCCGCTGCCGCCAGCGCCAGCGCGCAACAACCCGCGGAGTACTTTGGTGTCAGCCTGCAGGAGTTTGACCGCGCCATCACGGAGTACACCCGCATCCGCACGCGCCTCTCCTCGATTGAGGACCGTCACCGCGAAGGCGCGGTGTTGGTGGATGTGAAGCCGCTGCGTGTCACGCTGCGCGACCTCAGCCGACGGTGGAAAGAGATCTACTCGGACTACTTGCTCGACAAGATCAAGACGGACTTGAACCACCTCTATAGCTTCATGAAGGAGGCGGACAAGGGTCTCGAGGTGGAGGTGCTCGACGGCAACATCGACGCGCTTAAGTCCGTCATGCGCTGGATTCGCGATTGCCGCAAGCGCAACACCGAGGTCATGGGCGAGGACGAGACAGGGGAGACGGGCGGCATGTTTCCGCCCATCAAGGCTGCCATCAGCATGCTAAAGACGCACGCGAGCACATCGCCGGACGCGGAGGCGGAGCTTGCGAAGATCGAAAAGCTGGAGGAGCTGCGCAAGCCTGCCCCGGAGCAGTGGATTGCGCTGAACAAGAAGGCACTGAACGCGCGTGCACAAAACTCGATTGTGCAGGACCGCGAGGCGGAGAAGGTCAAGGAGGATGTCGCGTTGTTTGAGCAGGAGCTCAACACGGAGGTGGAGGCCTTCCACAAGAATCTTCTCTTCACCTACGCGATTCAACCGGGCGAGGTGTACGACACCATCGACACCGTCTACCTGCATTTTATGAATGTGGAGAAGAAAGCGAAGGAGCTGCAGAACCTGCAGGATCTCTTCGACCTCGCCGTCTCGCACTTTAAGAGCATCCGCGAGTGCCGTCAAGAGCTGGCGCTGCTGCGGCAAATCTGGGACTTGAACTTCCACGTCACGTCGCAGTTCCGCGACTGGATGCGTTCCACCTTCAAGGACGCCGACGTGAGCTACTTCGAGGACGAGGCCAAGAAGATGGCGAAGCAGCTGCAACAGCAGCCAATGAAGGTGAAGGGCTGGGAGGTTTTCAAGGGTGTGGACGAGACGGTACGCAATATGCGCACCTCGCTGCCGCTCTGCGACTCTCTCAGCTCGCCAGCAATGCGGCAGCGTCATTGGGAGGAGCTTGTGCGAACGACGAACCAGCCAGGCACCATCAACCCCGGCGCCGCGGACTTCACGCTGGAAAAGCTGTTTGCGCTGGGGCTGCACAACTACGCGGACGAGGTAGCGAACATTGTTGAGAAAGCCGAGAAGGAGCTGCGCATTGAGACAAACCTGCACAAGATCATCGAGGCATGGGACAAGCTGCGCTTCACGTACGACAAGGATGCCCACCTGGACTGCTACCTGCTTGGATCGGTCGACGACGTGGTGGAGCAGCTGGAGAATGACAACAACGCCCTTTCTTCCATGCTGTCCGATCGTTTTGTAGAGCACTTCTACGAGAAGGTGCTCGCGTGGCAGAAGGACCTCGGCCTCGTCGATACCTGCACCACCAAATGGATCGACATTCAGCGGCAGTGGCAGAACCTGTTCCCGATCTTCGTGCTTTCGGAGGACATCAAGGTGCAGCTGCCGGAGGAGGCGAAGCAGTTCAGCGAGGCTGACTGTGTATTCCGCCTGCTCATGAGCAAGGCGCACCCGTACACGAGCCCCGTTGAGGTGATCTGCTCCAGCAAGCTATCCGAGGACATCGGCCGCGGCGAGACGTTGGAGGAGACGCTGAATTACATCCAGGACATCCTGAACCAGTGTGAGAAGGCCCTCGCCGACTACCTGGAAACAAAGCGCAAGCTGTTCCCGCGCTTCTTTTTCGTCTCGGACACCGACCTAATCGACATCCTGTCAAAGGGCTCTGACCCGCGCGCGGTGATGGAGCACATGAGCAAGATTATGGACTCCGTCGATACCTTTACCTTCGACAAGAACCCCCACTCGAACGCTGGGGAGAAGGATGTGTGGCAGATTGTTTCCATTCAAGGCGAAAAGGTCGCGCTGGCGGAGAGCTTCAACTGCGACGGCGCGGTGGAGATGTGGCTGGAGGGGTTGGTGCAGTGCGTGCGGCATAGCATGAAGCTGCACATCCGCGATGCCAACGCCGGCTACATCGAGAAGCCGCGCAACGAATGGATTTACCAGTACCCGTGCCAGGCGGTGATCGTAGCGTCGCGTATCTGGTTCACCACCGAGGTGCATCAGGCGTTCACGCAGATAGAGGAGGGAAACGACATGGGCATGAAGGATTTGCTGAAGAGCCAAAAGTCGCAGCTGGACAGCCTCATCAAGGAGGTGCTGCTCGACCGCACCTCAACGGAGCGGAAGATGCTGGTTCACCTTATCACCATTGACGTGCACAACCGTGACATTGTGCAGAACATGGTGGACGACCGCGTCGACTCCGCCGAGTCGTTCAGCTGGCAGTCGCAGCTGCGCTACTACTGGGATGAGGCGAAGGGCAGCGAGATACGCATCGCGGATGCGGACTTCATCAACGGCTACGAGTACATCGGCCTCTGCGGCTGCCTTGTCATCACGAAGCTGACGGACCGTTGCTACATCACCTTGACACAGGCTCTCCGGCTAAACCAAGGTGGTGCGCCGGCCGGACCCGCCGGTACTGGCAAGACAGAAACCACGAAGGATCTGGCGCGCAACATGGGTATCGCCTGCTACGTCTTCAACTGCTCGGACCAGATGAACTACATCAGCCTTGGACAGATTTTCAAGGGTCTTGCAATGTCCGGCTCGTGGGGCTGCTTCGATGAGTTCAATCGGATCTCCATCGAAGTGCTCTCCGTCGTTGCGACGCAAGTGGGGTCCATCTTGAACGCGCTGAAGGAGAACAAGTCGCGGTTTCGCTTCATGGACGAGGAGATTTCCATTGAGCGCTCCGTCGGCATGTGGATCACCATGAACCCCGGCTACGCCGGCCGCACCGAGCTGCCGGAGAACATCAAGTCTCTGTTCCGCCCGTGCGCCATGTGCGTGCCCGATCTTAAGAACATCTGCGAAATCATGCTAGCCGCCGAAGGTTTCGGTGATGCGAAGGACCTCGCGCTAAAGTTCGTGACGCTTTACCGCCTCAATAAGGAACTGCTCTCACCACAGGACCATTACGACTGGGGTCTGCGCGCGGTGAAATCGGTGCTGTACATCGCCGGTGCCCTCAAGCGTGGCGACCCCGACCTGCCGGAGCGCAATGTGCTGATGCGCGCGCTGCGTGACACGAACATGGCAAAGCTGAGCAAGGACGACGTGTACGTGTTTATGGGCCTCATCCGCTCCCTCTTCCCTAACCTGGATGTGCCGAAGAAGGACAAGCCGGAGTTGGTTGCCGCGTGCAAGGCTGTGTGCAAGGAGCATGGCAACTTCCCTGGAGAGAACGACATCTTCATCCTCAAGTGTGTGCAGTACGAGGAGCTGCTGCACGTGCGACACTCCGTCTTCATCCTCGGCGCCGCCGGCGCCGGGAAGACGGAGTGCTGGCGCTGTCTGCAGGGTGCACTGACGAAGCTTCACCAGGACGAGTGGAAGGCGAAAGCAGTTTCATCCTGCCTCAACCCCAAGGCTATTTCCTCCAACGAGCTGTACGGCTACTTCACCCCGCAGAAGGAGTGGCGCGACGGCATTCTCTCTACCATCTTCCGTGACTACGCTGTGGAGTCGAAGAAGAAGAAGAACATGAAGTGGATCGTGCTGGACGGCATCATTGACGCGGAGTGGATCGAGTCGATGAACACAGTGATGGATGACAACAAGATGCTCACCCTGGTTTCGAACGAGCGCATTCCACTGACGGACTCGATGCGGATGATCTTCGAGATTTCGCACCTGCGCAACGCCTCGCCGGCGACGGTGTCGCGTGCTGGCGTCATCTTCATCAACGAATCTGATCTTGGCTGGGGTCCGTTCAAGGACAAGTGGATCGCCTCGCGCGAGAAGCGCGAGGGCATCATCCTGGAAAACCTGTTCGACAAGTATGTGCCGTCAGTGTTCGACTTCTGGAAGCGCACGGTGCGACCGATCGTGGCGGTAATGGACATCAACATCGTTCAGACCATCTGCTTCCTGCTGGATGGCATCTTCAAGACGATGGAGCCGGACGAGCTGGCGAAGCACTCGAACGCGTCGGACGTCTACGAGAAGTACTTTGTCTTTGCGGTGATCTGGGCCTTTGGCGGTCCGTTGCCGAGCTCCGACGGCCGCGTTGACATGCGCCTTAACTTCTCCAATCAGTGGAAAAAGGAGTTTCCGAGTGTGAAGATATCAGAGACGGGGTCCATCTTTGACTTCTACATCGAGAAGACAAAAGACGAGTCCGGCGCTGTGGTGTTCGACTGGAAGCCGTGGACGGACTTGGTGCAGCCCTACGCCCCCGAGCCAGATGTGCAGCTCTCGTCGGTGTCCGTGCAGACCGCCGATACGGTGCGGATGTCCTATCTGATGAGCCTCTTCGTCGACAACGCGCGTGGCGTGATGCTGGTGGGCACGGCGGGTACCGGCAAGACAAACCTGATCATGTCAAAGCTTCGCTCCCTCGACAACGAAAAGGTGTTGTTCCGCGTGGTGTCCTTCAACGCACGCACCTCCTCTGGCGGCCTGCAGGCTGTCATGGAGCAGTCCCTCGAAAAGCGCTCCGGCCGCACCTACGGGCCGCCGAACCGCAAGAAACTCGTGTTCTTCTTGGATGACATGAACATGCCCGCGCCGGACAAGTACGGCACGCAGGAGGCGATTGCGCTGCTGCAGCAGCACGTCGGATACGGCTTCTGGTACGACCGCGTGAAGATTATCCAGAAGGAGGTGGTGGATGTGCGCTACGTCGGTGCGATGAATCCCAAGTCCGGCACCTTCACCATCCTCGACCGTCTGCTGCGCCACTTCGCCGTCTTCTCGACGAACATGCCGGAACGGGCAGACCTGGTGAGCATTTACGGGCAGATTCTGCAGGCGCACACCAAGCCTTTCTCCCGCGACATCCGCGAGACGCTGACAACGTTGCTGACCAACGCCACCATCGAGCTGCACGCCAACGTGGCCAAACTCTTTTTCCCAACTGCCATCAAGTTCCACTACCAGTGGAACATGCGTGAGATGTTCAACATCTTCCAGGGCCTGTGCAAGTCGAACCCGAAGCTGCACAATAACAGCCTCCAGTTTGTACGGCTGTGGGTGCACGAGTGCAACCGCACCTTCCGTGATCGCATGGGCGACGAGGCGGACATGAAGCGCTACGACACCCTGTTGCAGGAGGTGATCGGCCGTGCCGGCTTGACGGATGTCAACGCAAAGGATGTGCTGGAGGAGCCGCTGCTGTGGGCGCCGTTTCACACTCTGCCCACCGGCGAGGAGAACATCTACCACGAAACGAACTACGACGAGGCGGGTGCCTTCCTGCGTCGCAAGCTGGCAGACTACAACGAAAACTACGCCGCGATGAACCTCGTGCTGTTCAACCAGGCCATCGAGCACGTCTGCCGGATCTCCCGCATCACGTCGAACCCGCGCGGTAACGCCTTCCTGGTCGGGGTCGGTGGCTCCGGTAAGCAGTCTTTGGCGCGCTTGGCGTCCTACATCAATGGGCACGACATCTTCCAAATTCTCGTGACGAGCACCTACGACATCAACGACTTCCGCACCGACATGCAGGAGCTGTACCGCAAGTGCGGCTTGCGCGGGTATCCATTTGCGTTCATCATCACTGACACCCAGATCGTCTCGATGGACATGCTGGTCTACCTCAACGACATGCTGAGCAGCGGAAACGTGCCGGAGCTGTTCAACCAAGACGAACGCGAGGGCATCATCGGCAGCATTACGAACGAGGTGAAGGCTGCTGGGGTGGGTGACTACACGAACCAGGATGTGTGCTGGGAGTTCTTCATCAACAAGGTGCGCTCGAATCTGCACATCATCCTCTGCTTCTCACCCGTGAGCAAGAACTTCGCGTCGTGGTGCCGGCAGTTCCCTGCGCTGGCGAACACGACCGTCATTGATTGGTTTCTCAGCTGGCCGGAGCAGGCCCTCAAGTCGGTGGCGCAGCGCTTCCTGTCGGAGATTGAGTTGGGCGGCGAGGCGATGACACAGCACATTGCGGACTTCATGGCGTACTGTCAGATCCGCGTAACGGAGTCGTGCGAGGACTACTACACACAGGAGAAGCGCTACGCCTACACCACGCCCAAGTCGTTTCTGGAGCTGATTGCCTTCTACAAGGATCTGCTGGCCCGCAAGCGTAAGGAGAATAACGATCAGACGGAGCGTCTGGTCAGCGGTATTGACAAGATCAAGGAGGCTGGGGCCCAGGTGCAGGCACTACAGGAGGTGCTGCAGCGCGAGAGCGTGGAGGTGGAGGAAGCGCGCGAGAAGACGGCTGCGCTGATGGAGACCGTTGGCCGCGAGAAGTCCGTCGTTGAGGAGCAAAGCGCTATCGCAGCCAAGGAAGAGGAGAAGACCAACAAGATCGTGGACGAGGTGACGTCCTTCGAGAAGCAGTGTCAGGACGATCTGGCCAAGGCCCAGCCGCTGGTGCAGGAGGCTCTCGCCGCTCTCGACACCCTCGACAAGGCATCCATTGCGGAGCTGAAGAACCTGGGTAAGCCGCCGGACGACGTGCAGATGGTGGCCATCTGTGTCCTCGTGCTCACCTCAAACCCGCGCTCGATTCCGTCGGCGAAACAGCGCACGTGGAATGAGTGCAAGAAGATGATGAACCAGGTGGACCGTTTCCTCGCTGAGCTGCGCGGCTTCGACGTGAACAACATCCCGCAAGCCTGCATTGACCAGATCCAGGTCTACATCAACAACCCCTCCTTCGATCCCGAAATCATCAAAAGCAAGTCTGGGGCTGCGGCTGGTCTGTGCAAGTGGGCTATCGGCATGAACCGGTACCACTACGTTCGCTGCGATGTGAAGCCGAAGGAGGAGCGCCTGGCCGAGGCGCAGCAGCGTCTGGCGTCGAGCCGTGCCGCCCTGAAGAAGATCCAGGACAAGGTGGCCGACCTGAAGAGCAAGCTGGATACGTTGGTGAGTCAGTACGACCAGGCCGTGGCGGAGTCGAACGCCATAGAGGCAAAGGCGAAGAAGACGCAGATGAAGATGAACCTCGCGCAGCGTCTCGTCAGCGGTCTGTCCGACGAGAGCGTCCGCTGGGGCGACACGATCGAAAAGCTGAAGGAGGCTGCGAAGCTGCTGGTGGGTGACGTGCTGCTGAGTGCGTCGTTCGTGTCCTACATCGGCCCCTTCTCCAAGGCGTTCCGCGAGCAGATTGTGGAGAAGGACTGGATCCCCTACATCCGGAAGCTCGGCATCCCCATGACAGAAGGCATCGACGCGACGATGGATGTCCTGACGTCGGAGGCGGCGGTAGCGTCGTGGAACAACGAGGGTCTGCCGTCCGATCGGGTGTCGACGGAGAACGGCGCCATTCTGACCAACTGCATGCGCTGGCCGCTGCTGATCGACCCGCAGCTGCAGGGCATCAAGTGGATCCGCACGCGCGAGGAAAAGAACGGGCTGCGTGTGGTGCAGACTTCACAGAAGGGATGGCAGCGGACGCTGCAGACGTGCATCGAGGAGGGCCTCCCCTGCTTGATTGAGGGGCTTGGCGAGTTTGTGGAGCCGGTGCTGGACGGCGTGCTGAGCCGCCAGACATTCCGCAAGGGTGGCCGCGAGTTCATCAAGCTCGGCGCCACGGAGGTGGAGTACAATCCGAACTTCCGCCTTATTCTGCAGACCAAGCTCGGCAACCCGCACTACGGGCCGGAGGTGAACGCGCAGACAACGCTCATCAACTTCATGGTGACGGAGACTGGCCTGGAGGATCAGCTGCTGGCGGTGGTCGTGAGCCAGGAGCGGCCTGATCTGGAAAAGAAGCGTGGCATGCTGATCCGGCAGATGAACACCATGACCATCGAGCTGCAGGAGTGCGAAAACGGCCTACTGTTTGAGCTTACCAACGCTACGGGTGACATCCTCGAGAATGTCACCCTCGTCGAAAACCTAGAGACGACCAAGAAGAAAGCGAAGGAGATTAACGCCTCATTTGCGCAGGCCATCGTCACGCAGAAGGATATTGCGCAGAATCGCCTCCGCTACACCGAGGTGGCGGTGCGTGGCTCCTTGCTCTTCTTCCAGATCGACCAGCTGTGGAAGATCGACCATATGTACCAATACTCGTTGGAGGCCTTCATGGTGGTGTTCAACAAGGCCCTCGCCAGCGCTCCGCAGCCGGAGAACAAGAAGGATGTGGCGAAGCGGGTGGCCAATGTGATTCAGTCCATCACGGAGAACGTCTTCGCCTACGTGTCGCGTGGCCTGTTTGAGCGCCACAAGCTCATCTTCTCCAGCTTGCTCACCTTCTCCATCCTCGGTCGCCGCGGCGACATCGACGCGAAGCAGCTCGATTTTCTGCTGCGCGGCAAGAAGAAGACGGGCGTCGAGCGTCCGGAGACGGTGGCGGGGTGGTGCACGCAGCCCAACTGGGATGCCGTGCAGGCGCTGGCCGAGATCGAGGGGGCGACGCCGGAGTTTAGCATGCTGCCGAGCGACATGGCCGAAAACAACCGCTGGTTCCAGTACTGCGAGCTGGAAAAGCCGGAGGTGGAGAAAATGCCGGGCGAGTGGAAGAACCTCACGGACTTCCAGCGACTGTTGGTGCTGCGGTGCCTGCGGCCTGACCGTCTGACTGCCGCTCTGGAGATGTACGTCGGCAATGCCATTGGCCGCTTCTTTGTTTCCGATCAAGCTGTCGACATCTCCGTCTCTTACCAGAACTCCAGCACGACGACGCCGCTGTTCTTCATCCTGTCCCCTGGCGTGGACCCGGTCAAGGCGGTGGAGGAGCTCGGCCGGAAGCTGGGCTACACCTACGACAAGGAGAACTTCTATAACGTGTCGCTGGGCCAAGGTCAGGAAGTGGTGGCGGACCGAGCGCTTGACAGGTGCTTCGCCGAGGGCGGATGGGCGCTGCTGTCGAACATCCACCTCGTGGAGAAGTGGCTGCGCTCGCTGGAGCGGCGCCTCGACACGTACGCCGAGACGTACACGCGGGTGGCGCAGCTGCGGAAGGAAATCGCGGAGCGGAAGGCCGGTGAACGGGCGGCGGCCAGCGGCGGTGCTGTCGGTGCGGGCACGGCCGACCACGACGGCGAGGCAGAGGGCGACGGGGCTGACCGCAGCGGTGACGGCGATGACGCTGACAACGCCGGTGCGGCAGAGGAGGAGGCGAAGTCGGTGCACTCGCAGGGCGACGCCGATGGCGGTGCAACGGACGAGGACGCCGCGGAGGACAACGTCGATGCGGGTGACGCGATTGTCGTGACGGATGATGAGATTCCTTTCGAGGGCGTAAAGGGGCACCCGAACTTCCGTGTCTTCCTCAGCGCTGAACCCTCCAAGGTGATCCCGATTGGCATTCTGCAACGGTCGGTGAAACTGACGTCGGAGCCGCCCACCGGCATTCGACAGAACATTGTTCGTGCCATGAAGAACTTCAGCGACGAGCCGTGGGAGCGCAGCGCGAAGCCGACGGAGTACCGCTGCATCATGTTCTCCATGTGCTTCTTCCATGCCGTGGTGGTGGAGCGCAAGAAGTTCGGCCCGTTGGGCTGGAACCGCGCCTACCCGTTCAATGCCGGTGACCTCACCACCTGCATGGAGGTGGCAGCGAACTACATCGAAGATCGACCGAAGGTTCCGTGGGAGGATCTGCGTTACGTGTTTGGCGAGATCATGTACGGCGGCCACATCACGGACGACTGGGACCGTGTGTTGTGCATGGCCTACCTCCAGAGCTACATCGTACCGGAGTGCTGCGACGGGCTGCTGCTCGCCCCAGGCGTGCCGGTGCCGGCGCCGGCCAGCTACCAGGAATACGTGCAGTGGCTGACGACCTCAGACGACTTCCCGGCCGAGTCCCCGCTGCTGTACGGGCTGCACCCCAACGCGGAAATCAACTACCGCACGACACAGGCGGATGTTCTCTTCCGCACCATCAACGAGTTGCAGCCGAAAAAGCACAGCGGCGGCGACATGCTGAGCCCGCAGGAGATTGTGCAGCAGAAAATCGACGAGATTCGGGAACGGCTGCCGGAGCCGCACAACCTGCAAGACCTCGCTGAGCGTCTTGAGGAGGACCGCTCGCCGCAGCAGCACGTCTTCTACCAAGAAAGCGAGCGCATGAATCTTCTTATCGAGACGCTGCGCGCATCGCTGGAGGAGCTGGACCTTGGTCTGAAGGGTGCCCTGTCAATGAGCTCGAGCATGCAGGAGCTCTTCGACCAGATCTTCCTCGACAAGATGCCGGAGAAGTGGGCACGTGTGTCGTTCATGTCGCAGCGCATGCTGGGCTCGTGGGTAGAGAACTTCCTGGCACGCAATGATCAGCTCGCGAACTGGAACGCTGACCTGCAGACGCCGAAGGTGACGAACATCTCCCTCTTCTTCAACCCCATGTCTTTCCTGACGGCCATCATGCAAACCACCTCCATCGTCAACAGCTTCGATCTGGATCAGATGGCCCTGGTGGTGGATGTGCTGAAGAAGTCCGCAGATCAGATAGAGTCGAGCGCGCGCGATGGGTGCTACGTGACCGGCCTCACCATGGAAGGTGCTCGCTGGGACGCGAGTGGCGGCTGCATTGAGGACAGTCGTCTGAAAGAGTTGTATCCGAAGATGCCGATCATGCAGGTCCGCTCGCTCCCGCTGAGCAAGATCGACCGCCGTGATCAGTACGAGTGCCCCGTGTACAAGACGCAGGCCCGCGGACCCGGCTTCGTGGTTGGCTTCTACCTCAAGACGAAGCAGCCGCCGCGCAAGTGGGTGATTGCCGGCGTGGGTCTGCTCTTGGATGTGGTGGAGTAGGCCAGTCGCTCCAGCGGCCCTGGAAAGGGAAAGAGGACAGATGCCGTGGACGATAGAAGCGGCGTGTTGCTTTCGTGTTTTGTTTTTCTGCTGGTTTGCTTTTGTTTGTGTGATGAAGAAGTGGCTTGACGAGGAACTGTCTTCGAACTGCTCATTGGTCACTGCTGGAGTCGCCGATGGTTCCGCGAAGCTCGTGAAGCGTTTGGTGCTGTTAAAGAGTGGGCGGCCTTAGCGCTTTTCCACGTGGAGCTCGTCCAACGCACACCTTTCCAAATGCCGACAGGTGTGATGTACAGCTAACCCTTTTGTGTGTGTGTTTGTGTGCGTGCGCGTCTCCTCCAAACAGATGTGTATTTCGTTTTCTTTGTTTAAAAGAGCTTTTACTTTTTGTTTTGGTGGCGTTTTTTGATGTAGTACTACCCACTACCTAAACCAAATGCGTAGAGTCTCATCTTTGACATGCAGAGGCAGCTCTGTGGAGGGAGCCGGAGAGAAGGAAGAGAGGACGGACAGCAGCGTGCTGCACGAAAGAAGCAACTATATCTCTCTTTGCTTCACTGTGTGGCCCTTTGACACGCTCGTTCTGCTGCCTTTGCGGCCCTTCCATCGAAGGCCAAAGAGAACCTATCTATGTGTATGCACATACAGCGCAAACAATGCACGTAGAGGTGTAGAAGCCATCTGAGGAGCTTCGACGGAGAGGTGCTTTTGGCCTTTTCGCAGGTGTCTCAAAGCAGCTTCGGACGCTTCCCTCATCGGACTGAGACATACCACGTCGACCTCACTCGCTCTCCTCCACTCTTCTCTCCCTCGTCTGCCCTTTCCGGCTCTTCACATGTTCTTTTTTCGGTGCCCCAAATTGGGCGCTCTTGTGTATTTATTGGGTGTACCACAACGCGTTCGTGTCTGCCTTCTACGTTTAAGTGGCACGTACCGCGGGAAGGGTAAAACGCAAGGGGAAGCGCAAAAAGGAACACACAAAAGCACTTCTCTCCGACAAAGGGCGTGGTTCTTACGGTGGGCCCACGCAGTAACCACCGCCACAACACCCCAGGATGAGCTTCAATGAAGCAGCGGGGCAGTACATCCAGGTGGCACGCGACAATGGGCTGCTGTTCAGCGGTAACGAGGTGCCCGCCATGGTCGACTATGTGGACGAGTGGCGGAAATGCTACCTCGTCCGTGGCGCACGCTTTGAGGTGCCGTCACATTTCGAGGTGCTGAACGCCGTTGGGTACGGCGCGTACGGCGTGGTGTGCGCTGCTGTGGACCTGCGCCTGGTGCCGTCTAGCACGAGCTACAACGCGGCCATGCGGCAGATTGAAGAAGAGGGCCAGTTTGTGACGCGCCACGCACGCAACTGCGACACGCCGGTGTACTCCCGCACGCGCTGCTTGCTGGCCACGGCAGCGGCAGGGCGTAGCTTGCACGTACCAAACCTGTATTCCGAGCCCTTCAAGCGACGCGCGCTTGCACGCGGTGAGCCGTCGCCGTTTGTGGCCATTAAGAAGATGACCAAGGTTCTCGACGACTTAGTAGATGGGCGACGCATTCTGCGTGAGGTGAAGGTGCTGCGGTACTTGCGCGGCCACCCCAACGTGATTCGTTTGCTAGAGGTGCGCCGTCCGCCGTCTGCCGCGACGGACGCAGCGAACCGCAGCACCGCCACTGTGGATGACGTGTACCTGGTCACGGAGCTGATGGACACCGACCTCGCCGCGCTGCTCAAGTCGTCGCAGCATATCGACATTGAACAGTTCCGCTTTATCGCATACCAACTCATCAAAGCGTTGGTGTATGTGCACAGCAGCGGTGTCATCCACAGAGACTTGAAGCCCGGCAATATCCTGCTGAACGGCGACTGCGATATGAAGCTCTGCGACTTTGGGCTCTCTCGCGGCGGCATTCCACTGTCTGTCGCTGGCCGAGGCAGGTGCAACAGCATGTGGAGCATGCCCGATCCAGATCAAGTGGAGCTGTCGCAGTGGGAACAGCTGTGTTGGTCGAGTGGTCCGCCGGTGCCCCAGCAGCCCGTTTTTACCAAGACCAAAGTAGCAGCTCTGTACAGCCTCACCGACTACGTTGTCACGCGTTACTACCGAGCGCCGGAGCTGCTCATCATGAGCCGCTACAATCACGCGATCGACATGTGGTCGGTGGGCTGCATCCTCGCCGAAATGATGCTGCGGCGACCGCTGTTTGCCGGGACCAACTACCTCTCGCAGCTGACGCTCATTCTAGAGACTCCTGGGTTGCGGGCGGTGCCACAGACGCCAGAGCAGGTCGCCGCTCTGTTCGACGGGGGCGAGGAGGGCAAGCACTTTATCAGCGACCTTCTCTTCTTCCGCAACACGCCGTCCATCGGAGCCTCCAACACCGTGCGAGGTCAGGTACACTCGCAGGCACTTTTCCACAGCGCCGTCTTTGGTGCCAACGCGGACGTACCAGTGGAGCTCGGCATCCTGGTTGCAAAGCTGCTCTCCTTCGATCCGCAGAAGCGGCCCACCGCCGTGGAAGCCCTGCGAGACCCGTTTTTCCGCCCGCTTTACGACGCGCGGGACGAGGTGGTGCGGTCGCCTTCGATGGACGTGTCGGAGGTGCTGGAGAGCATTACAGACATCGCGGCCTATCAGAAGGCCCATCCCTGCGTTGTGCAGGACGAGGCGCCACCCTTTACATGGGAGTTCGACCACCGCATTACGAGCGCCCAGACGCTGTGTGCACTATTCGACGAGGAATGTGCCGCCTCCGCAGACGTGCAGCGCCAGATCAGGAAACAAAAACCTGCTGCGCCGAAGCTTGCTTGAGCTCCGACTCGTCAACCACTGCGTCCCTGGTTTCGTTCAAGAATCCCCCTAAAAACACACACATACGGGTGATAGCGTCTTTCTGCACACACATACATATAAGCGATGCTGCACTTCCCTGTAGCGGGGTTGGGGGTGGAGATGCACCATCGCTGTGGGGCCGTGCTACGACTTTTCTTTGCTTGTTTTGTGTTTTGCCTTTTTTTTTGCTGCTCGAGTGACGTTACCGCAGTTTATTCCGTTCATATGTCTTTTGAGATCCCTACACAGTTGCAGGACTCATACAAACGAAGAAGAAAAAGAAGAGCAATTCGGTGTGCCGCATTTAATGTGTTTGGAGAGGTTTCTGTGTTGGTGCATTGCGAGACGTTGAGCCATCAAGAAGGCGTATAGCTCTCAGAACACGGTGACAGTGTTTCGCTGGCAGTCTTCCCCAGGCGGGGGTGCACCCACCGTCATACCTTGTACTTGTAGAGGGAGCTGTTGGAGTTCTACCGTCCACACGTTCACGGCACGCGACTGCGCTCACAAGAGCGATGGCTATTTCCTCCTTCAACACCCTCCTTTTTCGTTGCTGCGACTTCTACTTTTTTCTCCTTTCTTTTGCCCATTCGCTGGAACTCCTCCAGCACTCTTTATGTGTGTGCGCATGCTGAGTTAGATGAGGAGACGGAGACCAGCGTGCATACATATATGTATATATACTTTTTTTCTAGAACAGATCAGTTGTTTGCCAAGTCACGCAGTGATTCGACTGGCAGTGGCCGAGTCGCTTACTCCTTACACGCATAGACACTCTCACTCCCAAATACAAATATAATTACGTATATACGTTACTGTTTTGAACAAACGAGCTGCTGCGGCGGCAACACTGTGCATTTATTATGCTCCGTCGAAGCATCACCTTCACCCGGCAGCGTTGCCAGCTTGTGTTGGCGCTGCGCTGCTGCGGCGCCTTCGAACGCAGCAGTCGTGCGTACGCTACCTCCACCACTCACCCGCTTTACGCCACGGCCACTGCTGCTGCGGCCTCTGCTTCTGCAGCAGCGCCGTCCACCCAGGCCGCCACACCTACGGCGTCGGTCGGCCGTCCCACGCCTGTGCCGTACCCAGCGCGTCAGAATCCCTTTTCTCCTTCGCTTCAAGGGGATGATCAGAAGGTGCTCCTGGCCAGAGCGCAGTATTGCATCTTCACGCTGGCCTACGACGTAGCGCAGAAGCTCTACGCCGTGTATTCTGTCACGACGAACGAGGTGGTGGTGACGAAAGAGGAGCAACTCTGGAAGGCTTCGATGTGGATGGATGAGCGGATCAGTGAGGACTACATCGCTGGCCTTCTCTTTGGTTGTGATGCCTCGGCGGAAATAAAGTCCGCTGCCGCCCTCATCAGCAACAAGGCTATGAAGCGGGTGGAGTTGGCTCCTGATGCGTGGGGCATCACGTACCTCGCCTTCAAGGCCCAGCAAGAGGTAGTGAAGGGTGTTGACCTCCCCTCCAGCCTCGAGCACGCCGCATTCTTGCTGACACAGAAGCAGTTCAGCGGCAGCACCGTTGACCCACCCGTCTTCGACGTCGAGGACGGCGCCTACAAGGCGAGCGACGTATTGAAGACCAGCGGGGCTCCGCGCACCGCCGTGCTCTGCTGGGACGTGCTCTTCAACGTGCACCGCCGCTTTGGCACGCCTGGCAGCCGCAAGGCGTTGAACCCGGTGGAGCAGATAGTGCGCCGCGTCGTGAAGGCGGTGAACGTGTTTGTGGTGGACATCGACGTGCGTGTAGGGCGTGGAACGATCACCGAAGGCTACACAATGGTGGTCACCATCTACGACTCGCAGAAACGCTCGCAGTCGGTGCACATGATCCGAAGTCTGGCCCTCGAGACCGTGAAGCTGGACGCTTTGACCACGCTCCTCTACGGCGAGGGCAGCTCCTCCATCTCCCTCTTCGTCCCCACCGCCCGCACCAAGGCGTCGCAGCTCGTCGCCTTCGCTCGCACGTGCCGCCCAAAGAGCCCTTTCTTCGTGGCTGAAATTTCGAGTCTTGCGCCGTACTTTGGCGGGCACAGCGTGGCGCAGGGTGTCAGCGATGAGAACGACCCGCGTGCGACGTGGGACCTCATTCGCCAAAACTGCTTCCCCGATAAGCACCTCCGCAAGGAAGAGGACAAGATGGATCGCTATTTGCACCGCGGCTTCACGGCACTGGCCAACAAACTCTTCTCGGACCGCCTCCACAAAGTGTCCTCCGCCATCATGAGCGCGGTGAACAGCATTCCCGCACAGGAACCGGCCGCGGCGGAGATGGCACGCGTGCAGACACTCGCAGAGGAGGCAAAGCGAAACCCAGTGCCACAGATCTCCACCGCCACCTTTCTCAACAAGGTGAACATTAACGACGCCGAAGTTGTCTTTGGACTGCAACAGTGGCGCAGCAAGATCTATGAAGACCCCGGTCGGCTGGAGCGGGAGAAGAAGGCACTCGATGGGCTTCGGCGGTACTTGGTGGTGGATCTGGAGACGACGACGATTCGCCGCTACAAGCGCGTGGCAAACCCTTTTATCAACGAGAACTTTGTGGTACTTTCCGGCGCACGCGACTACAAAGGCAACGTCTTCATGCCACGGCGCTACTTCGACCGCAGCGTCGCCCTGCGCTACGACGACCCGGCCGTGACGAGTCAGAACTACCTCGTGGAGAAGTCGTCGAAGGATTCCCTCTTCCTGCCGCCGCTGGACGACTACGATGTGATTGTGGGGCACAACCTTAAATTTGACATGCTGCATTTGTGGCGCGACGTTGAGTTCCGCAAGTTTCTGCGCCGCGGTGGCAAGATATGGGATACGATGTATGGCGAGTACTTGTTGACAGGGCACGAGGTGAAGTTGGGCCACGGCGCCGGTCTAGAGGACGTCGCGAAGAGCTACGGCGGACAGACGCCAAAGCTGGATGCGGTGAAGCGGGCGTGGGCGGAGGGAAAGGAGACGTACGAAATCCCCTACGCGACGCTGACGGAGTACCTGCACGGTGATCTCGAGAATACCGAGCTCATCTATTGCAAACACATGGAGCGGGCGCTGGAGCAGCGGCAGGTGATTGTGTGCTGTGCGCGCATGGAGGGACTGTTGTGCACGACGGAGATGGAGTACAACGGGCTCAAGACGAACGTCGAGTTGGCGCAGCGGCAGAGCAACGAGCTGATGCTGAAGGTGGCGGACTACCGCAAGCAGCTGGAGAACTCCGTCCCGGCCGAGATCCCGCCCGACTGCCACAAGTTTTTCAACTGGTCGTCAAATCAGCATTTGATCACCTTCTTCTTTGGCGGCAAGCTGAAGCTCAGCACCAACGCTCGCGAGAGCAAACTCCTCACCGGGGAGCTCTTTGCCCGCCACACGCTCTTCCTCCCACCAGACCACTTCCCTTCCTCCACCTACCCGAAGGGCGTCTTCATGCGACCACCTGTGCATGTCCTCGGCATCGGTGACTGCGCCATCATGGCCGGCATGTCCACCGAGAAGGGCACGCGGATGTACCGCGGCTACTTCGATGCCTACGCGCGGCAAGCAAACTTTCGCAAGAGCACGCCAATTGTCGACAGCCTGCGCCGCGAGGCGACGGCAATGTCGCGGCTGAATCCCGACAAGCGTGGTGAAACGTCCGCCCTGGCGAATTTGCTGCCGCGTCGTCACTTGTTTCTCTTCGCGGCCCTCACGCCTGCCACTCGCGACGGCATCGCGAAGCTCTTCGTGAAGAACCCAATCACAGGCGAGTCGGCGACCATCATGGACGGCGACAAGGCCGGGCAGCTGGAGCGCTTCATTAGCAGACAGGTGGCGCAGCACACGGAGATGATCGTGTCGGTCGAGGACGACGCCTCGACGAACGACGTGGTGTTTGCCGACGCGCACGTCACCATCTTCGCCCGTGATGCCGGCTTCTCCTTCTTGCACTACCTGCGCAGCGATGCGGAGATCGGCAGTTACATAGACGCCCACTCCGGCACGCTGGACGAGGTGGAGCAGCGGAAGCGCTACAACATCTCCCTCGCCGACACTGTCTCCACGTTGGCCTACTACCGCCACATGTTTGGCGACGAGCAGCCTGCGACAATGGCGAAGCGGGCCTCGTTGAAGCGTGGAGGGAAGACCGGAGATGCGGCAGCGCATTCCGTCATTCCTGCAAAGGCACTCCCGCGCTCAGCGAAGCGCACAAAACTCGGCTATGCAGAGGCCTTCAAGAAGATGCTGTTGCAGGAGGCGAACATGAAGCCGGAGGAGTGGTGCAACCACTACATCGACGTCTTCCTCCACATTGCCAACGGCGCGTTGCAGCACGAGGCGCTCACGGCAGCAACATCGACGACCACCAGCACCACGACGAAGAGCGGCAAGCCACGCACGACAAAGAAGGAGTTGCAGCGCAACGACGACGACCTACCAGTGCTGCTGCGACAGCGGCGTGCCTTCGTCGGCTACTACAACTCTCTCCCCGACGCGGAGCGGAAGCGGCTGTCTCTCATGTGCTTGGTCGGCAGGACTATATCATCAGCCTACGACAGCTTCGCGATGGTGTGCTCGCACGATGATGTGGTGACGGTAACCGTAAAGGGCCGCCTCTCGCAGTATGTGCCGAATGAACTCGAGCGGGAGCAGGTCATGCGCCGCTTCCGCAGCTCGACAACGCGTCAGTTGCAGGTCGGCGAGGACACACTGAGCTACTTCAAAACCACCCACGGCGACGGCACAGCAAGTGTCATCCTGGAGCTGCGGGCGCTGGAGAAGCTCATCGGCACCTACTACGAGAGTACCGACGGTGGTACGGGCATGGTGTCGCTGGTGCATGCAGGTGATAGCTGCATCCACCATGAGCTGATTCACAACAAGACCAACACCGGCCGCCTCGCCAGCGCGAACCCCAACTGTCAGAATATTCCAAAGGAGAACAAGTCGAACTTGCGCGACATGTTTGTCAGCCGCTTCGGCGACAAGGGCATGTGTATCGAGGCGGACTACTCACAGCTGGAGGTGGTGGCGCTGGCGGTGCTGGCGTCAGACGAGCAGATGCTAGATGACTTGCGGCACAACATCGATTTCCACTGTAAACGTGTGACGATGATGCGACCGGATCTGAAGTACACCGACGTGCTGCAGCGGGCCAAGAAGAACAAGGAGCCGGAGTTTGTGAAGCTGCGGCAGCAAGCGAAAATCTTCTCCTTCCAGCGGCAGTACGGCGCTGGTGTGAAGATGATTAGCCACAGCACTGGGCTCACGCAGGACCAGGTGCGGATGCTCATCGAGAAGGAGAACGAAACCTACCGTGGCGTGGAGGTGTTCAACAAGATGGTGACACTGTCCGCCAACAGCTACGACGCCTCCCTGCAGAACGGCGCGCGCAATGTGCGCGGACATCAGTTCTTCAAAGGGATGTTTCCTGTCCTGACAGGCAGCCGGTACGTCTTCACCGAGTCGGACGTGCCGGAGGGCATGCTGCGCGAGCGGGCGGCAGCGCGCAAGTCGACCAACTTCTCGCCAACGCACCTGAAGAACTATCCAGTGCAGGGGTTTGCGGGTGAAATTGTCCAGATCATGCTGGGTGTGCTGTGGCGACACTTCTTGGCCAACAACAACTACAACGGCCTCGCGGTACTGACGAATACAGTGCACGACTGTGTCTGGGTGGACTGCCACGTCTCGGTGTACAAGCAGGTAGCCAAAGATGTGGAGATGATCATGGACAGCGTGCGAACTGTGCTGAATGCCCTCTACCCCGAGATGCAGGTCTCCGTTGACTTCCCTTGCGATGTTGTCGCGGGAGAAAACATGGGGGCGCTTCGCCCTATTGTTGAGGAGACGACGCTGTAGACACTCAGTTTGTATGTGTGGAGGTGGTAAGAGCCACATCCGCGACACATAATGTATTCTTCCCCCTTCCCTCATATTCACCCGCAGTGCAGAGGGCGGCGGTGCTGATATCTTCCTTTGCATAGAAGCGGAAAGAGCTGTTCTCGACGGTTTTTCCTTCTACATATATACATACTCATATAGTATACACGTATATATATATATATATATATACACGTTCACCACCGTTGGACGTGACGGTTGGCTTTCATAGACAGAATAGTAGCATCATCTGCTTGGACTTCTTTGTTGTCTTCCTTCTCTCGGCGAGGAATACGAGGAATACGACGACGATCGGAAGGGAGGAAGGGGGAAGGAAGGAGAGGCCAACGTCGTTCACCTTCACTACCCCCCCCCCTCCTTTCTTTCTCCCTTCCTTTTCCATCCCAACCATTTTGTTTTTGGTTGTTTAGGGTTGCTACGATGATGGTAAGCTCAAAGCAGCGCGTGTCAACAGAAACACACACACACACAAAAAAAAAACAGCTTTTGTCTCTTTTTTTTTCCCATTTCGAGTTCTACATCACCTCTTTTTCTTGCTTTCTTATTCTCTTGTTCGAAGAGCGCGGGAACGTGACGCGTAACACGGTGACGACGACTAATGATGAAAGCCAAAGCAAAGCTGTGGAAAGACGGCTCTGATGGTCTTCACTCGAGGAGGAGGAAGATGGCATGTGCAACATGCTGTTTTTGAATGAAATCAACCACTCAAGCATCTCCATCGCCAACCAGCACGAAGAAAGAAAAGTAAAAAGGAACGCATGTTTATTTTTGCTCTTTGGCAGAGGGCATCTACACGCCTCAACAGATTGGACGAGAGACTCGTCCAGCGTAGCTTTGCGTTTCCTTTCCTCGTGTGCTTGATTTTTGTTCGCAGTGCCTCACCGCTGCAAAAAAAAAGCCAAAAAAAAGCAGCTGCAGCAAAAACCTGCTTTTGGCGGTCCGAAAGGGTTCACCTTCCCAATACTCCGTTATCCTCCTTACCTTCTCTCTCTTCTACCTCCCTCTTTCCCTGCCTTATTTTACATGATTGTTTTTCTTTGCTCCCCTCGTTTTCCTTCCCACGTGTGCCTCGTTGCATCGCACGTAACATACACGACACACGCCTGCTCGTTTTCGTCCTCACCGGGTGGATCGAAAACGCTGTTGGTGCCACCCCTCTCCTTTGACGATGCTGCGACGCATCATTAGAAAGCTCCATCAGTTCACCTTATCAGTTAAGATCAATACCTCGCTTTCTTGTTTTTGCCTCTTTTTCCCTGTTACCTTCTCCTCTTTTATCTCTCCCTTGCTTGCTTCTGCAACTCCCGACGTACACAGCTGCCCCACCCGCCGTGAAGGAGTGCCGCTTGTTTTTTTTTTTTGTTTCTTTTTGTTGGTGTTGTCTCTCGCCTCTCTCTCAGGGACACCGCGCACAACTTTTTTTCGAGGGACTCTCTCGCAGCCTTCTCGTCCGCCACGTCTCACGGCTCTCCGAAAAGCACCAGCGGAGGCTCTTTTCTTTTCTCCCTCTCACATCAAAAAAAAAAAAAGCGAAAACAGAAACCAAACAAAGAAATATAAATATATAAATATATAAATACATATATATATATATATATATATATACTTTTATAGTCTACCTTCTTTGCCCTTTTTTTTTGTTTCCCCTCTCTCTGTGTCTGTGACCGTTGTGCTCTCGCGTCGTTCCGTAACCCCTCGCTTGCTTCTGGCTACCCCTACCTCTGGGGCATCTCAAAAAAAAAAAAAAGGGAAGAGAAACTAAATAAATAAAAGAAGAGCAGTAGCGCCTCTCCTCTGAGAAAGCAGAAATAGAAAAAAGAGAATAAGTAGACGTTGCCCGATAGTGCTGCATTTTGTTTTATAAGGACTGCGCAATTTATCTGCTCTTTTTCTGTTTGTCTGTTCTCTCCATCCACTCTTTTTGTGGTTTGTAACACTCACAGCACAGATCAACGCAAGCAACCATGTTGTACTTCATTGCCGCGGTGCTGTGCGCCATCGGCACGCTTCTGCTGCTAAACCACGCCATGGCTCGTGTCCGCACGAGCCCGGCGCGGACGCAGTACGACTATGACGTCATTGTGGTGGGTGGCAGCATTGCCGGTCCGGTGGTGTCGAAGGCACTGTCTGACCAGGGTCGCAAGGTGTTGCTGCTCGACCGCACCCTCTTCACGAAGCCCGACCGTATCGTTGGTGAGCTGCTGCAGCCTGGCGGTCTCAACGCGCTGCAGGAGGTGGGCATGCAGGAGTGCGCCGAGTCGATCGGCATGCCGTGCCACGGCTACGTCGTGGTGGACCAGAAGGGGGAGCAGGTGGACCTGCCCTACCGCAAGGGGGTCCACGGCGTGTCTTTTCACTTTGGCGAGTTCGTGCAGAATCTGCGCGCTTTTGTCTTCAACAACTGCAAGGAGAATGTGACGATGGTGGAGGGCACCGTGAACGCAATTTTGACGGAGGGCCTCTCCTTCAGCGAGCGGGCCTACGGCGTGGAGTATACAGTGTTGGAGAAGTACGAGGTGCCACCGAACCCTTTTCGCGAGGACCCCCCGAAGGTGGATCTCGATGCGCCGACGGTTCGCAAGATCGCCACGGCTCCGCTGATCATCATGTGCGATGGTGGCATGTCCAAGTGGAAGAGTCGCTACCAGCACTACACACCCGCCTCCGACTACCACTCCAACTTTGTGGGTCTTGTGCTGAAGGTGGTACGCCTGCCGAAGGAGCAGCGTGGTACCGTCTTCTTTGGCAAGACAGGGCCGATCCTGTCCTACCGCCTGGACGACAACGAGCTGCGCCTGCTCGTGGACTACAACAAACCAACGCTGCCCAGCCTGGAGAAGCAGAGTGAGTGGCTCGTGAAGGACGTGGCGCCGTGCCTGCCGGAGCACATGCGTGAGGAGTTCATCCGTGTTGCGAAGGACACAAAGGGGCTGCGCAGCATGCCGGTTGCCCGCTACCCGCCGGGCTTCCCATGCATCCGCAGCTACGTCGGCATCGGCGATCACGCCAACCAGCGTCACCCCCTCACTGGCGGTGGCATGACGTGCTGCTTCCGCGATGCGATCCGGCTGGCGAACAACCTGAAGGGCATCCAGAACATGCGCTGCGACGACCCAGAGCAGATGGTGGTTATTGAGGACAAGCTGCAGTCGGCCATTCTCAGCTACTGCCGCTTCCGCTACATGCACAGCTGCTGCATCAACCTTCTCTCGTGGGCCCTCTACTCCGTCTTCAGCACACCGGCACTGCGTGACGCATGCTTCGACTACTTCGTCTGTGGAGGCGACTGCGTGACGGGCCCGATGGACCTGCTGGCCGGTCTCGACCCCAACGTCGGCACCCTCGTCTATCACTACTACTGTGTGATGCTGTGCGGCGTGGCACACGTTATGACGAAGACAGGCGCCTACAGCCAGGGCGGCAGGCAGCTCTCTGGCGGGGAGAAGCTGGCCAACATCATCTCCTTCTTTGCGGACTGGCAGCGCATAAAGCTGGCGTGCTACCTGCTGCTCAAGTCGACGATGATCGCGCTGCCGCTGGTGAAGAACGAGTTCTTCTCCATGTGGCGCTTCGTGGATCCCACGAGCCCCATTGCCATCATCTCGAAACGCATTAAGATGATGATCTACCTCAGCCACTTCAACGGTAAGCAGCGCAAGCCCGTCGGCCTGTAAACGAGGATAAAAACACACAAATACACACACACACACACACGCACACACAACGGAGAGAAAGAAGCACGACAGCTGCCTCAGCAGCAGCCACAACAAAAAGCACGTGCAGTGCGATGTTGACGGTGTTGATACGAGTGCCGGTGCTCGCCGATACCAAAAAAAAAAAAGAAGAGAAAAAGAGACAACGTGGAAGCCCGACGCTCGACTGCCCACCCCCCACCCCCACCCCTCCCGCTTCTCTCTGCTGTTCCTCTCCCGGGGAGTCGCAGGCGCGCGTTTTCCGCTTCCTTCGCCGCTTTTCCCCGTGGCTTTTCCTCCATGGAGGCGTCATCGACGCCGACACGCCCGCCGTCTCCCTCTTCCTTTTCGGGTTTTCCGTACGATGGTCTTCTGCTGTCTTCGTTATACACATCGTATGCTCTGTTGAGGAGGTGGACGCTGGGCAAAAAAGTAAGGGAAGAGGGCATTTTCTTCTTTATATGAATTTCATTAAGAGTGTTTTAGGTGCCTCGCTGCAGCTCTGATTTCTCTGCTCTCTCTTGCAGCGAATAGAATAATAACTGCGAAGGAGAGGAAAGGCGGCAGCGCGTTAGGCGGCGTCTGCGCGTGTGTGCTGCCGAGAATGACAGCAAGTAAGGAGGTCCGGCGAACAGAGGCACTACAGCGCTGGGAAGGTGGCAGCGCTTCCTCGCGGCTTCCAGGACAGTAATGACGACTTTTTTGGTCTTCCTTTGCTTCTTTCTGTTTCATTCTCCCGTGAGAAGAACTCCTGAAGGCCTTTGAAAAGCATGTACGCGCCAGCTGGTCTCCCTCCCCCTCGCTTGGCTACTGACGCGCGCACTGCAACAAGGTGGGGATGACGGAGGAAACAGAGATCGAGTCACCGCAGCTGATGCGACCCGCAAAGAAACAAAAGTTAGGAGGTAAACAACAGCAAGTACATTATGGACATCAGCAAAGCACTCGGCGGGCTCTTTTTTTTTTGTGTGTGTCAAGGCGAAGGAAGCCAACAGACGTTGCGCGTACTGCTGACCATACGAGTGGATATATACATTTCTCTCCATCTGTTTGCGTGTGTGTTTGCGCGCGCGTGCGTGTGTGCTGATGCCTGTAGAATTGGAGGAAACAGCTCCTTTTTTGTTTTAAGCAAAGAGAGTTTTAAATGTCTTCAAAAGTTCCTACGAAAAAGGGAAAAGAAATGCGTTTCCCTTCTTTTTTTTTTTTCTGCACGGGAAGACCATCTTTGCTCGCCGCATTTGGCGGACGCGCGTCCCCCTGCCTCCACCCTCTCCTCTTCCTACTCCCTTGAAACGTGAGAGTGTGATTCGGTGTGCGGTCTTTGAGTGTCTTCTTTTTGTTCCCGTGTGGAAGCATTATAAGAAAGAGAAAGAAAAAGGTCCCGCGTGAGCACGGCATGGATTTTTCGTGCTGTGGCACGTTTCGACGCTCTCTTGAAAAGGAAAAAAAAGGACCCTTCGCTTTAGCTGTTTGTTTGACTACTTTTATATAGTCGCCTGACAAAGAAGAAACGCATCGTCCTCCACTACACCACCAACAACTACTCTCTCGAGTGTTGATGCCGTGTTTCCGGGTGCTGAAACCAGTCAGGCGCATCTACGCACGTGTGTGTTTTTGTGTGATGCCGAAGACCGAGAGGTGCACATCGTGTGCAGGGTCCTCACCTTCAGTGTGTTCTGTGCAGTCGCAATGGTGGAGCTCATTGGGATAGCGGTGGTGGGGTACTTCTCTCGCTAGCGGTAGTCAACTGCAGCGTTGTGCCGCTGAGTGACGTCATCATCGCCTTCTTTCTCAGAAAAAAAAAAGGAAGAGAGTCGCTTGATAAAAAAAAGAAAAGGAAGCGGTGATGGCAGAGGGTGCGGTGCCTCCCTTATCCCCCTCCTGCTCTCCGTTGTCCACCAGAGATGGTGACGACACACACACATACACACCTCATTCCCTCTGTTGCTGTTCTCCTCTTCTCTCTCTCCTCCCCGTCCTCTTCCTCCTCGGCGGCGGTGCAGGAATGTCTCTGGACACCCGTCATCACACCCACCCATCAACACGCGGCTTTTCTTTTCCTTGGTTTCCCTTCCTCAGGTTTCTCCACACTGCTTTACGTGTCTCGCCTCTGACAACACCGTCGTATGATTCCCCGTCCCCAGTCAGCCGGGTCCCCTCTTCTCATTTCCTTGTCTTTTTTAACATCGACCGCACCAGCTGACGTACTTGTGCCCCTCCTGCTAAAGCTCTAGAAGATTGCAATACACTATACCTCGCCCAAACACCCCACAGGGAGGAAGCGGTACACACACCACCCATACCCACACCCACACCCACACTCACGCGCATCATGGAGCCACAGCTAAAGCAGATGCTCTCGCAGGGTGGCTTGGACCACGCCATCCAAGGTTTTGTTGAGGGCGGCATCACCACTGTGCAGCAGCTCAAGCAGCTCACCATGCAGGACTACCACTCCGTCGGCGTCATCGTCATGACGGACCGGCGGAAGCTCTTCGAACTTATCCAGTTTCTGAAGCGCGACCAGGCGAACGGCGGCTCCGGCATGGCCGGTCCTGCCAACGTGTCTGCCAAGTCTCCGCCGCCGGTCAGCAGCGAACCCACGGCACGCGCGCAGGCCCCCTCACACGCCCCTGCGGTGCCGGCACGCATCCCCACACCGGTGCGTCGAGCTGCAGCGGCAACGGAGGCTGCACCGCAGCAACAACTGCAACAACAGCAGCAGCAGCGTCGTGAGCGAGAGAAGGCGGCCGAACAGCCTCGCCCTGCCTCGACACAGCGCCGCGACCCCAACAATGACAGCGACACCGCCCCCCGGCCAGCCGTCACAACGAAGCCCTTCTCCCGCCCACCGAGCCGCGCAGGGGCCTCGTCGCCCTCCCCCTTCGGACGTCGACAGGCGACGGAGGGCTCCAGCGGTGGGGCAGCAGCGGCCGGACGTCGTCGTGGCAGCCGTATCACCGTTGTCATTCGTAAGCGTCCGTTGAACGCCAACGAGCAAGCGGACGGGCTCTATGACATTCTCGCAACAGACCCGGAGAATAACCACACCATCACGCTGCTGGAGCCGCGTCAGAAGGTGGACCTCACACGCTACATCGAGAAGCACCGCTTCACCTACGACGTTGTGATGGATGACCGCAAGAGCAACCGCGACGTCTACGAGGATGCCTGCAAGCCCCTCATCGAGACTGTTTTCGAGGGTGGCTGCGCGACCTGCTTCGCCTATGGCCAGACGGGCAGCGGCAAAACCTACACGATGCTTGGCAAGGACCACCAGGAGGGCGTGTACCTGATGGCAGCGAAGGATCTCTGGTCGCGGCTCAGCCCGGGGCACGGCATCAACGTCTCCTTCTTCGAGATCTACGGCGGCAAGCTGTACGACCTGCTCAACGAGCGCGAGCGGCTGGCGTGCCGCGAGGACAGCCGTGGCGTGATCAACGTGTGCGGCCTCACGGAACACCGCGTCGACAGCACCGACCACCTGATGGAGATTATCGACTACGGCAACACGATTCGGGCGGCGGGCTCGACCGGCATGAACGCCGACTCCTCCCGCTCACACGCCATCCTGCACATCACCATCGTCAACGAGAAGAATCGCTTCTTTGGACGCTTCACCTTCATCGACCTCGCCGGCAGCGAACGTGGGGCTGATACGCTAGACAGCGACCGCACCACGCGACTGGAGGGTGCGGAGATCAACAAGTCGCTCTTTGCGTTGAAGGAGTGCATCCGTGCGCTGGATCAGAACCACCGCCACATCCCCTTTCGCGGCTCGAAGCTGACGGCGGTGCTGCGTGACTGCTTCACCGGCAACAGCCGTACAGTGATGATTGGCAACGTCAGTCCGGCGAGTGGGAGCTGCGAGCACACCCTCAACACGCTGCGCTACGCGGACCGAGTGAAAGAGCTAAAGAAGGACAAGTCTGCGCACAGTGCGGCGGAGGAGATTATGATGGGGCAGATGCCAACCGAGCACGTGGAGACGGTCGGCATCTCCGGCACGTTTGCCCAGCGTCGTGCGAAGGAGCGTGTGGTGACCAGCTCGCGCTCTTCCAGCCAAACTCGAACGCGAGAGCCAGGCACACCGGGTGGCAAGCTCGGCAACAGCTTCCAGAGACCGGGCGACGAAAGCCTGGACAACACGCTGCGCTCCAACCGCAGCTTCGGCTCCCGTCCTGTCTCCTCCAACTCACCACAGCAGAAGCCGTACTACCGTGCCACCCCCACGCATAGCCGCATTAACAGCGGGTACTCCTCGGCGATCCCAACGCCAATGGCCGACCCGTCTCCCTATGACAGCGGTGATAGCCTTGACATCGAGGAGGACAACTTAATCCTCGCCCACCGCCACCACATCGACTCGATGATGGAACTGCTGAAGGAGGAGATGACGCAGCTGAATGCCGCAGAAAACCCGGATAACTCGATGAACACGTACTGCCGCCGCGTAGACACCATTCTGTCCCAGCAGGTGCGTCGCATCGAAGAGCTGCGCCGCCAGATCGAGAAGTACAGCCGTCACGCAGACGCACGCAATCGTCGGTAGAGCTGGACACCGCCGCTGTATGAGTGTAGCTCGCTTCTTTGTTAGGCGAGGGAGGGTGGGAGGGGCGGAGGGATGTTGAGGAGTTCCCGATGAAGGCCCCTCCCTCCCTCAAAAAACAAAAAGAGAATGAAACCTTAGATTTTTGTACTGCTTTCTTCGTGTTGCGACGTGCACTTACGGGTGCAGCTGTGACGTCTGGTTGTGGAGCTTGGGTGAGCCTCTTTTTTTTTGTTTCTGCCGTAGTGCGTGTGTGCAAGTGTGTGTGGGAGGGGTGTGTGTGTGCTTGTGCTTGGGCATGCGATCATCTGCTTGAGTATCGGTGTGAGCTCTTCAGTAGAGGAGTGGTGCTTGCCATGCTTCTCCTCCCCCCCCCCCACATGCAGATTCACGCTCCTGGGCAACAGTACGCACTACTTTTCTCTCTTTTGCTGGCATGTCTGTCCGTGTCGTGTGCTTGACGACGACACCCGTGTGTGCCTCTCTTTACCTTCCTGTGCTTTGTTGTTTCACCTCCTTAGAATACACGCTGCAGAGGGCGAGCCGAGCGTATCGGCTACCCTTCCATTTATTTCATTTTTAACCGTAGAGAAGATTAAAAAAAAACCCTCCTCCTCTTTTCGCTCTTTTCTTTTTGTGCTCCTCGTTGTCTATTCGCTGATCTCCGTGCGTGCTCGTTCTTTCTTTCTCTCCTCCGTGTTCAATGTTGTGGGTTGAGGTCATGGGGGTGTGGCGTTGCCAGCGTTTTTCCTGTCTTTCGTTCTATGGAGGCGAGGTGCGTGTGTGTGTGTGTGTGTGTGTGTGCTTCGATTCACGTGGTATCACCCGCAGAAGGATTCCACGTTTGTTTACTGCTCGGCTGCGGAAGAGCCGTTCGCTTCTTTGACTCGTGCAGCACATTTTTCTCGCGCTCTGTGCTTGCTGTGGTGCCTCCCACGCTGGCCACTCAACCGTAGTCAGCTGTGCTCTCCTCTTCGTTTCGTTTCCTTTTGTGTGTGGTGTGTGTGTGTGTGTGTGTGTGTGTGTGATGACTTATACGTGTTTTCCCACTTTATTTTGCTTCACCTTGTACTTGTGACACTTGCCACTCCCTACATTGCTTCTTTCATCTCACCGGTGTGTGCTGAAGCACGCAACCGACGCGTTATTTCGATGGAAAAAGAAAACCGAGAAAACAGGAATGATGATCGTGCGCGGTTTGACGGAGTTTGTGTGCGCTCCAATGTGTTTGGATCGCGGTGGTCGTGAGGAGGGGCTCTGCTGCCCCTCCACTTATTGACTCCTCGACCCTACCAAGGCGTTCTAACCTTTCAAGCTGTTTTTCTGTTCCTAAGCTGCAGCCATTGTTGTAATTCTCGCGCGGCTTTCTTTCATCCCTCCATGGATTGGTATGGTGAACCGTATACCTCTTCTCTTTTTTTTTCTTTTTGCATGCCCATTTGTGTGTTTGCTTGTGCTTGTGTGATGATGAGGCACGCCGCACGTTCGTCTCTTCTCCGATGCCTTCACCCTTCTCTTTGTCTTGCTGCGGTGCGTCTTTTCCTTCTTCTCGCGGTGGATAACCTTTATGGTACCTCGACCCTTAATCACTCTGGCACACTCCTCTGTTCGTTTGCACACACATCAGCGGACGCACACACGCCTGTGCCATCAGCTTCTCACCTTTAGAGTCCGGGACGAGGTAGACGTGTATTATACCTCGCTTTCTTTTTGTTTCTTTGCCGTGCTGCACCAACACCACTCGTATCAACGGTGTGTGTGTGTGTGTGCGTGCGTGTCTGCTGCTCGTTCCTCATCTCCCAATCGCGGTCGTTACCACACATAGGCAACTCTCTTTTTCTCTCTGCTCCTCTGAGGATCGGTGAGTGTAACCTGAGCCCTGCAGCCGTGCGGAGGAGGAGGAGGTTATACCATCACACGCGGCGTCAACGGCGACTGCGAGGATCTTAGCCACAGCACGTTCCAGCACCTCGTACACACATATAGGGTGGCTCCTGGACATCACCCATAGAAGCATCTACCTATCCATAGACTCAGTAGCGACACTCGCCCCTCGCACGACATCAGAGAAGGGAAGTGACATCGTCGTCTCTTTGTGTGTTCGTCGTGATACGAAAATTGACAACACTTAGCACGTCTCTCCCTCCCCCTTTTTTTGCTCAACATGCGACGAGTACACACACCCGTCGCTCGGCGCTTTACGACAAAGGCCCACGTCGTCACCGCACGTGCGCAGAGCACCGTTGCTTCATCAAGCCTTCCAGTGCCGACCATTCGCATTCGCTCACGCGGCTACGGACCCTCGAGAGATTTGCTCCGCGGCATCCCCGATCACGCTGTGCTGAGGGTGGAGGCGACGCTGCACCCTGAAGACGCCGCCATCCAGCAAGCTGTTCTGGCGCTGTCGATGCCGAGCCTCGCTGAAATACATGTGACACCGGTGGTGCCGCACGACAGCTACGTGAACAAAGTACCCGCACTCACCACCGCGTCGGACGGCGTCGGCGGCAGCAGCGATGTTCTGAGCCCCACGGAGCGGGAGGTGATGGAGCAGTGCCTGCAGGAGCAGCTGGCGGATGTTGCGAACCTGGTGGTGGAGGAGGTGGCCCAGCGCACTGGGCGGCAGCTCGACGCACTGCAGGTGTCCCAGACGGACGAGATGCGTAACTTTGCGGAGATCATCCTTCATAGCATCCAGGACGAGCTGCGGCAGCTCCGCCTGTCACACAGCGCCGCTCCTCGAAAAGGAAATGACTGCAGGGAGGATGAGATGCAGCCGACACCGTCGACAAGCCTGACAGCTGCGATGCTGGACGTGGAGGCGGTCGCTGCGGTGGTGAGTGCCAGGGTGATGGAGAGGCTGGATCGTATGGCCCTCGCACCCACACCAGCAGCACCCGTATCAGCAGCAGCAACGCAGCCTTCCAGCAATGCCGCCGAGTCTGCCGCAGCCGCGCTTTCATCGCTGGAGCGCCGCACCACCGCGTACTTTGAGCAGCTGCAATCGCAGGTGCAGCAGGTCATCAGTAGCGAGGCGGCGGTGTCTCACGCAGCCCCGGCGGCCATCGGTGCGCTGCGTGCTGCCGTGATGGAGGCGGTGGAGGTGGCGTCGACGGCACAGCAGGAGAATCTTGCGAATCTCGTGAACGACTGGCTAGCAGACATGCAGCGCAACCCGCCGGAGCGTAGCAGCAGTAGCAGCAGCACGCCGCAGGCTGGTGCGGCAATAGACATGCGTGCCCTAGAGGAGGCGGTGGAGAGCGCGGTGCAGTCGTCGACGGACGAGCTGCGGCACATTATCACCAGCGAGGTGAAGAAGCTGAGCAAGTCTAGATGCGGTGGTGGCAGTCGGGCCAGGTCAGCGGGCGACAGCGAGGACTCCAGCCAGCTGCTTGGAGAGGTGGAGAAGGTGTTCGACCTTGCGCAGTCGACGCAGAGCCGCCTTGCTGCCGTTGACGAGGTCGTGGGCGACGTTTTCAAGGAGCAGGCGGCGACACGAGAAGCGCTGCAGACGATCCAGGAGCTTCTCCAAAAGCAGCTTAGCGAAGTGCGCACTGCGGCCTCAGCGGGGGCTGAGGCAACGCCGTCACCCCCGTCCAACGCTCACGGCATCCCCACTCCTCGTGGCGGAGCGGCGGAGGCAGCGGTTGCTGCCACGACGTCGGCCACGATGAAGGCCGTGGAGGAAGCCGTCGCGGGGCTGCAGCGCGAGGTAGCCGCTGCCAGCGCCATCGCCACCGTCCACCAGGAAGAGGCACAGCAGCAGCTGGTGACGTTGGCCCAGGTCGTGAGTGACAGCGTGTCGGCCGCCGTTCAGCAGCACACCACAGAGGCTGTGCAGGCAGCCATGGCGACCGTTCAGCAACAGCTGGAGTCGTTGGCGGCCACTGCACAGGCCAGCGCTGATGCCGCTGCCGCTGCTGCAGCCGCTGCAACTGCCACTACGGCTGCGAACGCGAAGAGCAGCACCGCCGCTGCAGAGGAATTAACGGGGGCGGACTACGATGCAGTCGGGACGGAACCTGCAGTGCCGCACACTGCTATATCTGTCGGGCCGCTCTCAAAAGAGATCGTTGCGGAGGCGGTGGAGGCGGTCCTCACACCCCGGTGGTCGAAGCTGTCAGCCGAGGTGAAGAAGATGAACACAGCGAACCAGCTTGCCATTGAGGAGCAACTTCTGCACATGGCTAATAGCGTTGCCGCTGCCGTCACGACGAGTCTGCAGGAGCAGCTGGAGGCGGCCCGTGTGCAGAGTGAGACGGCGAGTGCTGCCGCTGCTGCCGCCGCCTCCGAAAAACAACAAGCCGACGCTGCCGCCAGTGTCAAAGCAGCAGAGGAGAAAGAAAGAGAGAAAGCAGAGCTGCAGAGGCGGGCGGAGGAGACTAAGGCAGCGGCGGTGTCGGCGGCCACGGCACTCGCTGAAAAGACAACGCAGGAGCTGACGAACCTTCGCGAGGAGCTGATGTCAACCCTTCAGTCGGAGATGCGCAAGTCGCACGAGGTGGACCTCACCCCGATGTACCGCTACATCGACAGCGTTCTCACCTTCATGAAGGAGGAGCTGAATACGCAGGAGGCGACGCTGAGTGCGAAGATTACGTCGCTGGCGGGCACCGTCACGGCGGCGGTGCGGGAGGCGCAGGAGCGTCCGCAGTCACCGCAGGCCGCCGCAGCGCAAGATGCTACCAACATTACCAACTCTACCAGCACCACCACCACCTCGCCTTCACAAGAAGACAACAAGACGGAGCGGAACGAGGCGGCGTTGGCTGCCGGCTTTTCTGGCGATGCAGCTGCTGCTGCGGCTTTGTCATCGCCTCCCCCTTCCACGTTGGACATACCTGCCTCCCTGTCGAACACCCTCGATTTTCAAACGAACGCACTGCGACACTTAGAGGAGAGGCTGAACGAGCTGAGCCTTAGTCAAAGCCGGGACATGTCGCTGCTGCTCACACGCCTGCAGGAGGCGACAGCGGACTTCCGAGCTGCCGCCACCCCCGCGCCACCGTCTGCACCCCTCATAGCACCGCTGCCGCATCCGGACCAACTCGCCTGGCAGAAAGACATGACGGTGCAGCTGACGACACTCGGCGAGTCGCTGAAGAGGCGAGATGCGGAACTGCGCGCCGCCGTGCACGACACCACAGCGAGCGACGCCGTGAGAGCTCAGCTGACGAAGTTGGAAGAGACGGTGCGTACCACGGCGAGTGGCCAACGTGACGAACTGCAGGCTGCGCTGCGTACCATCGTGTTCAGCAGCGCGGAGCAGCAATCCAGCCAGGTAAAGGCACTAACGCAGCGCGTAGCGGAGATGCACGACGCGCTGCGTGATCAGGCGGTGGCGGTGCAGCTACTGCGGCCGTCGCCGGCACTGCGTGGGCTCACGGCGGAACAGCAAAGCGTGCAGGCTCGCATTCAAGCCGACACGCAGTCGCATCTGCGCCGCATCACAGCGGCGCTGGAGGAGGTAGTGGCTGGCAGCGACGCACACGATCAGAAGGAGGGCCGTGTGCCTTCTCCTGAGGTGGCTGCGAGGCTGCAGACGGAGCTGAAAGCGCTGTGCGCCTTACAGAAGGAAGAGGCAGCTCTGCACCGCGATGCCACTGCAGCGTCGCCCGACCCGGCCGCCACCGTGGAGTCGATTGTCGCTTCGCAAGTGTTGAAGACTCAGACAGTGCTGGAGGACAGCATGCGAGCCACCGCTACCCACTACGACGAGACGCAGAAAGAACTTGCGGCAACATTAGCGACCTTGCTGGCAAAGGTGAGTGACATTGGTGGCAACACGAGCAGTGTGCCGAGCACCGCCGACATCCAGCAGCTGCTGGACGCCACACTCGTGCGGCTGACGGCGGAGCAGAAGGACGCCGGTGAGCACGTGGTGCAGCTCGTCGCGGAAGCCACCACCGCCGCTGCGACAAACATGAAGTCCGTCGTGCAGTCCACGGTGTCAGAGAGCATTTCGACGTCAGTGGAGCAGCGAATCCTTCCTCTTTATCATGAAAAGGTAGAAGGCTCTCTGAAGACTCACCTGTTGGAGCAGACGGCTGCGGTGACGGCCGCGGTGGCGGGTGTGACGGACCACACGACGGCTGCCATTGGCAAGGTAGAGACGCTAGTTCGCGACTTTAGTGCACGGCGGGCAGACGAGGTGCAGAAGATCTTTGCAGAGCAGCAAAGCAGGCGGCATGGCCATGGTGAGACGCCGGTGATGGCGAGTCTACCGGTGTGGTGGATGCTGGTGAACGCGCTGCTGGTGTGCGTGGTGGTGTTGCTGAGTCTGTACTACGTCTTTGCGTGCCTGCTCTTGGCCTTCGTTCCCAAGCCTTCTGAAGTGCCGTTGAACGAGGAGGCGTCGCTTCACCACGGCGAGGGGGCAGGGGAAAGAGTAGAGGCCGTGGCAGAGGCTGCAGCCAAATCGCAGCTGCGTCGTGGTAGTCGTTATGTCGATCGATACATGTAGTCTTCCCCCCTCTCATTTCGCTTGGTTTTGTTTCTGTTGCTTGCTGCCCCTGCAGCATTCCCTTTCGTCAGCCATAGACTGTAGTACCACATCTCTCTTTTTGTTTGTTGTTTTAACTTCTTACCTTTAGATCGCCTCGCCTCCTCCGCTGTGTACCATCGCCTTGTACTGTTCTCTTTCTTGATGTAAGGGGGACTGTTGTTGTCGTGATCATGGTCGGGTGATTTTTGTGTTTGCGTCCGTACGTTGGGTTTTTTTTTTCCTCCTCCTCTCTGTCGTGTGGAGAGCTGCCTACCGATAGACTACACTGAAGGCATTTAAAAGACAACGCTGCAAGTGTTGGCGTCCGCTTTCCCCTTTTTTCTTCTCTTGTGGCCGGAGAGGTATGTAGCCTATCGATCGCCGCCGCTTAGTGGTTACAGAGCGTCGTTCTTAAGGTGCCCGCAGTTCCGCCACGCCCAACGCGTGGATTGTCCTGTTCTTTTGAAAGTTGTTGGATACTATGCAAGTGTGTGTGTGTGTGTGTGTGTGTGTGTGTGTGGTTGGGTCGCTGATGGCGGTAGACAGACTCCCCCCTTTACCTCCCTCCTTGCGTTGCTGACTGAACGAACGGCGGACACGGTGCTTTATGGAGGGGACGAACACTTCGTCAATACTGCAGCATGGATGCTAGATGAGGCTGCCGTTCTCCCTTTCGCGTCTTAAAAGTGGTCGGACGCTGCACCACGCCACTGTTTTTCTCTTTCCTTTCTTCCTGCTGCTCTTCTCCTGTGGGCATCCCTGTCAACAACAACAATGGTCAAACACTCACTGCACGCCGCACAGCAAAACACGCATAGCGCGTTTCATGAGAAGGTGAAAACTGCGGGTCTGCGTGTCACCTCCGCTGCGTTCATTGTTCTCGTTTTTCGTGTTCTTGTCTTTTTTTCTGTCGCTGTCTTGCTTTCTCTCTCTGCTCCCTCTGTGCTGCAGTTTTTGCAGCTCAGCGTGGTTGCGCCATCCGCCCACCCTCTCCTCTCCCCGCCAGCAGGGGACGCAGTTACACCTCCAACACCACAGTAAAAGACTGACAAGAAGACAATACAGTATAGAGCGAGCGAACAGCACCGGGAAGGGCCGTCTCTCTCCCCCCGTTCCCTCCCCTTTTTTTTTCTGTTAGAACCTTCCGCCATGTCGCGCGTGTCCGTAGCGGAGGGCTCCAAGCCGAAGCCGAAGGAGCCCTTCAAGTTTCTCCGCCGTGATGAGGGACGGCTGTCGTACGCCGCGGGGGGCACGGCCGAGTCCCCACGCAGTGCGGCCAACAACAACAACAGCGGTGGTGGTGACAGTGGCAAAGGGAATCGCGAGCGGCGTGACTCGAAGTCGCTGCGGGAGGCCATCGCCTTCGACATGCGCAACGCCAAGAGTCACGACCCCCTCGGCGAGGTCGTTGTCGCGGTGCCGCGCAAGGCACCTCCGCCTAACCGTGCGGCCAGCACCCCACCCCCGCAGCCCAGCTCAGACAGCGCCAACGCCAACAACCGTAATGCTGCTGCTGCGGCTTCTCGAGGGGACTCCCCTGCACCGGCCCTGCAGCCACACCAGCAGCAGCGGCGTGCACCGGCGGGTGCTGCAGCGAGAAAGCCGCAGTGGGTGGACCCGGAGATTCCACCTCCGCCTCGTGCGGCTTCCGCTGCCGCCGCCACCCTGGTGTCTGACTACAACGAACCACGCAGTGGCCCCGCTCGCACGAACAACCGCAACGCCAACACTGACGATTACGTCAGCGGTGGAGGGGAGGAGTTCAGGCGCTACGGGGGCCAGACACCACGGCGGGCCGGCAGTGGGGCCCCGCCTGTGCCGCACTACGTTGACACCGCCGACTACGACAGCGCTGCCCCATCCTACGGTGCGGACCGCAACTTCTTCCGGCGTCCACAGTACTATCAGGCGCCATCCAACGCGTCTAGTCGGGGGCGAGAGGAGGAGGACCTGATGCTGAACCTGGAACAAGAAATCCGCGCTGCACAGGAGGAGCGGGAGCACTACGCGCACGCGAAGCAGCAGCTGGACCGCGAGAAGCAGCGTTTCGAGGCCTACCGCTTCAACGTTCAGCAGCAGCTCGACGACGAGCGGGGCAACGACGACGGCAACCGCGCACGCGAGCAGCGCGACGCCCAGAAAGATCTTCGCTCAATGGAGGAGCGGCATAAGAGCGTGTCGGCGCTGCTCGTGACAGAGCGTGAGGCCAACCGACGACTCTCGCAGGAGAACGACTCACTGCGTGCCCAGCTGGAGGACTTGACGTTCACGCTGCGTGAAACGCAGCAGGTGCATAAGACGGAGGTGGCCCGCATGCGCCGCGACATCGACTCGCTGACCCGCCGCAATGCAGAGCTGCTCGCGATGGCGAAGGAGCAGCAGCTGGCGGCACTGGAGGAGAACCCCTACCACGCCACCGGCAGCAACAGCAACACGGCAAGGAGCAGCAATCCACCAATGACACGCAAGACTAGCGGGGCTGGGGCCGGGTCGCGCAACGCGTCCGCCGCCCGGGATCGGAGCTCCGCTCCACCGGCGCCGTCGTTGCTCGACACCGACGATATCGTGACGTCGGATCGACGTGGCACGAGTGCAGCTGCACCGCCCGTGATGGACTTCACACCTCGCGCCAACGCCAGCGAGGAGGCCGCACGTGAGAAGCGCAACCGCCAGATGCAAGAGCGCATCCGAGCAGAGCAGGCTGCGATGGAGGAGCGCAAGCGGCAGCGGGAGGCGGAGGTGGCAGAGAAGAAGCGAGCCGAGGAGGAGAGTCGTCAGGAGGCAGCTGAGGAGCGACGGAGGCAGAAGGAGCAGCAAGACAAGGAGAAGGAGAAGGCGAAGCGGGAGGCGTCCGCTGCGCGGGCAGCCGCAGCCGCAGCTGTTGCTGCAACGGCTGCGACCACAACAGCCTCGTCGAAGCCCGTGGAGGAGCGCAAGTCTGCCGGCCACCCCGTCAACACGCCTCGCGTGCAGTCCGGTGCGGGGGCAGGCGTGGCTGCCAAGAAGCGCCTCGCCGCCACAGCCCCGCACCCGCCCGTCCCACCAAAGCAGTCACGCGTGCCCGTCCCGACCCGCGACGAGCTCCTCGGTGATGCCGAGCCGGCGCCGAATGAAGCCTTCCCCAACGATAGCGTAGTGTCGGAGACCGCCTTGGGTGACAACCCCAACAAGCGGGAGACGCTCTACCGCAGCGGCAAGCGCGAGATCCACTACGCGAACGGCACGGTGAAGGTCGTGCTGCCGTCCGGTCACACCGTCCTCCACTTCACCAACGGCGACGTAAAGTGTACGTATCCGTCTGGCAAGAGCACGTACTGGTACGATGCGGCGCAGACGATGCACACCCAGATGCCGGACGGAGTGCAGACGTTCGAGTTCCGCACCACTGGGCAGGCGGAGCGGCACATGCCGGACGGTGGGAAGTTCATCCTGTACCCCGACGGCATCTACAAGGTGGTGCACACGGACGGCACGGATGAGACATTCTACCCAGATGGAGAGCCGATGGAGGAGTAGATGGTGACCAGTGTTTCCGCCTGTTGTGGGAAAGGAAGGAGAGGGGGGGGGGAAGCTCCACACGAGTCAGCTGTGATTGGTTGTCTTCTCACGTGGTATTCGACTCGTCTTCCTTTCTGCGTGACTTCGTGTGTGTGTGTGTACATTGACAGTGCACCTCTGCCGTTGTTAGCTTTTACTGGTTTTTATTTTTGTCTTTCTTGGGTTTGCCTCATTCTCTGTTGTGGGACGTGTTGTTCGTTGTCGTGGTGGAGAGGGAGGGGTGCGGGGGGAGATGGGAGGAAGAGAGATGGAGACAACGGCCTTTGTACTTTCGGCGCTAAATACACAAAGGGGAGCCTTTCATGTCTCACAGGCGTGCGGACGGCGTTGCGGAGGCTCTTCCGTCACTTTTTGTATACACATGTACTTCAATATACCTGTTTTATCTGTTATTTTGTTTTTTTCTCCGGTCGCGCCGTAGTGCGTGCATTCGCTCTCCTGTTCTCCTTTCTTCACTGCGAAGCGCCCCCTCCTTTCTTTTGTGTGTGCGTGTGTGTGTGTACTCAGCTGTGTTGTGATCGATATGCATGTAGTGTTCTTCTTTTTTTTGTGCTCCCCTTCTATCTCCTCCTTCTTGTGTATACCTGTCGTCTCTCACACTGCCACTCCCACCCCTTCTTTGTGGCGCAGTCCTGTGAGCTTCCGTATTGTGCTAAAAGCCTGAGCGAGAGAATGGCTGGGTGACGAATGGTCTGGAGGAGTGCCTCACTTGTAGGGTTTCTTCTCATTATCCCTTGCTCTTCTTCCTTCTGCCTCCGTGGTCTGCGACTCTCGAGACTCTTTTCTTTCTTGTCTCCTCCCAACACACACACACACACACCGCATAAGCCACAACGTGTCCACACTTGTCAACGCTTAGGTACCTGGACCACTCACCACATACACACAGGGTGAGTAGGATGCTTGGGAGAGCGCGCTGGATGCTTACCTGAAGTCGCATACAGAAGCGCCCGTGAATCTGTGGGTCTGGGGCGATAATGGGTCCCCCGTGCTTTACCCCGCCCAAGCGATCCTTCGGGCCGGAAAGGTAACTGTTTTCACGCCCAGCGAGGTACAGTCATTCGCTCCGCTGCGGGAGCAGGTGCACGAGTTCACCGGTCCGCAAGGGCGTGAATTCCTGCTCCAAGTCCTCCAGTTCTGCCGCCGTAAACAGATGCAGAACCCCAGGCTGATGTCCCAGCTGGAGTCTTGATCCACCACTCTCGGTGCCACGTTCGTGGAGTTGCTACGCCAGGTGGCGGCGTTGTACGCACGGGCCGACTTGCTGAGTGAGCGGGCGACGAGTCTCACGTTCAGCGAAGGCTACGCGCGGGATACGGCGGAGCGATACGTTGCCACCCCCAAAGGTGGCCTGGCGGAGAAGCGCGCGCGGGTAGGTGTAAATTGCGCCACCAGGGAAGCGAACCTGGTTGCAGAGGGCGCGCACCACAAGGCCGATGCGCGAGTGGCCATTAGGGATGCGGAGGTGGAGGCGAGGATCCTGCGACATAAGGTCGAACTCCTCGAAGGCGAGCTGGCGAAGGAGCAGGGGCGGGTTACATGGCTCAAGGGACAGAGGGATCAGCTGCTCCAGGGTGAGAAGGAGTACGTGAAGGACCTCGCAGAGCAAAAACTCCGTACAGAGGTGGCCCTCCGCGACCTCGGCCACATGCGGCAGGAACGAGATTATCTCAGGGAGGAACACGCGGCAGCTGCCGGTAAGTTGAAGGTAATTAGGGAAGAGCGTGATAGTGCCTTAACACGGCGCGAGGGCCTGCAGAAGCGGCTCCATGCCACCGACAAGAGTGCAGAGGCAGCTCAAGCGGTACCACTGCCGTCGCCCAACAACAGCGAGCATGCCGAAGGTGAGCTGGAAGTCGTGGGCGTAGCAGCGAGGAGAGCCCTCCGCAGGGAGCAGGGGAGGCTTCTCACACCACAGAGGACCCCGCGCAATAACGTTGCACACACACGCGCAACGAGTCATCGAAGTGAAGGATTCACGGACACCTTCTCCTCCGTCGCCACGGCGGATATCGGTGCTGACAGGCAACCATCCCATACCAGGCACGGCGCACAACCACCTTCCGGCGACGCCGACAGCGTTGTCTCCTGCGTACTCGTTGTGGATGCCTTACAGCTAGGTTCCCTTGGTACCAGAGCAGCGCACGGAGGCGGAGATCGCCTTCTTTTCCAAACTGAGTCAGCCCTCGTTGCAAGCACCGTCAATGCCAGCCATGCAGCTGCAGTCGAGGCGAGCTCGTGCGGCGGGCTTGAGTGATTCCCCTGACGACGGTACCTTGTGGAACGACAGGCAGGAGAGGCAGGCGGAGTATGCCGTGACGGGGAAGAAGTGGAAGCGGGGGATGACGGAGGACTACCCGGAAGCCGCGGACGACCTCTTTGATCGCGTTGGTAATGTGGGAAATTACGGCGCGTTCATGGACCACCGCGCAGGACGCTGCCCCAAATATCGCCGTACAGAACCTGCTGTCCAGTCTGGCGCATCAGCCCCGCTTCCCTGTGCTACGTATGGAACGCATCACGGAGTGCTTCCTCTGGTTTCGCTTCGAAAACAGTATGGACGTGCTTTGCTGCGCTCGGCTGGGAGCTGTACTACCTCTTTCGGGAGGTCCTCATTCTGTCTGGTGACCCGAAGAATCTGGATCTGAAGGAGCTGCGCCACCAGGTCTATGGAGACATGGGAGAGGACAGGTATGACGCACTGGTCCGTCGTTGCACGACAGCGCCTCTACAAAAGTGCATCGGGGATGGCAGGGCGGCCCGGCAAAGCACTCCCCCTTTTCGTTCCATAACCCCAAAAAACAACAACGAGGGAAAGTAGCCAGCGAAGAAGGCGCGAATCGTTGGCTGGGGAGCAGAGTTGCGCCGTGCGTTCGCGCAGGTGGAACCCTGGCTGCAACCTCGAGGGGTTGGAGGAAACACACTGTGTCGAGTACACTCCACCGAAGGCCAGAGCGCCTCGGTTCATTCCCAGCCCATTTTCCACAGAACCGCCTTTCCTCGGCAAGGACGAGAAGCACGACAAATCGCAGGGCGCTGCAGCCTCGATAGCCCTTCTCGACGCCGCCGGAGTGGATGTCACGGACTCCACAAGAAAGTGCGGCTGGCAGCCCAGCCGCTTCCCCAGCAGCCTGAACCTCACCAAAACACAGACATGCTGCAGCCCAACCTAGCACAGAGCGTCAACCAGGAACCGCCTCCTCTGGGCGAGCTCAGCAGTCCGGAACTTCAAGCACTGAAGAGTCGCGTCAGCACAACGGCTTTGAGGATATGGGAACCGCAAACGTGCTTCCAGCGTATGCCGATGGTGACGAGGTATGTGGATTTCTTGAAGGCCGATCTGCTTTCAGCAGATCACAAGTCCATTACCCTGTGCATCGAAGCACTTTGCCTCAGGCCTTCCAGCACGTTGCAGTATGCGGGCATTCTGAAACGCTGTGTAGACAAGCCCCTAGATGTACTGGAGATGCACATGAAAGGGCTAAGGAAAGAAAAGGTGATGACACCTGTTCGCCAGGCAAAAGCCATGACCTACGACGGCCACGTGAGGATACGCAACGCCCTCAAGAATCCTCGGCACTCCCTTTTGTTTCGAGTCGCTTGGCTGAGGGCGAGCAGATGGTCGGACGTGGAGTTTCCTCCTCCGCTGGCTTTTCCGGAACACATGGTGGACCCGACACTCTTAATCGTCAACTTTTGGTATCATCCAAAGTCTTTGGCTTTTTTTCGTTAGACGGAAGTCGCGTTGGTTAGGGCCTCGAAGCACGTACCCGTAGGAAAGGTACCCAAGCTTTCGATATACGTGGCTTCCTAGGGTCGCGACAAGCATCCTGGGCGAGCACAAGAAACGGAGCGCCAGGCCGCTACCTCGTAATAGGGTTCGCAGACACGAGAAAATAAGATGGTTGGCCTTTCTACCCCGCTTTCTAAAAAGAAACACGGACTTCTGACAGATCGCCGAGGCTACGGTCGCAGCTATGTCTCCACCACATCACAAAAGGCTCCTCCGTCCCCCACCAGCCGAGGTCCAAACCATCAGGTCGCGTCTCTAGTCTCGCCGCTCGCAGAGTAGCGAATAGGCAGGTCTGTCTAAATGAGTTTCGTTATTGGAAAGTTGAGACCCTCAGCCTCCTACAGAGACGCAAGAGTGCAGCCGTGGTGAGTCGAGAAACACGGGCGACCATACCTGCCCCGCCACGGATCTTTTGCACGAACGGTGGCGGAGCAAGACAAGGTTGTGCCCGAACGGGTTTCCAATGTAAGCGCATCTTTTCTCGTCTCTGTCGTGCGCCAGTGCACACGGTTATACCAGGACAGTTGTCGCGAACGCCGCTTACGTCCATCACGAACCACGGACTATGTAGCGGAGACCCAATCAGGGACGGAGGGGTTTCAGCTGTGTCGCCGACAGCCGGCGGCCCGACCACCCATTAGACGACCTTGCGGAGGAACGTCCGTAAACGAGGTCGCGAGGGGCGAAACGGACCTTTACTCCGCAACACACAGGCACGTCGAAGTCGCGAACCGACGCAAGCACGCGGCAACACGGACCGCTCGACCAAGCAAAGGTACACCCTTCCGAGCACTCGTGACTGCTGTACTGGGCGTTCCGCACAGGAAGAGGGAGCGCGTGGGCGGCATCGCCCGGGCCCATGCCAGACGCAGCGAGAG
>OESO01000128.1:0-13196 GCA_900240985.1 Crithidia bombi | reverse complement strand
ACTAAACATGCCCTTATTCCTACCAAATCTTGTGACATAAATGAGCAATAACAACCAAAACTATTTCTCTTTTGCATGATTCACCCCTCGAAGAGCAATTGTCAAGCATAGGTTTCGCGGTAGGAGTCACACGGGGCAGCCAGGCAGGTCAGCAGACCTTTGTTTCGTACTGGAGGAGGCTGTCTCGCAGCGCGGCTAACAGAGGCTCTCTTGTATTTGCACCCTCCTACGGCTGTTTGGGTTGCAGGCTTACGTTTATCTTCGTGAGCAAATTTAAGTGCTGACATGGCGTGACGTGGAACATCTAAAGAAAGTCATTTCATACGACCGTTGGCCAAACACAAACAAGGTGAGAGTAGCGCGACACCAGAAAGTTTGCCACTCGTTCCCGCGTCTCTGCATCTATGGTGACGGGCAGCATGAGAGTCGTCGCACGTTAGCAAGCACATACGCGTCAGCTCAGGATGTGAGGGTGCCCGCGGGTCGTGCAGACTGGACGCGACTAAAGTGAATGTAGGCTGATTTAATCTGGAGCGCCGCGAATTATGCGTCAACTTACGTACTCCGCCCGTGTGGAGTCAGGAGTCCGCCGGCCGACGTTTGCTGCTGCATGCCGCAGAAAACGTTAGAGAGCCTACAACATCAACGGGCATACCTCGATCCTAGTAAGAAATGTGCGCCGATCTGGTCGCAGCCTTGTTATGTCGGCCTTATTTCGTCTCTCCCGCGCGATCCCACAGTACAGCCTCCATCCTCTGGCGTTAAGTCGACGCTACGCTGTCTGGGCGGCTCATTAACATTTCCACTTCATTTAGGTAGCACGTCTTATGACTCTCGTGACCTTCGAGTCCCAAAAACTTCATGTCGTAAGCGTAATGGTGGCAGTACCGCGTAAGGTCGCGCCACAAAAACGAATGTACCGCTTATTTGAACAGCCCGTGTAAGCACCGCCGTGTAAAGCAGTACCAATCAGTGGTTAGAGAGGGGGGGAAAGTTTTTCTTCGACAAGCAGGAGGATTTCGTCACGGAAGCAAGGCATAGCATCGGGTTGCATGCGACGCCACGCGTTCATCGAGTGGGAAAGTTGGAGTGGGCCAAGGAACGCCGGCAATGCAATAGCTAGGTCTGCCACTAGCTCTCACAGGCCGCGGAGCGCATGACGCCAGAAGTGCTGCGGGCTAGCAGGTCGATGTGCCAGTGTTTTATGAGTCTGATAATCGCTGTACTCCAGCTGAGACGCTGATCTCAAAGTGTTGTGTCTTCCATCGTTTGTATTCTCTTTTTGTTTTGCCCCCTTCTCCTTACCTTGAAATCAACAACAAAAATACCACTAGAAATGGAAACATAGAAGTGGCAGGAGGAAATCTAAAAAAAAAGAGAAAATGAGAAGAGAATGAGAGATGTGGACCGAGCCTGACGGCGGCGTTGGCCACCAGCGTCGATCGGGTGGCAGCACACCTGCTGCACCGTGTAAATTGTCGCAGACAGGGGTGTCTGATTCTCTCGCGGTGCGAACTGCATGCATACACGCACACGTAAAGCCTTTAAGAAAGCGAACGAGAGAGAGATGGCGAAAGGAAAAGAAAGTCATCGCAGAGGCGGCCGCCGTGATAATAAAATACCAGCGTGAGGTTGCAACATGTGTGTTTCACAGGTCTCAAGAGGGGCAGGGCAACGTGAAGCGTTGTGCATTTGCTGTTTATCCTGCTGGAGGTCATTTTATGTCATGGGTTGAGCGCATGTGGACGTCGTGTTTTACCCCCCCCCTCCTCCCTGCTTGTGTTGCCCCCCTCTTTCTTCTTCGCGGGCTTATTGGAAGTAACACACTCTCCTCCTTCTCTTCTCCTCTCCCCTGTCGGTTGAGCATTTGTTTCAGCTAACCTGCGCAAACCGCTCCACTCCTTAGTTCCATAAAGCAAAGAAAAAAACACCTTCACGCTTTCGACCTCATTATCTCTTTTTCTTTCTTCGGCCTCCTATTTTGTTGCTGTGTCTGTTTCTCTACCCTCGCCCGTCTTCCACTCTCTGCCTTTTCTGTCACGCGCGCGTGTGTGGGACTCATCTGCGTTGCCCGTTAGTGTGCTGAGGACGTTCCGCGCGAGAACACCTGCTGCACGGCACCCAGAGAGAAAAAAAAAGGAGAAACAAGGAAGGTAGATTCGAAGTTGTATATCTATACTACTACAGAATTAAAATAAACAGAAGCAATGGTCGAGGTACCGCGCAACTTTCGCCTTCTGGAGGAGTTAGAGGCGGGTGAGAAGGGTACCGGCAGCAACCAGAACGTTTCTGTCGGCCTGCGCGACACCGCGGACATCTACTTCCATTACTGGAACGGCACGATTGTCGGTCCCCCTAGCACCACCTTCGAGTACCGCATTCTTTCCCTCGAGATCTACTGCGATGAAGACTACCCGAAGGTGCCGCCACACATCCGCTTTATCAGCAAGGTCAACCTGCCGTGCGTCGACGCGGACGGCACGGTGAACCGCAGCAAATTCCTGCTCTTCAAAAACTGGGACCGTCGCACCACGATGGAGACGTGCCTCTCGGAGCTGCGGAAGGAGATGGCCGCGCCGCAGAACCGCAAGCTGGCCCAGCCGCCGGAGGGCTCTGTCTACTAAGGCGGCAACATCGCGAAGTGTACTGCCATGAAAAGAGGAGGCATCACTGGATCTGAGGAAGGGTGTGGGTGGGAATACGGTGTGCGACCCGCGCCCCCGCCCTCCTCGCAATTCCCCTCTCTCCTTCGCCGTCGTTGTGAGCGGCAATGGGGCTGGAAAGGAATCAAAGCGATAAGAAGGAGAAAAAAAAAGGAAGAAAAGCGGCACGTCTTTTCTGGAGTTTTTTTATTTGTGTGTATGCGTGTTTGTATGTGCGTTTGTGGCGTTTGGTGAAAGAACGCAAATGCTTGTATTTATGTGTATTTGTGTGTTTAGTTGCTGATGTCTGCGTGCCTCCCGCCTGTGTGAAGGGCATGCGTGAGCGGGTGGAAGTGCGTGGACGCTTTTTTTTTGTTGTTGTTGACCTCGTTCAGTTTGTTTTTTTGTGTTTTATGTACTTTCTGTTCAGTTGAATACCCAAAAAGAGATTCCGTCCCTAAAGGAAGGTGATGAAAGAGAAGAAAGAGGCAGAAAAAAAAGTGTGGGTTTGTGTGTGCGTGAAGACGGTAAGGTAACGCCGTGCTGACCCTCCCCCTTCTCTGAGTGGTGTAAGCACACAAAGCAACTCAAACACATGGAGGCACATGAAGGAGCTGACGGTCAGCTGAAGTTGCTGTCGTCCATTTACACACCCATTCCTGTGTCGCAGTACCTCGCTGTGATCAAACGACCTGCGCAGGGAACGTGGGCATTTGTGAAGTCGTTCTTTGTGGCATCGTCCCTCTTCCCCATTTTCCGTTGTTTTATAGCATGTCATCGCGCTGATAGCGGGTGTTGTGTTGTGTTGTGTTGTGTTGTGTGTGTGTATGGGGGGGGGGACGGGTGTAAGTCAGAAGGCACGACAAGGGTGCACGCAGCACCCTTCCGTATGCACTATCGAGTTTCTGCTTTTTTTCCGTATTTGTCGAGGCGGAGCTGAATGGAAGGAGAACATCATCAGCAGTAGCAAAACAAGGAAAAATAAGGTGTATCCCTACTACGCTTTTCTCAACCCTTTCTCGCTCTCTCTCCCTCTTTCCACGCCAATGTGATCGTCTTTCCTCTTTTTTTGCTTTCTTGATGATGGGGGTACTACTTGATACACGCACATGCGCAGTGTGCTTTAAGAACCCCGTACCACTACTGCTACAACGCTACTTATCAGGGAAAATAAGTTAAATACAAAAGCCCACTTAAAAACAGCAAACATACCACACCAAAGGAAAGAAATCGTCCACTTCAAAAAGAAACACAGAAAATCAACGACGCTGAATTTCTAGGAAGGAGCGAAGACAAAAAAAGTGAGAACAGCAATTTTAACAACAAAAAGTCGCACTTCGCTTTGCTTTTTTTTTTCTGAATTACGGTTTACATCTGCTCTCCTCCCTTCTGACGACTCGTCGTGCTTTTCTTGTTTTTCTGTTTCCAGTGGACGCTTCGTCGTTCGACAGCAAAGGTCTCTTCCATCTGCAAAGAAAGAAAGAAGAAAAAGCCCAGAGCTCTCATAGAGGGAAGCAGCGGCAAGCATACGTTTTCTTGCTGCTTTGCTTTCTTTCTTGTTGGTGTAACCCTTCTGAAATCTCTTGTGCTTTCGTCTGTTTTTTTTTTGTTGTTGTTGTTTCCACTGCGTACGTGCCTCCCTTTCTGGTGTTTTACCATCTCTGCTGGACGACTTTCTGCCCTCTCTCGTTTTTTTTTGTCCTCTCCTTTGCGCCTTCGACAATCTTCTTCCCCCTGGTTATATATGGGTTTTGGTGGCTTGTTATTCTGTTTTTATTATTACTAAAAGGACATTGGTTCTCTCCGACTCCCCCCCCTCCCTTTGACGGTGTGCCTGGGTGAGTGTTCCACTGCTGCTAGTATTTTTGTCTTTCTCTTCTTTTGTTCTTCTCTCTTGTGGTTTTGTTTTCGTCTGGTTTGTATTGCATACTTCAAAGCAAAAAAGGAATCGAAAGAAAAAAAGAGACGCGCTTCGCTTCTTCTTCTTTCGTTGTTGTTTGTTGTTCGCACGAGGTGTGACGGTACTCGCGCACACGGAGCCTGCACGCACGCACACACTCGAGCTTCTTCTCTTCCCACCCCCTCCCTTTTGCACACATCGTTGACGACTCCTTAACGTGTGTCGCATCACTTCACTGAGTCAACTCTGCCACGCGCACGTCTCTACAGCTACCTCACCGTTGTGTTTTATAGCGTGGCTTCTGTGCAGAACAGCAGCTTTGCTTCACTTTTCTCTTTCTTTCTTTACTTCGCGCCTTTTTGTTCTTATCATTTGTGCTTTTACCGTTGTTGTTGTTGTTCAACGAAAAGGAAGGTAAATTGGTAACTGCTAGGCGAGCAACACAAAAACGTGTGGAAAGCTGAACGTGCTTGTGTGTTTCGTAGTTTTGTTTTTAAAGGAAAAAGGGACAAGAAGCACGTTTAAGTCTCTCCACATCGAACAACTTGCGGTAAGAAGTCAAACTAAAAAACAGGGTATTAACAGCAAAACAAAAATAAGAAATAAGAGAAGACATATATACTGTTTTCTTGTTGCTGTTCGTTTTGTTTCCTACTGTATTGTCGTTTTGCAGCAGGAGGTCGAAGTGCGAAACTACCTTCGTTTTTTATATCTCGTTTGTTTTCTATTCCTCCCCTGAGGCCTGCTAAATACACGAGTATATATATATATATATAGGCTTTTCGTCTTCGTTTTGGTTTGACGGACCTCGGGCACGCTAATTGAAAACACGATAAAGAACAAAAAAAGTTGGCATCTGCTCGTTTTTTTTCTCCCTGGTGGCTGTGCTTGTTGTCGGTGCTTCTTTCTGACGACGAAGCTCGATATTCACACACCCACTTCCTCTTTCTCTCTCGATCAGACGCCGAGTGCGCAAGTGACACCACTTCTTGTTAGGTGGAAAGAGTAACTCCACACCATTTGTATTTGTTTATTATTATTTGGTAACCATTTTTTTTTTCTGCTCACAACTTCCTGTTTTGCTTTTGGTCTTCTTTGCGCTCGTACTACCTCTTTTTTTCTCTCTCTCTCTTGTCTGACTTGTTTTTACCACATCATCTCGTTGAGTTATTTTTCTTTATTGCTGTTTTATAGTCCCGTCTTCTTCTCCACGTTTTCGCCTCTTGTACATAGCAAATACAACAACGTCTGCGCACGTTACGTGAAGCAGATCCTCCGCAAGCATTGTGCCTGGGTGTGCTTCTTGGTTGTAGTAACAATAAAGGGCTACGTGTACCTTTTGTGTATTATACCCCCCCCCCTCCCGACCACCGCGTACAGAAAACGAGAGGGACTCGGCAAGGTATCGTGGAAGTACACCTCTTCTTGTTTCGAGTTTTTTTGTTTCGTGTTTCTTGCGTTGAAGCTCAAAGAAAGTACAGAGTTTTTGACGTAGGGTTTCACGCCGTGAAGGTCTATTTCTTCTTTTCTCTCGCTAGGCCCTTCCCCTCCCCACCTCTATTGCGAGAGAGTGACCCCTTCTTTTTACTCGCTGTTGTTTCTTTTTTTCGTGTTTGTTGTCTTGGCTTTACATATTCATACATAGCTTTCTGTTTGCCTCTGACTGATCTCTGCTGAAGACGACACAGAGACGGCACCTGTTCTTTTTTTATTATTATCTACAGTCTTTGTCATTACTGATTTGGTTGTTGTTCTTGTCCATTCGTTGTAGTTTACTCCGCTTTAACAAAAAACCCGCCGTGATTTTCCTTTTTTTTCTTGAGTGGTCTTTTCTTTCCTTTTTTTTTCTGCTGAGCGTTGTTAATACTACTTTTTGCCAGCTCGACACCCGCTGTCGTTACCTCTTCTGCTGATCAACCTCAAGATTCGTTTGTCTTTTTCTAGTCTCTTCTTTCCTTCTTCGTGTTTTTGCGTGTTCTCTTTATATATATATATATTTCGTGTATTCTTTTGACCCACCCCCGGCTCTTTTTTCCTTTGTGGTTTACTCTCTTTAAAGAATATATATATAAAGCACGCTTTTGTTGGTCTATCCAGCTCCTCTGCTTCGATTTCCTTCTCTTTTCTGGCATCTCTCTTCTCCCTAAAAAAAGCAACAGCAAAAAGAAACTCAACTGGCAACAACAACAACAAAAAGAAGAAAAAGAAAACTAAGCACCTGCGATAGTCGGGCTCTCTGGCCAACGTCGCAGAAACACAATTTTATTAAACGTATCCATCGGGTTCTACCTGTCGTTTTCTCATCCTACTACTCCACATTCAGCGGCTGTGTTTCTCTCTTGTTGTGTTATTAAGGGTGCCTTTTTTTTTTTGCTTCACTGTTTTCTGCTTTTCTGTTGTCTGTTTTGCGTGAGAGTGAAACCTCTGCACAGGAAGCGCAGGAGAGGAGAACGCCGTGATTAGAACTCGACATCCCCTTTGCATTTTAAAAAGGGAACGGGAAAGGAGCTAGAACGATTAAGGAAGACCGCAACACTTCGAAGACGCGATAAACTGAGCTACCGAATACAGCAGCGGGAAAAACAACAACAACAACAAAGAAGTTCAACAGAGATAATTGCTCTGTTTATTACTGGTATTTGAGTTCTGTGTGCTGTAGAGGAAAACTGCTGCTCTCCTCTTATCAGCAGGACTTTTTTTCTGGTCACTTTCTGTGCTCATCTTGTTTTTGCTTTTCTTCTAGTCTAGTGTTCTTTTTTTTTTTCTGATCCTTGCTTCTACTTTGGCGTATCAAAAAAGAACAAAACGAGGTTTACTTCACGAGGTGCATCCAAACGTAATTCCCAGTCACTCTCACAACATTATCTTTATATTCAAGTCCGAAATCTGTTTTATCTTTTTCTTGTTTTTTTTTTGTATTTTCTCTGTGCGCGTAAACACTCGTCAAGTCTGTTTTGATTTCACTGTTTTTCCTCTCTGCTTATTAAGTCTGTTTCTCCTTTTTGTTCTCATTTGTTTGACACAGTTGCTTCTTGCTTCAAAGTCGTAAACTCTTTTTTACCCCCTCTTCCTTTTCCTGCCGTTACGAGAAGAGCAATTCTATACTTCAGAACTCCGGAGCTGCTAGTTCATAAAAAAAAAAAAGGAACGTTATCACGAGTGCATCTCTGTCCTCTTATTTACTGTTTTTTTTTGCTTCACTGCTTTTTTTCTACTTTTATTTTGGCGTAATACTATTATAAAACAAACAAAAAGTCAAACTACTTTTTTTTTGTATTTGCAGCCGACTCCACTGTTTCAAGCTTGAATTCTCTCCAATCTTGATTATACACTGGAGCCGCTCCTTGTGTTGTTCGCATTTTTTTTTCTCTTCTACTCTTTATTGTTATTGTTTTCTAAATCTGCACTCTTCTTTTGGTACCTGCGAGATAGACGCGCCTCTCCCTTCCCCCTTTGTGTACTTTGTAAGCATAAACAACTCACATCGGTGGTCGGCCGCCTCTCACAGCTTTCCAGCGTTTTTCGCTTGTGTATTCTCTCATCGTTTTTTTTCTCTCTACGTTTTTGCTCTGCGTTTGATATCTCAGAGTTGTGTCCTTTTGTTTCTTTCAAATTGCTTTTTTTTATTGTTTAACTTCTGTTTTTCGGACGTCGTACTGCAGTCTTCTGTTGGGTGCAGGTGAAGAAAGAAGAGAAGTCCCAGCAGCAAAGCGGCACACAACTTAAAAACAAGGCAAGCAACAGCCACGACCGAAGAACAAAGGAAGCTGAGAATTCACACCGGCTTCAAGCTACCTAAAGCAGAAAGAAGAAAAGAAGAAAGGCAATCGACGAAGCACGTGCAGTGTAGTGAGACTTCTCTAAAAGGCGTGTTTTTTTTCTTTCTTATCCGATACTACTGCTGTTGTCTTTGTTGTTGTTTTCTGTGTTCCTTTCTTTTTTGTTTGTCTTGTCGTTTCTCTCGGATCCGGTGCCAGAGGAACTTCCCTCCCAGTCGGCAGAGCTCTTCAGTGCGGAGCGGCGCATCGACGTCTCCATCTTCCACCGCAAAGTTGTTTCTCGTTTTTTTTTTGTCATATTTACTTCCTCTTCGGTGTATTATTATTACTATTACGGTTATTTTTGGACTCTTCCGCTTTGCGCTGACTGCTGCTGGTTTTAATTTATAACTTCCTCTTTCCGCGTGTGTGTTATAAAATAAAAAAAAGCCTCAGTTTGTTTAACGCGTCTTTTCGTTCGTTTTTTTTTCTATTATTATAATCGTTGTGGTTTGTGTTGTGTCTCGTTGGTGTCCTCCTTTGCTGTTTTCTGCTCTCCCTTTTTGCTTCTTCTTTTTTGTTATTTCGTCTTGCGTGTTTTCACCCTCGCACTCATGGAGAAGGCTCTTCAGCTTGTCTTCTCGCAGCAGGTGAAGGATGTCACCGGCAACTTCCAGAGCCGCAGGGTGCCGACGCTGCGGCCGGCGTCTGTGGAGATGAGCGGCGTCGCTGCGGCCACGCTGGATCGACTTTCCGGCAGCGATGCCACCGCGTTACGTGTGAAGGCGGGCCTCGATGATGGCCTCCCCATCACCTCCCTGCACTCGGTCGAGGAATCGCCGTCGCTGCTGTACAACTCCAACAAGACGACGGTCACCCCACCCCCTACGTCTGCGTGCTGCAGCGCCACGAAGTCAAGCACATTGCTATGTCTGCCGGAGCCCTGCACGGAGGAGGAGGCAATTCCCCCGCAGAACTCCCCGTCTGTGCTGCTGACCAGCACGAGCTGTCGCACGAAGCTGACGGCGAATGTCAACACTACCGGCAGCGCAGTCCCCACACTGAACACGTGCAGCGCCACTGCATCGACGAACGCTGCCCCAAGCCACGCGGACCCCATGGCGCCCGCTGCAAAGGCGAACACACTCCTGAAGTCGTGTGCCGACTCACAGGAGGCGGTGCTGCCCAACCTCATCACCTACGACAGCACCAGTGGCAACAGGAACAACCGCTGCGTTGGTGGTGGTGGGGCCTGCACCGCCCCACTGCTTGGCGTGTCAGACAGCTCCGACAGCGTCGACTGCAGCGCGGATGAGGATGCTGATAAGAAGAAGATGCTGTTGTCTGACAGCGGTGAGAGCAAGGAGGCGGGGTGGCCTCCCCTCTTCAAGGCCAAGCCGCGGCTGGGTGAGTTCATGCCAATGATTGGATGGCTGCTGCGGTGCGGTGAGTCGGGTGAGATCACGATGCCGCCGAAGGTCATGGAGGGCGGCACGGAGAAGGCGTCAACGCTTTTTAGCGAGGACGGCATCATGAAGCTGTGCGCCGCCGCGACGCAGGTACTCTCCGCCGAGCCTGGTCTTCTGCAGCTAAATGTCACCGTGAAAGACACGCTGGTCGTGGTGGGCGACATCCCATGGCCAGTTCCAGGACCTCTACACGAGTGTGGCTGTGCAGCAGTACGACCGCCGTCGCTGCAACCCAGGAGGACTGGATCGACACTTCCTCTTCATGGGGTGACTACGTCGATCGCGGCCCGCACAGCCTGGAGGTGGTGCTGCCTGCTGTGCCTGGCGCTGAAAGGTGGAGTACCCGTCTCCCTCATCTACCTCACCCGCGGCAACCACGAGGAGGAGAGAGACACTCGCGCGTGTACGGCTTTCTGACCGAGGCGACCTCCTCGCTGGGTGCGGCGGCCGGTGCTGCGGTGTGGAGTGCAGTGAATAAAGTCTTCCTCGACCTGCCCTCGCAGCGGTCGTGGACGACGCCGCGCTTCCGCTTTCTTGTCATGCACGGCGGTCTCTCCCCGGCCCTTCAGACCATCGACCAAATCGCCTCCATCGACCGTCACTCGTACAACACCGGCGAGTTGTCGAAGGAGGCACACGACATCGTCGATGGACTTCTCTGGTCCGACCCGGCGATCGGCATCGGGTGCTTCGCGCAGAGTGCCCGCGGCTGCGGGTGGAGTTTCGGCCCCGCCACGTCCAACAACTTTTGCACGAAGAACCGCCTGAATTTCATCTGCCGTGCGCATCAGCTAGCAATGGACGGCTACTTCTGGACGCACAACGACCGTGTGGTGACGGTATTTTCAGCTCCAAACTACTGCGGCATCAACGACAACCGCGGGGCGGTGATGGTGGTGAACGGCAACGCGAACAAGCCATCGTTTGACCAGTACGAGTACTACGAGGATGAAATGGAGTATGGCGGTGGTCCCTCAACGGACTTCCCGTACTCGTCGTATTTCTGCTAAGGAACCGCTCCATCTGTGTCTGTCTCTCTGTGTGTGTGTGTACGCTGCGGTCTTCTTCTTTTTTTTTTAGTTTTATTTGTTTGTGTTTGTGTGGCTTTTTTTGTTTTCTCTCGGCAAACGAGCGAACAAACAACAAAAATGACAGCGGCTGCTTGGGAGTTGTCCTGCGAAGAGTGGAGCGCGCCTCTTTTTTGAATTTACAGCTCTTCTTCTTATTCTCTCTTCCCCGGTCTCTTAGTCGTGTTTGTCGATCTCCGCGTGCTTCTCTGGCCTCCGCGCCCCTTTGTCGAACTGTACACAAGCGGTCCTTGACACCGCTCCTTCCCCTTTGTCCTCTTTTTGTGATCTTTATTGTTAGTATCTTTAAAAGTGTTCTTCTCTTCCTATTGTGCTTGCAGATTCCGTCCGCCGCTGTGTTGCACGAAAATATGTGCATGCGTATGTCCCTGTGTGTGTGTGTGTGTGTGTGTGTGTGTGTGTGTGTATGTGTGAAGGTCAGACTACGTGCGTTGTAATCACAGCCTTCCACTGAAGACAAACGAAAAAAAAAACGGGGATTGACGTCGAAGGCATGCATTCATGCTTGAGACTAAAGACTGTTTTTGTTTTGTGTGTTCATCTGTGTTCTTTTCTTTTTGTGCGTGTTCTTCTGTGGGCTTTCAGCGTTGATTTTGATTTCTTTTTCTTCATTACGGTGCATTCTTTTGTTGTTGCTGTTTATGGGATTATTTGTTTTTTTGGCCATCTCTTTACACATCTCCGTAACGCCTGTGTGTCTGATCGCTGAGCTCCTCGTGTGTCGTCTGCGCGGTGGTACAAAGCGAAATGAAAACACAGAGGGGAAGAGAAGGAAAAACACACACACACACACATGCCAAGAAAACGTCTTTTCTTTGGATGTACATATTATGTACACATACTCGCACATGCACAAATGACCGTGATTTCATTTTTTTTTTCTGGAGGGTAGTGTGCTTTTATTTGTTTTCCTTGATGGACATAAAAACGTGCGCTGCGGATATTTATGCGTTGGGCTTCCTCGTGAAGTGTTGGTTCTTATTTTACGTGGGTTTCTAGTTTATTTCTTTTGTTTTTCTACCGGTTATTTATTTGTTTTATCTCCTCCGTGTCTCTTTTTGATTTTTTTTTTGCTGCTTTCTCCAAAATGTAAAAAAAAGGGTGCTAGTAACGGCGTAAAGAAAATGGACCTCTTCGCTCTGCAATTCGACAACGCCAACAACAACCGCAGGGAAGTCACAACAGCAGATGTCCGTCTCTCCTGCCTTTTTGTACCTTCATATCATCATCTGTGTTGCTCTCCTCTCGAGGCAGCAAAACCTCAACAAAACAAACAGAAACACAAACGCCAAAAAAAAAAAAATAGAGATGACACTCACACACGTTGTTTAAACAACAACAACAAAACGAAAAGAAGGCCCCTACAATCTGTCGATCGGTCTCTTCACTGTGAAAATATAAGAAAGAAAGAAGAGTGTGAGAAACACTCGCTGTTGCAGCCGTTAAACACAACAGCTTTTTTTATATTTCGTGCCTTTGACTAATATTCGTGTGACAGCAAATTTTCACCCCCCCTCATACCGTGTTTCTTATGAGTATAGCTAAAATAAAATGCACGCTTGCACCTGGATGTACTCACGGTCTGGACGCCTTGGGTGGGAAGAAGACCAAAAGCAAAGGAGGACATCTCGGCACGTCCGTGTGTGTTGCCCGCAACGTCTACCGTCGTTTTGTTTCTGCTCTCCTCAGTCGTTTCTCTTTTTTTTTTAGATGTTTAGGTTTGCGTGTGCACTCGTGCTGCCGAACTCCGCCCCGCTGTACTCCACCTCTGTTATAAAAGAAAAATCGTGACAACGCGATCGAGGGTTGGAGGGGAAGGATAGGAGGCGAGAGAGAGGGGTTTGTCGCGGCTGGACTCACTGCTCAAGAGAGAGAAAAAGAAAAGGTAACCACAGCAACCGACCAGCAACACGGAGCTTTTGCAGGGATCAACACGGGAGCCGATGCCGACTTCCGGCGAGCCAACGACAACAAAAATAAAGAACAGAAAGCTACATTTCTTTTTTCTTTAAGCTTTGTGTTTTATTTTCTGCTTTTTGACACGCTGGCGGTGAAGAACCTCTACACGACGGAAATGCAACATCTACCCGCCGTCGATACCGTTGTTGCCATTGTTTCCTCTCCGATGCCGCGTCATCTACCCCAAGGAGAAGTGACAGAGAAAGAGGGAAAGAGGGTGGGGTGGGGTGGGACTGGAAGACAACCAGAGCTGCTGTGAGCGGCGACGACAAACACGATTTAAGCTGCTCTTTTTTCTTTCTCGATTTGCTTTCTCTTGCTTTTATTTTTGTCATTCACCACTCTCCACTGTGTTTAGCCCGCCCCCCTCCTCTTTCCAT
>OESO01000119.1:309821-451517 GCA_900240985.1 Crithidia bombi | reverse complement strand
TGAGCTGTGCCAACTCCACCGACAGCTCTGGCACGGTGCTCGCCGACAGGACCGCCGCACACCCGCCGCGTGCCAGGCGGGACCGGAAGATCATGCCCAACCTGACCCCCGGCGCCTTGCCCTGAAGGAACCCATCCCTCCACTACACGTGCCGAATGGGCGCGGCGATGAGTTGCCGTGGTCACTTTTGGCCGGCGACGCGGGGACCACCCGTGGAGGCAACGACGGTGCCGCCGGTATGCCGCGCGCCGGCGGGGCTTTTCACGCCCCCGAGGTCCTGGACCCCAAACCCCCGGACAAGGAGCGCCAACCACGGGGCCCTACGGTCACCTATTTTGGTGGCGGCGGTGGGCTGCGGAGGGCCGGCGCTGCCGCGGCTGCTAGGCACGCTTGTGTGTGGAAGGTTGTTGTGGCGGGGCGCCTCCGCGAGAGCAGCGCCGGCTTGGCGGTGGGTTTTTTGGTGGCCGTGGTGCGAGCGGACGCGCCTAATCTACGCGGCCCCACCCGAGCCGGAGGCCTGCGCAGACGCGTTTTTCGGCACCTCCCCACTCTACCCTTGCCTTTTGGTGGTCTTTTTGTATTCCCTCCCCCCCCCCCTTCATCACCACCACCATGCACACACATTTTTGTGATAAAACGTAGCGGAATGTAGTTGTGAAAAACGTGCTTTTTGTCATGCAAGAAGAGAAGTAAGCTGCAAAGAAACTAGAGATGGGCGTTGGTTGTATCGGGGTTAAAATGTGAGACCGCGGTAACACAACACCTGTTCGAGAGTCAGCGGTTATTGTTGTTATTATTATCATTTGTTCGTGTCAGAGGTGAAAAGAATGGTCGTTTCTTGTGTGAGACGAACGCAGTGAAAGAAAGACAAGATGAGGATACTGCAGCTGGTACGTGTGTTGCTGTTAACATGCTTCGCTGTAATGTGCACTCTCAGTTTTTTCCAACTTAGCCTCTACCTTCTATAGGCTTTAAAAGGCTGCGGCAAGTAAAGAGAACGCTCACTGTTGAGTGACTATCCGCAAGTTCTTGAAGGTGCTGATAATTGTTAAGGACATCCCATAGGAGTTTTTGATTGCTGATAGTGCTCGTGTTTTTTTTTCTCTTTTTCGTATGCGAATCCTGGCACCAGTGCTGTCTACGACACAAATGAGTTAAAAGTACTTTCTAGCTGTGCGGGAGAAGTCGTCCCACGTAACAATGTGTCCAGTGTCCAGCAAGGTATCCACTGTTTTGACAGATGTTTCACTGAGATTTTTTTTCGCTTCCTTTTCCTCTTCTACTCCGATCGTCTTTTCTGTGTACATGTGTGTGTGCGTGCACCATTTCTACTGTTTGGCAGTGCATTTGTGTATTCACCAGTGTCAGCAGCACCAACTGCATCTAGCTCCAATCTGCCTTCCAATGCTTCAATCAAGCTTCTTTCGTCGGACAGCGCTTCTGCTTTCCCCGACATTAACTGAACTCGTAGACCGCTTAGACTCTTTCGAGAAGGAGTTTATAGAGCTGAAGGCTTTCCGTCAAGCTGTTGAAGCAACATCACCGAAGGTTGCTGAGACGGCGAAGGAATTCCTAAAGGACCACCGTCAGGAGGTGAAGGCGTTGAAAGTTACTTCAGACAACCCACTGACGGCAGAGGAATTTATAGAGCTGAACCAGTTCTACGCGAAGCAAAAGTGCAGGGAAGTTCCCTGCGAGAATCTTCTGTTCATCAATTCGCCAAACGACCTGATACAGCATGCCGAACTTCTATTTCGTCAGTACTGTGTGCGAATTGCGCAGCGGGCACGCCACCTCAACAACGCACCTTACGGTTTATCGCAAATGCCTGGCATTCAAGAATTGAAAAAGATCTACCAGTGGAGCTTTCACGACGTTCGCAACACACCACTGCCAACAGATAAGGAAGGCCTTTATCCATTTGACCGCGTCGTCCGTCGAGTGTTTCTTCGACACTATACCGTGAGCGACCTCCTGACAAAAGGAATGATCGAATTCGCATCGCGGGAACAGTGGAAATGTGTAGACGAAGAAGTGATGCGGACGTACGAAGAGCTGCAGCACTTCTTCGAGGGCTTTTGCCTCGCTCGTGTGCGGCTGCGTTTTTTGATCGGGAATTATATGTACTTGTCTACCAAGATTTTGAACGTTCCAAAGGAGAAGTACGGCATTGATGACCCTGACGACATTGCGGTGCCGGTATTTTTCGATCACGACCCAAACGATTTCGTGGGACAGATATGCAAAAAGTGCTCACTGTTGACACTCGCAAAGTGCGCCGTAAAAAAGTGGCAGCCGAAGTACGACGCCGAAATCGAGTTGAAGCTAGCGGGTGATGAGAATTTGTGTTTTGTTGGAGTACCGTACATCACGCATGACATCATTTGTGCCATGCTTGAAGACGCCATTTCAGCTAACCTCGATCGCGAGGAGTTCTTTGGAAAGCCTTGCTCCAAAATCGAAATTACCATCGCCCAAACTCCGACAAACAAACGTTTTGTACTGCGCGTTTCTGACACGGCAGGCGGCATGACGTTGAGCCAGTCCAGGATGCAGCTGTCGTGTTGGTCTCTCTACAAAAGTGTTCAGCATCACGAACGGGATCTCATTTTTTCCTGGACATCGACCCCTTTCCGTCTGTCGTATGCGCACTGCGCAGCACGCGTTATCGGAGGCAATCTTACGGTAGCCTCAATCGAGGGCTACGGCACTGACCGTCAGGTGTATCTGCCTTCCTCAGGTCTAATGGGTGTTTCTTTGTAATTCGTGGTATAGGGGGATATGGCGAAACCTATCTGGTTTGCCATGACTTGCTTTTCTCTTCTGAGATCATTCTGTTTGCTGCTTGTTGTGGTTGTACGTGATCGCTCTTTTTTTTTTGCTTTCTTTCTTTATGTTTTCTCTTTTTTTTTCTGTTACCACTCTGTGCCCTTCTTTCGTTAGCGCGTGTAGTCGAGTAATCCTGACTACTTAAAAAGAAAAACAACAGTTTCCTCTGTGGCTTTTGTCGGAGCTCAGGTTTTTGACGGAAGGTCCTTTCGTCTTTTCGTTTGTTTTCAGGCACCGCCTTTTAGTAGCCGTAGCACTTTCTGTCTCGGTTTATTATCGTCGAACGTTCACACGTTTTTTTTTTTTTGGAATATGTGCTTTTTTTTTAGGTCAGAAGGCAACTGTGGAAATAGAAACGGAAAAGGTCGGCAGAACATTCCGGTAGTTATCGAACTCCACGTGTTTTAATGGATCCCATCGATCCTGTGCAGGGTACACTTCGTTGTATAAGCAGTGGAGGCAAAGGAGCAGTTCTTTGGGCTCCTTCAAATGAAAACGAAGGAAGGTTAAAATGAAGAGCAGAAGAGTAGCAGCGGTAGTGTTACCACTGGTAGCTGTAAAAAAAGACTCTCTTTTTCTTTGACCATCTCTCTCTCTCCCTCTCTTTGTGTGTATCTTCCTCGCTGTTTGCTTTTTCCTACTGGTGCTGCACTCCTTGAATTTGTTGTATGGTGGTGGTGTTGGGTTGGCTTTCGGTTTTCACCTGTAGTAGATAAACAAAACACAGAAGCGTTTGTTTCTTTCACGCATACACCACCAACACGATAAAGAAAAAAGTCACAGGTGAAATCGAGTGAAATGAACGGCACGGATGCTAAGCAGAGTGCGGGCTACTTCAAAGAAAAAGCCTTGATAGGACTCAGTACATTCACTGGAGATGAGATTGATAAAGCGGTTTTCAAGGCTACAAGCCACTTGCTGAAAGCTCCCAAAGAAAAGTACGTTCAGAAACTTGTGGCGGCATCCTATGGTCAATATGGTAGTAAGCCGAAGGATGGTATTCCCCTCAACGAGTACATTGTGCGGGAGCTTGAGAAGAGGTCACACACACACAACTGGATTGTCGTTCTCAAGACAATGGTTGCTTTTCATCGACTCCTGTGTGACGCGTCGGATGCAATGGTGGAGTCGATCTGCTATTACCGCGGCGTTTTCAATCCATCACATTTAAAGAACCTTGCGGAGTCAAGTGACGGCGCTGGACAGGCGTATTTTATTTCGCAGTACATGACATATCTTGGCGAACGGTGCAACGGGCAGATAGCGCTTGGGAAGGGTCGCCGCATCGAAATTCCGGAGTTTGAAGAGTATCTTCAAACGCTCAACGCGGATGCTCTGCAGCCGGTGTTTGAGGCGTTGCTTCGGCTGCTGGAGGCTGTGTCTTTAGTTCAGTACCGTGAGATTATTGTGAACAACTTTTGCACGATGGAGGCCTACCAGCTGCTTATCCGGGATGGAAAACGATTGTTTCAGCTCCTCGCCAAACGAGTCATTTATATTCTCGATGGCTTCGAAGAACTCACACTACCTGAAAAGAAGCGGTGGTTTGCGCTTTACAAGAGATACGATAGTGCGTTTCTTTCACTTAAAGCGTTTTTTGATTCCATTCTGCGTTCGTCGAAGGTGTTCGTTGAACCCGTTCCGCAGCTGAAGCCTCTTCCACCCGCGCTTGCTGCACGCCTGGAAAGTGACATTCGAGCAAGTGAGGTTCCAACTGAAGCACCATGCACATTGGAGAGTCTTGGCATTCGAAGTACCGAGGACACGCGAGTGAAACCGAAGGAAGAGGTTTTGAAAGCGCCGCCGCAGCCTCAACCGCAAAGTACTCCACAATCAAATGTCGAGGAGCCGGCAAAGCCCGTTGCACCTCCCAACCCTGCCGTTCCAACCTTCACGATGGATGATTTGTTCGCTTCCACACCCGAGCCCGTCAAGGTAATCCCACCAGCTGCTACCGCCTTTGACCCGTGGGCTCCGCAGCAACTTGTGGCACCTGCACAGCCTGTTGCTGCGCAGGGTCAATGGGATACTGGTGCACCTACAGGCTGGTCAACTGGTGTACCGCAGGACTGGGGATCGGGTGCCCCAATCTCGGCTCCAACACAGAGCTTACAGCCACAAGCGCCAGCTCCATATCAGGCATTTAGTCCTGGATCACCTACTCCTGTGCCATGTCTGCAGCAGCCAGTCTTTCAAAGCGGGTCGATGCCGCCCTCAGCAACGAAGAAGCCGAACGATCCGTTCAAGGACTTGTATGATCAGTCGCATCGTACGTTTTGATCTTTCAGGTATAAAGTAAAATTGTATACACACCTTTTTTACGCCTTTTTTTTAGTTTGCTTCTTTGTTCGTACTTTTGCTGGGACTGCCCTCTGTTTTTGTTGCACCGTGTTGTTTGCTTCGTGCTGTAGTGAGTCAGTCGGTTTGACACCCTAGTTTTCTACGCTATTTCTGGGTATCCTGCGCTGCGTTAGCTGTAAAAAGAAAGAGTAAATTACGATTTCGACTAGTCATTGGGAGGCGTAAAAAAAAGTTAAATGCAGGAATTCAGAGGGGGTGGAAAAAACGAGAAGATACTTGGTGAGCGGCGTTTCAAAAGCTGACTTTCCAAGGCTGTGGTCATGTTGCGGTCTCCTTCGCGCACACGCAATAGATGTAAGGTGTGTGTGGTACTGATTACCGTAGTTAGCAACGTGATGACAAAATGACTTGTGTACGACAGGAACTGCTCCTCGTTTCTGATGCCCTAGATGGGAGCTTTTTGGATATGCATCACTCACGATCATTTCTTTTCTGCGCCCTTTGCTCAATTGTATTACTACTACTGTCGCAATCGCTGTAAATCACTTTCTCTACTCTGCTTCACCGAGAGGACTAGAAATGAGAGCGCTCCGTTTCCGATCTCTGGCGGTGTTCTCCACCTTTGGCACGCAGCGCTTTTACGGCGGCCAAGACGGTGCTCGTCCTCCACCACCATCAGCTGGTCGGTATCCTCGTGGTAGTGGCGGTCCGAGGGCTGGCAACCGAAGCGGTCCTAGCGAGCCGCAAATTATAGCACGTCTGTTAGCGCTTTTTCCACCCGGGAAAGGGTTCGTTCCCGTCAATAAATGGGCAAGTTTGCTGCCAGACGAGGTACAGGAGGCTCTGGTGCCGTACGGAGGGTTGAGCGCATTTACACGCTCACAAGTGAACTTTTTTATTGTGCGTCAGGAGAATGGAGTGACAGTAGTGTCGCTTTCTCCAATGGGAGGGGAATTGTCGAATCAGCAGGCAGCGAAGGAAAAACGGGAGCAACAGAGGGCAGAAAAGCTGAAAGAGAAGCAAGCCAGGTATGCCCAACGAAGTCGCACGCCGCGCACGTACGTTCCACCATCACAGAGAAAGTAAAGAGTTGCTTTCGAAGAAGAGGAAGCATGTGTTTCGTGCTGGTTGAAGAGAGCGTTGATTTTGTTACTGTTGGTGTGGCAGGAATGTGCTGGTCTAGTTTTCTTCCGTTTATCAGATATGCACTCACACGCGTGCGTAAATCCATAGACTTGCAGTGCCATGATATCAGTGTGAAAAAAGAGGTTACGCTGTATCTGGAGGAACGTTTTGTCCGGTCTCAAATTGTAATTTCGGGTTCATACTCCGGTCTTCAGGGTCTCAGGAATGCTACTTTCCCGTTTTTTTTTCTGCTGTGTCATTTCTGTCGAAAGCAAGAGTGTTGCGCGGCAAACCTTCTTACGGTTCAACTGCCAAGCGGATCCCAAAGAGCTTTTTGTTTCGCTGTTTCAATCACACTGAATAACGCGTTAGAAACTCTAAACTGCTGCTTTCACGTGACAGGCCCCATGATGATTTCGAGTCCTGCATTACTTTGCTGTCTCTCGTGTTTTCTTTTTGCTCTCTCTCACAAATCGTCGTAATGCTGATCAATCTGTTAACACTCTTCCCCACCCTCAAAATTACAAATCAAACCGTGTGCTTTCAGGGTCGGATCATACACATGACTCACTACTCTCGTAAGCCACAGGTGTCGTCGAAGGCCGCTAAGGCCAAGGTCAGCGACCTCCGCTGCCACTTCAAGAATACCTTTGAGACCGCGAATGTGATCAACGGTATGCCGCTGCGCAAGGCTCAGCAGCTGTACCGCCAGGTGCTCGCCAAGACCCGCTGCATCCCCTTCAGGCGCTACAACGGCAAGACCGGTCGCACCGCTCAGGCGAAGGAGTGGGGCCATACGAAGGGCCGCTGGCCGCGCAAGTCTGTGGTGGCGATGATGTCGCTGCTGAAGAATGCCGAGGCCAACGCCATCGAGAAGGGTCTGAACCCGAACCAGATGATCATCAAGCACGTTCAGGTGGATCAGGCAGCCCGCATGCGTCGCCGCACGTTCCGTGCCCACGGTCGCATCACCCCGTACATGTGCAGCCCGTGCCACGTGCAGCTGTTCATGTCGGAAAAGAAGGAGCGCGTGCCGGCTCCCAAGAGCGCCCCGAAGAAGTAGACGTCATTGTGATGTTCTGAGAAGCCAAGCAGAGGTTCTGTTTTTGCGTTGCTTTTTATTTCAAGAAAAAAAAATGAAGGCCGCGATTGATAGCGGCGATAAAAACAAGGGGAGACCTCATATCACCTTGAAGCAGTTTCCGTGCTGCGTCATTTCTCAGGCTCGCGACCGGCACGGGTGGTGGAGGCTTCCGAAAACCATGACAGCCTCGACTATTGGCTTTAGTGACGGTTTGCAACGCTTGACGTAGGCTGCTATTTTTGCAGCGGGAGCAACAACGAAAAGGAGCCGCCTTCCTTGCAAAGACTGTAGCGATGGGTTGGAGCTCTTCGCGGTTTTGCTCTCCGTGCTGACACACCTGCTTCATGCTGCTGGTTGTCATTCTTTCCTTTCATTCTATCTGACTTTACTTTTCTTTCGCTCCTCTTTGCAATTCCCCTGTTTGTGGTAAAAGTCGCTGCTGCCTCCCGTCTTTCCACCTCAACCAGGCGGTGAGGGCCTGTTGGTGGTGTTTCGTTTCGTTGAACGCAGAGGAATAATACCAAGCAAATAAAAATGCTGACGAAATGATCCGTCAATCTTCGTTCCTGCGATGCGTTTCACAGAACGTAGGGGATGATCGAAAAGCGCTAGCGCGCAACCACCTCCTTCTTCTGGACCGCCGTCAGTGGGACTTGACCACACCGTCTCGTGCCCTTCCGGTTGTCGAAGTGCTCTTACGCTCTGGTGTGGTCCTTGACGGTCTCGAGAAAAGTGCTGCAAAGCCGCTATGGAGCATGTCGCCAACCATGACAAGGAAGGAGCGGTCGCTGGTGCAGAGGCTCTCGGCTATGCTCCACGCCAACACAACTCCGTCATCCCCAACTTCTTCAATCACCGCCAGGAGCGAGGATGACGTTGTCCGAGCTGCTTATGCGGCTGCCTGCGCAACAGGAAAGTGTACCATCACTGAGGTCGTCGACACCGTTTTTGTGCAGCATTTGCAGCTTCCCTTTCAGCTGATGCTGCTGGAGCTGTTGTTTTCACGCTACATAACTGTGGACTGGGTTTATAAGGCTCCCCCAGTGACGAAAGAGCTTCTGGATCACGTGTGCGACGAGGTCATGGCGAATGAAGGTCTCTTGACGTTTAAAGTTGTATGGTGGCTGCTGGTGCTGCTGTCTGGTGATGCGCGTCTCTACAAGGCAGCCGTTCCTCCTGCGGCAGGGAAACGTCTGTTTGGCCTGTGCGTGCGTCGCATCCACCAGCTGCTGCCGGATTTGTCCACTGAGCAGCGCCTCCTCGTGTATCTGCTGCTGCCCTCTTTGAAGAATTACGATAGGCCTTTTATCGTGATTGGCGAGATCGAAAAACTGGCGTTGGTAACCGACTTGAAGGACTACGAGAAGGTTGGTACCAGAGTGATGCTGCAGTTCATGAGCTCCTCGTTTGCCATGCAACACGTGAGCCTCATTCTTCGCCTCGCATTGGAGTGGGGCAAAGGGACACGCATCGCGGACTTTGACTGCGAAGAATGTCTCTTGGCGTTCTCTATTGTGGCATCATTGCACGTGCGTTCTTCAGCGGAAGCTGCTTTCGCAGCTGCCTCGGTTAGGGAGTGGGAGGCGCTGCACGAATGTCTTTTCGCGCAAGTGTTTCTCATCGCCGGCGACATGACTCCCAGCGGCTGCCTTTCTGTGCTAGACCAGGCCGAGCTGATCAACATTTCTGGCTGGGGAATCACCGTTCCTCAGCTGCTTCTGGAGAAACTGAAGCATCACCTGCTTTCCGAATGCAAGGTCATGATGGAGGATGAGAATCTCTCTCCAGAGGCGGCGGAGGATCTGCTCCGAATTGTCCTTGGACTTCAGCACCTGTTGCAGCGCTACACGGTGCTACCGAGCGGCGCAGCTGATGAACAGGTGATTGCTCAGTGCATTCGCACCTTAGAACAGCGGCTTGCAACCTGACAAACGAAGAACGCATGTGCATCCCTTCTTGTTCGCCTCTCGGTTGCGATTGAGCAAGAATGCAACGCTCCAACAATGGCGGCTTGCCGTCCTTCACGACATTTCTGTAACGCTCGGCTTAGGCTCCTGGGTTTTGTTCGATTTCCACCTTTTGCCATGTGCACAGACTGCAATCCAGTGGTGTTACACTCACATTTCCCCCGAATCTTCAACGAATACCGAAGCAACTTATAAACATCCAGCCATAAGAGCAGATCGTTTCCATCCGCACGGTGAGGTTCCCTGTCTCATTCGTTAACGATATTTCGCTTCTCAACACGCCTTGCAGGTAAAAAGGAGGAAACGGAGGAACAACGCGTGGTTTTCGCTACCCCCATTAATGAAAAACGGCTGGGCCTTACCATGTGCTGTCAAAACGTCGTTTTACGGCTCTTTTTCTGTCTCTTGCCGCTTTCAAACTGAGTCCTTCTCTTCTTTCGGTTGCTCATCACCTCTCCTACGCTTCTCATATGCGGACGCTTGACTGCGCGCTAAACTTTTTTTTTTGCCCGTGCTGCTTTCTCTCACGTTGCAGCTCTTGCTCTGATGCTGCGTTCTTTTTTTCTTCCCGTGCTAGCGTTGCTGTGCGCATTCGCTAGTGTTGGACTCGTCAACGCCAATCTCGCGTTGGATTTCACCAGCGAAATTGTGCTAGAAAATGCTGTGCTCAACGCGTCGTTTAATGTTACTGGCGATTTTACGAACAGTGTCGCAAGTATCCTGCAGAGCTCCTTAGGTGCGTCCACGCTGAGCGCCAGCGTTTATACGGTCTATCCGCATCTAGTGATCTCGACTGAAACGTGGTACAGCGGAACAGCGGCCAGCGTTGAGAACCGTGTGAACACGATTAACTCCACCTATCAGAAACTTGTGAGCGACGACAGCGTTTCGATGGATGTCTCAGGAAAACTGAGCTACCTCTGCATGCGCAATATCGGCCAGCAGCCGACCTTCGTGGATTACTCAAACAACTGCAGCTTTTATGACGAGACGATGCCGCCACGGTCCGACAGCCGCACTTGCATGCGTAACCTCTCCGTTTCCATTTACACGAACAGCTCAGATGCCACCGCGATGCGCGCGGCCTTGTGTAGCTTCCTGCCTACCGAATGCGACCTGATCACGAACGCCACCGTATCACAAGCTTCCGTGACGCTTGGGGGTACTGCTGTGTCCGTCTATGTCATGCCGTTCACCATCACTTCACGCGACCGCGAGGCCACTCTTGCACTGCTCGTGGCATACGCCAATTTCGCCTCTTTTTTGGTGGAACAAAAGGTTGTGTACATTTTGGTGGATGGCGTGCGTGTTTTTTACCAAGGCAACCTGCAACAGCTGTGGACCGTGGGCACCATGGGCCAGTGCGTGCAGCGGATGTGGTACCTCATTTTCCTCATCATCCTCGTGCCCGTGATTCTGATTCTGTCGCAGCAGATGTTCTACTGGGGGCGCCGTTCTGGTAAGCGTAGCGTCAAGAAGGCGGAGGCGGACATCCGCGCAGGTGTCAGCAGAGGAATGAACCTGTGGGCAAACTTTGGCGCTGCTGGATATCAATATGGACCACCACCAGGGTATCCCAGGAACTACCCTGGAGGCTACCCAGGCAACGAAATGCAGCAGCAGCAACAGCAGCAGCAGGGAAACTCGTTTCTACAGCAGAGGGGACCGCCACAATCGTTCTACGGCCAACAATGGGGTGGACAGCAATACGGAGGCCCACAGCAGTCCAGCAATCCTCAGTTGCAGCGGCAACAGCAGCAGCAGCAGTTTGGCGGACTTCAATTGCCGCTGCCTACACTGCAACAGCAGCAACAGCAGCAGCTTGTCTTTCCACCACAGAACCAACCAGGGAGCTTGACAAAACGAAATATGCAATGGTCGTACAACGGGCAGTAGTCGCCATGGAATTCAAATCAGTGGGGTGGGTACGGCGCAGCTGGCGCTCAGGCGGGCTGGGGACAGCAGCAGCGGCACCAATAGGCCAGCCAAAGTGTCTTTTCTGCTCTTTTTCTTTTTTAGATTTAGACTTGTCTTTTTATCGTGTTTCTTTTCTCTTTACTTTTTTCTGGTGTAGTTGCAGTAGCGGTGCTTAAAGTGTGTCACCGCTCTTCTGATTCTTGTCCCTTGCTGCTTTTTTGTTTGCTGGTGCTTTCGAGTGCACCACACACGCACTCACGCACAAAAATACGCGCAATGAAGAACGCACAGTGAGGGCTGTATAGTGGCTCGTTAAGATTGTTATTTTGCTTTCGTACCTGTACAAACAGCGCTTTTTTTTCCCGTTGGTATTGTTTTGCCTTTCACTGTTTTCAGTATGCCGGTATGATCTCAAAGTGTAGTAAAAGGAACACATTATATGCTGGTTTCCACAGAGGCGGCTTTCTCGGCGGCTAGAGGTGTATTTGTGGCATTGATGGTGGTGGCTTTCTCAAATGCAAGTCACTGACGATAGCAGATGCGCATTAGCTATTCGTTTGCGGCATTAGATTTCAATCCTCTGCCTTGTACATTACCGTACTATCTTGTTCGCAATCGTGCTGCTCGTACTCTCTTTTGGTGCCTCTTTTCACCTTTCCTTTATACCGTTATCCGATCGTTCCAACGTTCGCTGCGACAAAGGCACCTTTCCGTTGCAGCTGTTTGACAACCGATCACACAGAGCTGCCTCCGCTGCTTCCCTTGCCCCAACACACACACACACACACACACACACACACACACGCATTCTTATATACGTACACACACACATACCAGCGAAGAGTAGAAAGCTAGCAGATGAGGTGCGCACGCGTGCTGCTGTGCTCTGCCTTGAGCCGCGTGCCGGAGGCAACTTGCGTTGTCAAGAATTACCAGAGGATTCATGCCAACAAGAAGGAGTTGGCTGAGCGTGAAGCAAAAAAGAAGGAGTACGAGCAGTACCCTCTGCGTTACCAGATCTTGGAGTGTCGCCCGGGACTCCCCTTAGCACTGACAAAGCTCAAGTATCTTTTAGCGTGCCGCCGAACCCACCCGGAGGCTGGGGGTGATAGTGAATCATTCCTGCGGGTTAGCCTCGCGTACCAAGATGTGATGAAGGATTACGGCGTGGAGACGGTGGACAACAAAATTGTGAACCTGGGCAACTTCCAAACCGACGACCACGAAGCACAAAATTACCTTGAGGCACGCGCAAACATCACGTCCTACATTCCGATCTCAACTCTCGAAGATCACATCAAGCAAATTGAGGAGATCCAAAGTCGTCTTGGCGATGAACTCTCCGACAAGCTTACAGCGAACAGCGACGAAGCGATGTGGCTGCTAGAGGATATCGAAGATGTCATGGAGCAGACGGGTCTCAAGACGGTCAAGGTGAAGGTGCTTGAAGATGGCGAGGTGCGCGTGAGCGACGTGCAGGCGCTGACAGACGGTACGGAAAAGCCGCTGTTTCTCCCCAACGACGACCAGCCGGCGAAGAACACTGCAGGTGCATCCTCTGGCGATGCGGACTCCGTCAAGGACAACACCAGCGCTGAATCGTCAGGAACCCACGACAACACTTCCTCCGGTGGGGCAAAGGAAAGTGCAGCGGATAGCGGGAACGCGCTGTATGAGGCGGTGGTGTCGAAGAATGATATCGAGGTGCTCAATGCAAAGCACACGCTGCAAGACCGACCAGATGTGGCAGGACTCGCCGCCCGCACAGCGACGGAGGTGATGAACAATACCGAGGAAATGAAGCAGATGAAGCTAGAGTCGTCTGTCCTCTACGTGTTTCTTGTGTCGCTGATGGTGTTAGTGTACGTCTACATTGACGGAGCGATGCGCGCTAAGCGGCAGGCAAGCTCGCGTCCCGAAACAATGGAGCACGTAACCAGCGACACCATGCTGCCATGGTGGGGAAACGACGCGGAGTACGAGAGCCAGGTGAAGCGTATTTTCGTAGACGAGTGGCGCAAGGCTCGTGCGTCGTCGCGCAAGGCTCAGACGTTCCAGGACGGCGTGGCTCGCGAGTCACTGGACGAAGATACGAAGAAAGAAATGGATCTACAGATCTTCACCGTCACTGCAGAAAAACTCCGCGCCATGCGGGACAACGCGGAAAAGCATCCTGGCCGATAGAGTGCAGAGGAGAGGCGTTGCGTACTGTGCAGTAGTAGCACCTGCACATTTTTTCTATTTCACTTCCCTACCTTTCCGGTTCATTTTTAGCTATCGTATAGTACTGCTGTCAACTGTAATGTACCAAAAGGAATGCAGGTGGGCGTTCTATGCTGTTTATGGTCGGCTTTTGCGCGACCGTATTTGCGAAGGCACTACAATACGCATCGTCGGCGCGCTGCTTGGATCATCTGCACCTTTTTGTTTCTCTTTTCTTTTCGTCCTTTGCTGTACGGTGACAGCGGCTCGCTCGAACCCGTTGCAGTTAGGTGGGTGCTAGTGGAAAACAGCTGCCTTTTTTTTTCCGGTTGGAGTAGCATGGCATTTGGGCGGTTGTTACTGGATGACAGGAATGGGAAACGCGTCGCCCGCAGCCGTTTTTCTTTTCACACATACGTACTTGAAACACAGCACCAACAACACCACGTCGACACAATGAACGCTTTTCCGAAGAAGGTAGCAATGGGCTGAGGCTGAGGAGGCGTAACCAAAATCTCCTCAATGCTGTCCTTGCTTTCTTCGAAGGAGAGAAGGAAGAGACGGAGATGCGTAGCAGCGTTTGGAGTAAGTTAACGGTCCCGTGGTGGTGTTTGGGCGTTTTTTCTGCTTACAAGTGCTTGAACATGAACGCCCCGGTGCCCTTTGCTCACTTTGGAACGCGCGTCACTTGACCCGCGCACTTTGTTGCGCCTATCCTCTCTCTTTGCGCATTCTCTTTCCTTCCCCTTTTTGCACGCTGCGACTCGTTCGTACGTACTTCGGAATCACAGAGGTGAAGCTCTTGCAGATCCAGCGCAAATTGAGCGTGTGATATATACATATATATATATATATATATATATATACAAGCAAACACACCCACACGCACAACATCACATCGCAGCAGAAAAAAAGGGAAGCCAGAAGCCGAACTGCTGCAGCGATGCCGTTTCTAGGATACAATGAAACCGGCAACGTTGTGGAGTTTTGCCGCGGCGCGGATGATGCACTGAAGGTGGCGGAGAAGGCCGCCATTCCCGGCGGGTTAGTCAGCGCTGCCTCAGCCGGCGATGATGTGCTGTATTATATTCCTAAATCGACGCCGGCGTCTCTGTGCCGCTGGTCCTTTTCGAAGGGAGAAGGTGAAGAAGTGCAGGACCTGATTCGTCCGCACGGAAGGGTGTTCTTTCACCGCAACAAGGTCTTCTGCGTCCCGCTCAACGACAGTGGTGTAGCTGTGTATGACCCTCTTTGTAACGTCGTTGAGATTTTGCCCATCCACTATCGTATCAAGTGGGCGGAGCCAGCGGACCATGGGTTCGTGTTTCGCACCGTGTGTGATAGATTATTCGGCTACGATTTTAACAACGGCCTCACTGAAGTAAAGAGCATCAGCCACGATACGTCAGTGTTAGGTCATTACAAACGGTACGCGGTGGTGCACGTGCAGGATGGCGGCGAGAACCGCACTATGGGGCTTACGGAGGGCGGTGGTATTGTTGCTCTTCCCGTGGAGCTCCCAGGCGTGGCTTTTGCGGAGTGTGATGACACAGTGTTGTATGTGGACGGCACTGAACTCGTGTCATCGAAAGGGGACCGTGTTGCTACACCTTTCAAAGGATTGCATTTTACTGCCTCTGCAGCGTCAGAGGAGGACGTGGCGTGCAGTATCTGTCTGTGTGAGTTTGACGGCGAGGATGGCGTCACCCTTGACTGCGGTCACCTCTTTCACAAGGACTGTATCGACCAATGGGTGTCGACGTGGATGGACTTTGAAACTAAAGGCGAGCACATTACCTTCACTCACGCCGTGTGCGCCAGTGGATGCAAGTACCTCATCCGCCACCCTCTCCTTCCTCAGTCGCGCCGCATCGCAGAGTTGTACTGTGAGGTGGCGGCGAAAAAGGCGGCACTGCTCCCGCAGTTTGAAGCCATCAAAACGGACGAGGATCTGCTGTTTTACATCTGCGGTCAATGCGGAAAAGCGTTCTACGGCGGCGATCGTGTGTGCTCCCGCATGCAAGGGCGTGAACCGTCGTCCTCTCCGCACGACCTGATCTGCGATGAGTGCCTCGCTGGCACACACCATGGATGCGACACCTTTGTTCCTGTCTTCAAGTGCCGCTACTGCTGCAACCCGGCCACGCAGCGCTCCTTCGGTACCCGCTACCTTTGCGAGCGTTGCAACGCGCGGTGGGACACATCCGACCCGTCGACGATTCCCTGCCCCGGAACTGGAGAGTGTCCGTTTGATGGACAGCACACAGAGGAGAGGGGCGGATACGTAGGGTGTCTCCTCTGCTCCCGCATGGCGAACGCAGACCACATCTTCGACCGTGTTGTGGCCAAGAAGCCAGAAGAAGCAAAACCCATTTCCGGGGCGCCATATGGACCGGTATGCTGAGGTGTATAACTGCACAGTCAAGCAAATCGTCGAACAAAAAAAAGAGCCCACAAAAACAAGAAAAAGTGCTCTCGTACTCTTCTCTATTTCTGTGCGTCCTTTGGGTGCTATTGCGCTTTCTTTTTATGTTGTTGCTGTCAGCAGTGCTGTACAAAGAGTCACGCCAGTGTGTGTAGCTCGGCAGTACCGTTCGCGTGGGGCGGTGTCGTTGATTCTCCTCTTCTAGAGCGAGGAAAAAAAAAACACACTAAGCTACCAACCCTCTTGTGTCTGATGTCGAAACTTTAAACAATGTCTGCAACGACAGTGATGTACACCTATACATCCTTTGTTCTCTTTATGTGGGTGGTGCAGTATTTGAAAAAACTGCTTGCGCTCTACTATAGAGGGCGAAGCCGAAGTTTTATATGTCTCTTTGGATGGCAATGTCAAAAAAAGAAAAAGAAAACATGTACCGCTAGGGGTAGCCCTGCTAGTCTCTATCGAAGTTGCAATGCGAGTGGTCATTCCAACTCCTTCGTTATTTTTTTGTGTTCTCCTTTGGGCGCGTTTCTCCTCTCCTATACTGTGCTGTCCTCTTCTGTGCTCGGGTAGGTGAGGAAAAGGAAAATCACCCATTTAACCGCGTCACGATGTCGTCAGGGAGGATCTACAAAATGATCTTTGGGAAGGAGCAGCCCCAGTGGATGTGGGACATGGCACTGGAGCTCCGCCTTCCCGCGCTTTTCCTGGTCGGCGTTGTGTATGTCAACACGAAGTGCTACTACGAGGCACTGAGTGCGTATCAGGCGGGCTCGCGCTGGGGCATCACCCAAGGCAAACTGCTCGAACTCGAGAAGCTCAACTATAGGTACATCAGCGTCCCCCGGTATGCGGTGAAATACGAGTTCGAGGTAGACGGAAAACGGTACGTGTCGACACGCGCCACAACAGGGTCTCCATACCGCGACTGGATGAAGTGGTTTTACAACGATACGATCACGGAGGCGGAGTACCTACAGGCAATTCCGGTGCTGCGTGTCGGTGAGCGGTGCAGCGTGTTCTACGACAAGAAGAATCCGAAAACGCACTCCGCACTTGCCCAAGACGCCAACTCGTTCGAAATATCGTTTCTCAGTTTTTTAGCCGTTTTCCCGCTCATTATGGGTTACTACATGAAGGCGCACTTTTGGATGGTCCGCAAGGCGTACATGCCGAACAAGAAGATGCGTATCCGGTTTCCCGTCTACAACCACCCGAAGCCGCCGCCGCCGCCGCCGGAGGAACCTCAGCAAATCACCAAACTGCCTCCGAAGAAGTGAAAGTGATTTCTATGACGGATTGGCTACGCTTCTTGATGCAGCTTAAAGGCAACGGAAGGAGAATGAGAGTATTCTCTTCACGTCATTTTCCCATTTTCTGATGGCGGTGTTACACGTGAAAAGCTCCATCTTGCACGTGACCCTCTCTCTTTACTGGTGGGACGGTTTATTATTTGTCTCCTTCTCGTTCAGAAGCACGGCCTAGGTGAGAAATGTGGCATAGCAGGCACAACGCAGGACAAGCCAATCTGTGTGCGTGCATTTGTGTATGTGTGTGCGAACACTTTTGAGTAGGCTGCATTTTCTCTCGTTGTTTCTCAGCTTGTTGGTTGACGGCAAGTCTTTTCTTGTGTAAAGGGCCTTTTCTGTGGTGTTGCGCTGTCTCTTGTTGACACCTCACATTTGTTTTGCCGCAGAATTGGGAAAAAAAGAAAAAATACTTCCTGGTGCAGTTTTGAGAAGCTCGTTCTTCTTCGCTGCACTCATCCACTGGTGGCTCACATTGTAGCTTTTCAGATTTCTTCCACATGCTGCGAAACAGCGGCCATTGACAAAGGTAGGAAACAAAAATGTTCCGGACTGTTAAATCTCCGCGCGACAACGCAGCTTAAAAAGAAAAAAGAAGATTGACTTTCTTAAGACGAAGCGTGCCTCTTGCGGTTACTTTACTGTTCGCGCGTTGTACGATCCTCACCTGATGCTCAGTGGTGTCTTTTTTTCGTGGCTGTTTGACAGCGCTTTGCTGGATGCTGAGTTGCGGATAAGTCGACCTACACGAGTTTCTCGTGGAGAGGTTTGACAGAGGACATGTGAGCTTTTTTAGCATCGACTTGTGCAAAGTGTCGATCTGTGCAGTCACCGGGTCTTCCTTGTCAGCCGCCCGTTGCGTCGATTTGAATCTCCTTTCCGTTGTCACTAACTTCAGGCTGCCCTCTTTTTCTTTCCTTCTGCTCCCTTCCTGGTTTCTGCGGCGTGCAACGCGCGTTTATCTTCAGTACACGTTGGGATTCACGTCTTTTTTTCTTTCTCGTTCTCTGGCAGGAAACGGATTCATCTTCTCAGAGAAGGAAAGAACGCTACACACAGACAAAACGCTAGAAAAGAAGAACTCGTTTTTTTCCTTCACATAGACGTGCATACGCAGCGTTTTCACATCGATCATGTCCGGTGAGTGCGTTTACAATCTTGTTGTTCCCAGCGGCCCTTCCGCCACCGAGACGGCGCCAGCGCAAACAAAAGTGTCAGCTGACACGAGGAGGAGCCGACGGGCACCACCGCCCACCGCCTCTACGTTTGGCATCCATGGCACCAGCGCAGTGGTGGCCAACGCAGGAGGCGAATTCACTGAGGCGTCGGTGCATCCTGCGCGCAAACCCATCGGCACTTTCGGTCGCGAGGTCGGTGCGAATGTGACGCCTGTCGATTTTCTTCGCAAGAACGAGGGCCCGATGACGGCTAGCCGCGGTGCGCCGACGGTGAACACGACCAAGTTCAAGAAGAGTGAGTACAACCGCACCAAGACAAAGCCGGATGTGCCGCTGCGCAACGAGCGTCCGATCATGGGACTTAAGACGGACAAGAACTTTGTAGTAGCCAACGCGGTGGAGAACACGATGGCAGTACCGACGAAAGCGGCGCCGTTGGCACAGCCGCGCGCAACGGACAGGGAGGACTTTGGAAAGGTGCCGGAGTACATCAAGGACATCAAGCAGGATTTGAACGCTCGTAAGCAGCTGATTGCGGAAATGACGTCTGCCGAAGCTGCGTTCCAGGAGCGATGGTCGGAGCTGCCTGCTGGTGAGTTGGCGCAGCTGCGCAATGGCCTGCAGCATCGCTGGGATACTCTCAACAAAGAGTACCAGTCAAAGGGCTTCAGCAACATGGAGACGCCTTCTCAGCGTACGCGGCAGGAGCTGGTGGAGAAACAACTTGTGGCCGTAGAGTTTGCGATGCAGAAGCTTAGCCGCCAACATGTGTACGTGTTTGACGACAAGAAATAAAACGCCTTTAAAATATACTCACTGCGAAACGAACTGGCATTCTGTGTCCATCTCTGGCGTGTTGCACCCCAACAAAGGGCTAGGAATGTGGCGGGGTCGATGATAAAGGTCCACGTAAAATGAGCGTGGCCTCGCTTTGAGTCTGCGTTACTGATGTACATTGGTGGTATTTTGCTGCGTTCGTGCAGTATACAGAGTCGTGACAGTAGAAAGCGCGTCCGCCCTCCTTCTGCCACGCGACAAAAAAAAAGAAGTGAATATGTAAAGGCCTGTCCTTCTGTTGTCTCCGTTTTACGTTTTTGGTCCGTGGTTGGTTTACATCATGTATTGATTTCCCCAGCTTTAGAGGTCCGAGAAGAGAACACAAAAGAAAGAAAAGGAGGGTAGCACCTGATACGAGGAGAGGCCACTGGCTGTCACAGCAGCGCCGTATCCCCGTACCTTGTGCTTAATTTCACGGACTTCAGATGGCGTGTTGGTGAATCGAAAAACAAACACTCTTACCTCTCCCATTCAGCCGACCGTGCGTGCTGACGACTCGAGAGTAGCGATGCACATCCTAGTACTGCGCCGTGCACATCGAAACATTTGACCTGAAGAACTATTCAGAGAATTTGGTTTCGTTTTAGTCGCTGGCTTGAATGACAGGCTGACGATACACCCAGATGCGTTTGTATTCATATATATGTGTGCGAACAAAGCAGTGATGAAAGCTGCACTTGTCCGTTAACAACGTCCTGCTCTGCCTTTTCAATGGAAACCGTCGTCCACACCACTTTTCGGTTTCACAGCTTGCAGCTCGTCTCTGATGATGTGTCACAAAGAGGGCTGTTCTTAAACACACACACACACACACATCTACTTAACGCTTCCCTGGAGGTGTTTATAGTATTGCTTGTTCGCACGGCGAGACGAGAAAAAGAGGGCGGAAGGTGGTATGGAGTTCAGGGCTGATCGTGTACTGACGGACGACGCACCGCGGAAGGTGTACCAGAACAATGCTGCCACTGCATCCTTTGAGCATCCGATGATGAAAGGACTTCACTACGGACAGAGAAAGCTGATGCTGTCTGAGGTGGAGTTTTTTGTAGCGCTTCTGAAGCGCATCAAGGCTAAGGGTGATGTTGCGCTCCAAAAGAGGGTTCTTATTGTGTATGCCGGTGCCGCCTGCGGCCTCCATCTGCCTTTTCTTTTTTCCCTTTTTGAGGAACTCGATTTCGTTTTGATTGACCCGGCGCCGTTCTGCAGCCAGGTGCGCGAAATTGCGGCGAAGGTGGGTAGCTGCGTGCTGGAGTTAATCGAAGATGTCTGCACGCCGGAACTGTGCCTGCGGCTTCGTCGATCTTACTGCGACACCCACCAGCTGTACCTCGTGAGCGACATTCGCTCCGGTAAGCCAACCAGCATGAGCGAAAACCAGGAGCACACCGAAATGATCCAGCAGGACAACGCCGCCCAGCGCGAGTGGTGTTTTTCGCTAGAGGTGGAGGCAGCTATGCTGAAGTTTCACCCTCCTTACCCGGCCACGCAGGACCCGAAGTCTGCCAAGTTCAACGCCGCAGACACCACTGCTGAGGAGTACGTGTATTTGAGCGGAACGGAGCTGCTGGGCGTGTGGGCGCCGAAGTCGTCGTCGGAGGTGCGCCTGGTTGTGGAGGGGCCGTTTACAAAGTGCTATAAGGCTCCAAGTAGGTCGTACTCCTGCACGGTGCACGAGGAACAGTGCTACGCTTACAACATAGACAACCGGTACGAAAAAGACTGCAATGCGGAGCGGTCCATCCTTGCGGCGTATCTCGAGCTGTTCCCTGGGAAGTTCTCGTCAGTGGAGCAGCTGTCGAAGACGTTGAGCGAGCGCCTGGAGTACCCGCTTTTCCTCCCCCTGGAGCCGGGCTTTACTGAGCAACACGCGCGGTGGGTTTCGTTGCTGTACTCCACTGGAAAGGCAGCCGCCCTTGCGTTTTTCGAGCCACTGAAGAAGGTGATGACAGTGCAGCGAGTGGCAAAACTAGTGTTGGACTACAAAGACGCTACGGAGATACCGTCCGGTGTGCAGGTCGGTGGTGTCGACCTCACACGAGACTTCTGGACAGCGCTGGCAGAGGCGGATTTCAGCGTTGTGTACTGCTTCCCCTTTTTTCGTTGGGGCTGGAAGAGGAGGCGACCGCCTCCGCCGCCGCAGCAACAGCAGCAGAAGAGAGGGGGCGGCGCAGCCCGGGGAAGGTTTGCCGGCAACAAACGCCACTCCCGCGAAGATTGAGCTCAGCACGCAATGATAACGCTGGCTCCTCTGCGCCTGCCAGTGCATAAAGCTTGTCCGCGTGTGCTGATCACGCGTCTCATTTTTTTTTTGCAGATGTGTTGGGCTAGTGGGAGCAAGAACAGCGCTGCGCTTCACTTCGTCTCTGTTCGTGCATGTTTGCCGCCTAGCGTAAGGGCGTCACAAACGGAACAGCTAAGAGAAAAGAAACACACAAGGAAGATAATCGTACTGGAAAAAAAGCGAAGTTTATTTTATACGGAGCTCCTGTCTCGTTTTTTTTTAATTGAGAGCGACGCGTGGAAAGAAAACAACACGTGTATCTTCTTTTTTGTTTGGAGCGACATGAAGCTTGGATGCTGTGTTACATCTTCCCTCTATTTCGTGTCTCTAAAAGATGTGAGACAATGCAGAACATCTCCTGTGCCAATACCCGCGCTTTTCTTCCCCTCTTTCTCATGCACCTTTGCTGGACAATTGGGAAAACCGACAACACCACCATCGATGCACCGTTACTGTCTTGCACCGCCAACTCTATACAATTTCTGTAGAAAGTAGCGGTGCGCTTTGGTTTTGGCCTTTTTGTCTTCAGTCTTCTTCCTGTACAGTGTTTCGTTGCAGTCGTCTTTACGACTTTAACTCTCTTTTTTTTGATTTTACAGGCTTTCGTCTGTGTATCTTTCTCGTGTGTTCGTGTTGGTTCACGGCAATGAAAATAACCGTCAACATTGAGCTGGCCCAATCGGAGCTTCACCGCGCACCGCGGATCCAGAGTGCGCTGTCGGAGCTCCGTCCGGACGCGGTCGTGCGGTTCAAAACGGATACCGCAACCTTGTCTGATAAAATAAAGAATGCACTTCAGACGAAGCAATACGATGGTGTGGTCAGCGAGCTGGTAGATCGCATGTCGTACCGCACTTCCTTTGCGGACAGCCTGGAGGTAATGTGTGCGGTGGCGTTGTTTAGCAAGTACCGTGCTGAGAGCGGTGAGAGTGCTGCCCCGTTTATTGGTGTCCTGTCACGCCTGCCGGAGGCGGCGCGGCAGCGTGCAAAGGAGGTCATTGTGCAGCGTGCCATGGCATTCTTGTCGAAGCCGCGCCGCTTGGACTGCAGTCGTGCTCCCCTCCTTGTGTACGCGGACACAGTCGCGGTGATGGCGAAAGCGGAGCTGCTTAGCGTTCGCAGCGTGATCGAGACAATGGTGCACATGATTGAGAGCGAGACTACTCGGACGGCGGGTATGACGTGCTTAGGGAAGCTGGTGGAGATCGCCTACGAGGCCACCAGGAACTGTGACCCGGCAACGCTGCGGTCTCTCCGCGGGGCTGTTCGCTACGCCCAGTCCAACGACATCTTCCTGTACGACGTCGAGTATATCATGGAGGCGTTTGGATGGTCGCCCTGCAAGCCGGCGCTGAGCCTCCGCCGCTCCGCCTCCCACCACGAAAACTCGATCTTGTCCCTCGCCTACTGCGGCGGCGCGAATTATCGGGAGGTGGTCGTCACCTCGTCATCGGACGGCACTATCGGGACGTGGGACGGGGTGGGTGTGCTACTGCAGAACGTGCTGCTCTCACGACACTACGCCTCGTGCGTTGACCTGACCAATCGTGGGCATTCGCTGGTCGTCGGCGCCGTCGGTCGTTGTTCCAACACGCCACCGGCAGTCATCTTCTACAACGAGGACGGCAACCGCAAGGCGCAGTGGCAGGAGTGCGGCGGCACGGAGCCGGACGACGCAAGCTTCATCTCCAGCCTGAAGTGCCTGAGGGATCCGTCCGGCTCACGGTTCTGCGTTGGTGTTCGCACATCGAACGCCAACCCGCTTTTGGTGTACGATGGTGCCCGTGTGGCGCAGCGGTACTTTGACCATACCGACATAATCACCGCTATCCACATCCCTAATGACCGCGACGGCTTCGTCATCACCGGATCACGCGACTGCTCGACTCTGCTGTATGATCTGCGCGACCCGCACAGTGTCAGCTCGATGGCGCACCACAGCAACACTGTCTCCTGCATCACCAGCTGCGACAATTATCTGTTCACTGCTGGCTTAGACAAACGCTTAGTCGTGACCGATCTCCGCATGCTCCGCGGTTCCGCGGTGAACCGCGACATGGACAGCGCCGTCCTTGGACTCTCCGTCAACAGCTCCCTGCAGTGTGCCGTGTCGACGCTGACTGGGGTGTACGTCATCAACTTCGCTAACGGCACGAATGTCCCCACCTCGTCCCGTGCCGACTGCGGTGGTAGCTCGCAGCGCTACAATGCCATTAAGTGGAACAACGCGGGCAACATCTTGTACTGCGGTGGCGAAGGACGTACGCTGGATTTGTTCGCCCCGGCTTATGAGGTGAATTCCTTCGATGGCTGAGTTCTCAGTTGTTCCTTTTTTTTTTTGCTGTGCGGGTGCCGTGTGCGCAGAATCTATCGGCGAAAGCTGGAGCACTGCTGTCACCGCCAAATTAGAGGGAAGCACATGATGTAACCTTTTGCGTCTAAGCGTTGGCGTGCTGGCTAGAAACAAAAAAAAATGCAAAAAGATGACGGTCAAGGCTTTGCGGTTTGTGTGATGATGGCCTCTCCAGCACGAGACGCACCTGCTATGCCGCTGTTCATTCCTGCAGCATTACAGCCTCGCTTTATCGCGGTTGATTCCTTTTTGCAACTCACGCTGGTGTATCTGTGGTGGCGTGCGTGGTTGCTTTGGCTTTTCTTCTTTTCTTCTCCCGCCTGGGCACGTATGTTCCAGGTGTAAGATAACTACAGACTAACTCTGTCGCAACAACTCACACACAAAAAGAAAGTTCATAAAAGCTAACAAGACTGAACTGGTGGGGGAAAAAAAGAAAGGCGTCGTGATTGATGGCGGCTGCACGACAGAAAAATACGTGGTATCGTCGATGTGGCAGCCAAACAACCCCCAGACCCCGATTCCTTTTTTTTTTCGTGTTTGATGACCTGGGAGTGCAGAGCGACAACGACGAAAGGTAGTTGTTGCGTTCGTGTTGGTAGAGCGAGGGCACGCCGTACACTGCAAGGGGTGTAGCGCACCTGTGCTGCGGGCACTAAATGTGTGTGTTGTATCCACGATGAGCTTTCACTGCTTCTGTTCTAGACGGTAGCGAGGAAAACTGTGTATTGTGCGTGGTTTCTTGCCTCGGGGTGCGTTTCGCATTTGGCGGACCACAGTAGCATGTGTGGCAAGTAGCGGCTGCGGTTGAGGCAGCATGGAAGCACTCTTTGGCGGGCGGCGGCGTCGGCTGGGAAGAGTTGTGCACTGCACATTGTGGCTGCTCAAGTACCTTCAACATCCCTTCAAGCCTCATTTTTTCCTCCCTTTTTCTGTCTCTTTTAATGCTGTCTGTTGATCTCAACATCACGTCTGAGTGTCCTTGCTGGTGCTGTGTTCTCATGAAGAGTCATTCATCGTCATATATTCGACCCACTCGCACCACCTTTCCCTAAGCGTGCGCTCACAAACTATGGACGACGGCACCCGTATTTCCGAAGACGTTGAGAAGTTCCTGCGCGCGGCGCGTGCGCGCGACACCGCGGACTGCAGTCGGATGCTGAAAGAGAAGCCGGAACTCGTCGACTCCGTCGAGGCCGGGGGCTACGCTGCTCTGCACTTCGCAGCCTTTAACGGCGATGTGGAGATGCTGCGGCTGCTTCTAGAGCACAAGGCCAACGTCAACCTCGAAAACTACGACGGCAACACCCCCCTCGTCATGGCAGTCAAGGGCAACCAGCTGGAATCCATTCGCATGCTGGTGAATGCTGGCGCCGACGTCAACCGTGAGTCAGATTCGGGCAGCACCGCTGCGCACTACGCCGCCTCGATGGCCTACCTCGATGGCCTGCGTCTGCTGGTGGAGCTGGGGGCCAAGACAGTCTACGCGGATAGCGAAGCAGGCACGCTGCTGCATTGGGCCTGCCACTCTGGCAACGTGAACTGCGTCGGCGCAATGATTTACGAGTTCAAGGTGCCGGTGAACGCCGTCGACAAGCATGGTGGCACCGCCCTTTTCACAGCGCTCTTCATGAAGAAGGTGGAGGTGGTGGAGTTTCTTGTGGAGCACGGTGCAGCCGTCAACATCGCCATCGCTGGGGACGGCACGACCCCGCTACACATTGCGGTCGAGCACGCCAACGCAGAGTGCGTGCGGCTGCTGTACAGCTGCGGCGCAGATGCAGATGCGAAGAACAAGGAAGGGGTGTCTCCTCGTGACCTGGCAAAGACGGTCAGCAACTCCAACGCAGGCAAGGAGCTGGAGAAGCCGCAAGTGCCGAAGGAGAAGCGTGTAGACGATGCTGCTCGTTTCAAGAACCAGGGCAACAAGGTGTTCCAGCTGGGTGAGAACGTCAAGGCTGCCAAGTTCTACACACTGGCCATCCACCTCGACAGCACCAACCACGTGTACTACAGCAACCGTGCTGCCTGCTACTTCAACCAACACTTCTACATGGGTGCGTACTGGGATTCCCTGCGCTGCATCGCCCTCGATCCCAACTGGCCCAAGGGCTACTTGCGCAAGGCCGCTACCGAGCTCGCGCTGAAGAAGTACAGCGACGCACTGACGACCGCTTCGCAGGGGCTGAAGCTGGACGTGGCCAACAAGGATCTCCAGCAGGTCAAGGATGAAGCGTTTAAGCAGCTGAAGAAGTAAAGCGGCGCCGGCTCTTTGTGTTCACTCTCGTCACTTCTACCGCAACCCGCGTGCGCTCATGGGAGGGCGGTGTGCAGTCGTCTCTCTCTTTTTTTTTATTCTGCCTCCCCCCTTTTCCTTGCAGCAGTGTGGAGCTGGCAGGGGCGCGTTTGCTCGAGGGCGACGCTGTAGAGTGAGAAGAAGGGAAGAGAGGGGCTTCGAGGAGTGAAGGTGGTGGGACGAGGGGCGATCAGAGCGGAAACCAAACTCGAAATCCAAGTGCAGTAGATGAACTGTGCCACCCTTTCTCTTGCAGTGGGGCGGCGGTTTCTCCTCTTCCTTCCTTTGCGGGTGGAGCAGCGCTTTGTTAAAACCACATAAAGGGATTGGGAGGGAAAGAAGTGGGGACACCTACGCAGAGGCGTCTTCACATGATAGGCACCCCTGCATTTCTTTCCTTGGGTGTAGCGACAGCGTGTTGGTTTGGTTCTTTCCTATTGTATCTGTGTTCTGTGGTTTATCGCGTCCGTGTGAAGCACGAAAGTCGCGCCGTCGCTCTGGAGGCCTGACCGTGTTGTCAAACGTGCGCGTGTTTTTTTTTTTTTTTGAGGGGCTTGAGCCTTAATTAACGCTTGAAATACACTGAACGATACAGACGCACATACAGACTTGTTGCACTGGCTAAATGATGATGACAGCCCCTTGTTAACTCCACGAGCGTGCGCTGCCTTGTAGAAAGGTGGTGGGAACAGACATGTGCTGTTCCGGCGCTTCACTACATTTCTTTTTTTTTTGCAGACTATGTAAAGGCAGAAAGAAGGGAGAAACTATGCTGCGCACGAGCTCGTCAGTGCAGCGACGGGGCCACACACGGCGGGAATCTCTGTGTCATTCGTACTCAAGTCAAGTGCAAGCGTTGACCTTATCTTACTTCTCTTCAATAATCCCCCTTTCTCTTCTCCGCCGCTCTCGCCTGGCTTGTTGATATGTTGCTGTGCAACTTTGTGGTTTCGTAACACTCAACGGCGGGTTGTAGTTTTCCTTCTAACGAAATATACCGTCCCTTTACTCTCCTTTAACAAACAAGTCACCTCTCCCCCAAATCGCAAGCTTCCACACAGTTGCGCACTTCTCGGCATCACTCCTGTGCTTCTCACTGGTCATTGCACTATCCCCTTTTTTTTTACCACACTGTCACCCCCTTACGAAAATGTCGGTCGCTGTTGCTACGTTGACGGCCTACATGGCCGCGACGGACTCGCGCGACAAGATGATCAAGGGTGCCGGCTGCTTTTTCAAGATGATGGGAGCGCTCAACGCGAACCCAAATTACCTCAAGACTGGTGCCGCCATGTCGGATGCCCGGTGCATCATGCGTATGCTGTCGTGGCTCGGCAACGTACAGAAGATCAGCGACGCGATGGAGAAGCGTATCGTGCAGCCGCGCGACGTCATCTACGTGCTGCGTGTGCTCTTCGATGGCATCTTCAGCTTCCTCGATAACATTGTCTTTGCGGGTCGCTTCTTCAACAAGTCGAGCCCCAAGCTTGCCCGCATGTCGCACATCTCCCGCGCGTCGCTCTTCTACGGCTACGTGGCGGCTGTCATTCTGGATCTCACGGACCTCATCAAGGATCCGAAGATGCCAAACCGCGGCGACCGCGTCCTCGTGCTGACGCGTAACGCGTGTGATATGGTGTCCGCCATCGGCAACGTGTCGTCAATCGACATTGGTGCCGCCAATGTGGCGGGTCTTGGCCTCATCAGCGCTATCATCGCCACGCGCGAGCAGATCAACGCAGCGTACCTCAAGACGACGGGCAAGTCGACGGGTGCAGCTCCCGCGAAGGCGACGTCTCCGACTCCTGCCCCTGCCGCTGCGGCTCCGTCCAAGAAGTGAGGAGCAGACCACACCAAAATGAAGAAGCTATTATACATACAAAAAACAGCAACATGTTTTTATTTGTCTACGAAACGTGAATGAACCGTCGACGAACAGCGCGAAGGATGGACAGGCGTGAGCGGAAGAAGGAATGTCGAAAGGCCGCTGCTGCCTTTTTTATTTGTTTTGCGACTGCTGTCGGCGGTCGACCACCCCCCGATCTAATTTCCCCTTTCTTCAAGTTAGTCAAGATCTTACTTTGGAGCGTCTTTTTTATTCTGATGAGGCGGCTGCCACAGAGAAGCCGGCACTGCGCTTGCCAATCCCCCTCTTTCTCCCATTTGGATACGTTTTCAGCAATGGGCTTTGATGAACGTCAGGTCAACGCCGCTAGAGTCTTTACGCTATCGCAGTACGTCATTTTTGCGCTTTGTTTTCCAATGGGAAGGCGGAGAAGCAGCAGAGCTGGTGGTTTCTTTGATTTTCACGTGGGCTTGCCACTTCCCAGTGCGAGCGACGAGTATCATAATATATATATATATATATATATATACATGTGACGCCACTTTCCTTTTCCTTGATGGATACCCTCAAGCTCAAAAGCAAAACAACAACAAAAAAGAGCTGTCGCAGCAGTTCATTTGAAGGCGAAAGCACACAAGCAAAAAAAAAAAATAATTAAGAGGATCATAAGAAAGGACAGTCAAGTAGTGCACTCCAGGAGACCCACACGTTCTTCTTACGCAACAGTGATGAGGGTGTGCGTGTGTGTGTGCTGAGTGAGGGAAGCTCGCGGCATGATCTTCTTTGTTTGTTTTTCATTGCTCACGTGCTCCTTCGCATTTCGTGTTAGGAGTGGCGTTAGGGGCCACCTTCACAGAGTCTAAATGCGCGTGACGAGTGGGTTTTCGCAGAGGTGGACGCGTGCAGCGCGAAGTGCGGCGTCGCTTCCTTGACGGGCAGCATAATATACGGTGCTCCTTTTTTTGAAGTAGTGGTCTCAAAACGACTCCGAGGAGCTTTGGGCACGTTCTTTTCGATGGCTGTTGCTTCCCTTCACTTTTCCAACACTCCTCTCTCTCTCCTCTGCTTCGTCGTGTAACCCCGTCTTGCACGAGGGGAAAACCGTCTGTTGCTTGAGTGTGGGCGCGTGCAATCAGCTTGGATTCCTCTATCTTCACCATTCATTGTGTTTGCACCATTATTGATTTTACACACTTCTTACATAACCCCTGCAGCTGCTTACGCTGAGTGCAGGCAGCGAGTTTTTATCTTTCCTTCGTACGAAAAACGATCAACAACAACAACCAAAAAAAAAACAGCAACGACATCAACATCACGAAGTGCTTTGGACTAGCTCCGAGACCCGTCTCTTAGCGTTGGTGCAGTACTCTACACAATGACCACTCTTGAACAGCAGCTGCAGTCGAGCTCGTTGAGCCCGCAGTGCAAGGTGGACCTGCGTAGCCACATCACGTCCGTGAACGCGGAGTCGCGGCGCCTGCCGAAGCAGCCGACAACCACGCCGGACTCCAACCTTCCGAGCGTTACACAGGCGCAGACGGACAACTCGATGAAGCGCCGGCTTGACGACGCAAACATCGTCGCCAGCAAGGAGCGCAGTGGACGCTACGCCACCCGCAAGCAGGGCAACGAGGATCTGATGGCGTCTTTCAGCGCCTCAGGCGCCATCCCGAGTGGGTCGTACTACAAGAGATGTTCTAACCGACTTGTGTGCGACGACGGCATGCGACCGGATCCTTTTCAGGCGTCGCGCAGTCGCGCCGAACTCTCCGGCAAAGATAGGGACTTCGTACATCGCTATGCGGAGGCGGCGACGCAGTCCACCATCGAGCGGCCCACCCCCTCCGACGACGCCTCTGTCACAGCGAATGAGGCGTACAAGATGGCCTTCCGCAAGTATACAGGGAGGGAGCCGACCGCGAAGGAATTGGAGGAGGTGACTCGGCTGAACTTCACCTTTGATGCTAACGGCAACGTGGGCGTGATTCAAAAGCCACACAGCTGCTACCCCCACACCCACGTCTCCGCCACCAAGACGCACACGACGCGGTGTGCGAACCAGGTGTACAAGCCTGAGGTACCGGCGGTGCGGGCGGCACGCAGCCAGTTCCCGGGACCGATTCCTACCCAATCCAGCACAAAGCGCACCCCCGCTGTGGCCGCCAACGGCACCTACCAAACTTACCATCAGAAGCCGACGAGCATCAAGCGGGCTGCCATGGACTCCGTAGCTTGCTCCAAGTAAGGATGTCTTGTAGTTGCTGATTTTTGTGACGCGGTGGTCGAAGTGGCTTCATTAATAACGTGCTTCTGCTCGCCACTCAGGCATCCCTCGTCGCATGATGTATGGCTGATGTACTGCTTTTTTTTTGCTTTACTTTTGTGCATGTGTGCGGTGCAGTTCGATGTAAAGCACAAGAACGATGACTTTCCCTTCCGTGTACTACGTAAAGCTCCTTTTCTTTCTTTCTTTCGTTCGCTGTGCTGCCGCACCGGTTCTCTCTCAGACCTCGCGCCCTTTGCCGTGGTGCTGTGGTGCTGTGCGGCGTGTGACATGATGTGACTCACGACATTTATCATCACGGTGAACTCAGGGAGGCGCAAATGGAGGAGCTGAGGTTTGGTACCCCTACACATAAGCGTATGCGGTTTCTGAAAGTGGAGGAGGGGGTGTCCGGCAGCTGGCGTGTGTGTTTCCGCCGCTCGTTGCGGCTGAGAGGCAACAAGGCACGGAGACGAGGAACGCCGCACGAATGACTCCCTCCCTCTTGCTCCTCTGCATGTTCCATCAATTTCCTTCGTCTTTTATTTTTGGGCGTATTGGTTTTTTTTTCCTTTCAAAGGATCCTTCTCAAAAAAAAAAAAGAGAAAAAAACACCAGGGTGACGGTCTTCAGGATCATCGACGTCCACGCATAACACATCTCCTGCTCGTGTTGGTGCCCGAGGGGAGAACTCAACTGCTTTGTTTTTAGCTGCTGCTCGCTTTCCACGCTCGTGCTGAATTAAGAAAGAGTCTTCGTGTCGCTGAGTGACGAGGGCGTCGAGTTGATTCATCAACAATTTGTCATTTAAGAAGGCAGGTAGAGAGAGGGCAGAAAATGGAGCGCACCGCGGACAATCGCATTCGCACGACGGAGTGGGAGGACGTGCAGTACAAGTACGGCAACCGCGTGGGCAAGTACGAAACACATGAGTTGGAGATTCTTGCGCAGAAGATCGCTGACAAGAATCAGAACACATGCCTTGTTGCCTACGACCCGCACGCTGAAAAGGTGTCGGATAAGCTGGAACGTGGTGGGTACGACTGCGAAGAAGAAGATGCAAAGGACGTAGAGGCCGTGGTGGACTCCGACGACGAGGATGACGCGCTCGCAGCCATTCGCAGGCGACGCATGCTGGAGCTGCAGCGCCAAAGCGCATCGGAGCGCTTCGGGGTGCTGCGGCACGTCGCCGGTGCCGATTACGTAGCGGAGGTGACGGAGGCATCTGTGACGTGCTGGGTGGTGGCAGTGCTGGTGAAGCCGGGCAACGGCGACTGCGAAGCGCTGCTGACGGTTTTGCGTACGGTGGCGCAGCGCCACAAGGCGGTGAAGTTTGTTTGTCTGATCTCGACTGATGCGATTCCCAACTTTCCTGATCGGCATCTGCCGTGCGTGCTGCTTTACAAAGACAAAACACTCAAGAAGCAAGTTACAAACCTCGACGAGTGGATTCTAAAGAAGCAGCTGAATGTTGGGACAGCAGAGCAGTTGCTATCACGGTACGGAGTGCTGCCTCGCGACGAAGTGGAAGAGGACGGCAGTGAGGAGGAGAGGTAACGAGCGTGTGTTCTCGGTTGTCTTTGCGGGTGGCGTGCTTGGCGCCTGCAGCGCTGCATGAGTTTTTATGTGGCAGGCCCACCATCCCGCCATCTCAATATATATATATATATACAAAGAAGAGGAAAGAGAACATCAAATAAGATCAGTGATTGACGAACATTCCGAGCGCAGGTGTGTGTGTCGCGCTGCTCTTTCATGTGCTTTCACAATAGAAAAGAGAAGGGTAGGTGGGCGGTGCTGGGCAGGTGCACAAGCTGAAGACGCTTTTAAGTAGCTTTCTCGGAGTTTAAAAGGCGTTGCGAGAGAAAGAAAGAAGGGCGGCGTGGTGGCAGCCGGGCTGTGCAACGACTCCGATGAATCTTCCTTCTTATTGCTTCGCACCATTTCTCATTTGCCGCTCTTCTCTCTCCCTACTGTGGCTGATGGACGGACTCATGTGGCGTTTTACTCCTCACGAACATCACCTTTTCCTTTTTCAACTGCAGGAGGCCGTCATGTCAGTGGATGGCCGTCTCATCGCGGATGTGCAGCGACTTCGTCACCTCGGCGGAGCATCGCTTTTCTTTGTCGTGTCCGGCAGCAAAGGGTCAGGCAAAAGCAGCGCGTTGCGGGCGTTTGCTGATGGTCTGGCCGCCTCTAGCGCCGTGGCAGAAGTCGACACAACAGCAGGCCTCCTGCGCTGCTCAAGCGGAGACGAGGCTGAAACGGATGTGTTTACCGTGTGCCGCGTAACGTACCTCACAGTTGCGGAAGGAAGTGCCTCCGTGTCTAGCTCTCGCGGCATCGCTGCGAGTTCTGCGTACTTTCGCCGACTCACTGTACTTGTCGTGGATGATGTGGATCTTCTTTGGATGCTGTGCAGCGCCAACCGTGTGCTGGGATACCTGCAACGCCTTTTGGATCTAACACTCTCCAGCCCTGCGTGTGCCGTGGTGGCCAGCGCGCTCAGCCTCGACGCCGTACCCGCGTGGCTGCTGGGCAAGAAGATGCCGGTCGTGCATCCGCTGAGGGAGCTGACCGAAGCGGGCGTGCGCCGATTTCTGCGCGCGGTTCCGCAGCCGTTGTTCAAGACGCGTGGGGAGGAGGTGCTGAGCACTCAGAGTCTTTCCACATCCCGCAACATGCTGCTCTTCAACGCCTGCATGACACTCCACAACGCGGCCCGGGGAGTGGAGTCGACGGAGCTGCGTGCGCAGGCACAAGAGAACTGCGCCTTTCTGCACCACCGGCGTCCTCCGGTGGAGGCTACGCGAGGATCTTCACCCCGCCTTTATGGACTCGACGAGGTGCGGCAGCGCCTGCACACCCTTCTCTCCGTCTTCGCTTCGCACGGTGGCGCGGGTGGTGGTGCGGGGAAGCTGATGACCTCGCTGCCCTCCTCCACCGGTGTGCTGTTGCACGGCCCGTCTGGGTGTGGCAAGTCGAGTATGACTCAGCAACTGGCTGTTGACTTTCCTGCGGTGCGGTTTTTCTTTGTGGAGTGCACGATGCTCTTCTCCAAGTTTCTCGGCGAGAGCGAGGAGCAGCTGCGGGAGGTGTACCGCCGGGCCCGTGTGAGGGCTCCGTCGGTCGTTGTCTTGGAGGACATCGACGTCATCGCGCAGTCCCGCAGCGCCATGACGCGTGATGCCGGTGGCAGCGGCGGCAGCGGCGGCAAAGGAAACTTAGATGTGACGAAGCGCATGTTGGCCGGGCTGTTGTGCGAGCTCGACGGCGTCACGGACAACAGCGGCGTGCTGACGATTGGCGTGACGAACGCGCCGGCCGTGTTGGATGCAGCGGTGCTGCGGCAGGGCCGGCTGGAGACCATACTGCGTGTCCCCGCACTGACGTACGCCGGTGCGGTGGAGATGTGCGGCGACTTCTTTCAGCGATTCAACGGCAGTGATGAGGAGCGGCAACGGTGCAGCGAGATCGTGTCAGCACGGGCCGTTGGCTGCTCTGCGGCTGCTCTGCAGTATGTCCTCCGGAAGATTCTGGAACAGTCCGTGCAGGGGGGAGGGTGGGCATTGGCAGATAGCGGTGATGTACCGCTGCCGACTCCTAACGATCTGCACGGCCTTCTTTTTGAGCATTGTGCCGTGCTGACTCACGTTGATTCCTCGCATTTCGAGTAAGCATCAACACACCTGACCATGTGCAGGGTGAAAAACGACAACTATAAGATAAAAAGACTAAGAGCAAGCTACTGGCTCTGAAGTCGGAAGTGCTGGTTGGAGGTGGGGCGGCATTCACCCCTCATGGGGTTTTTGATTCACGGCGTGTGTGTCGATGGCATTTCACTCCTGCCTGTCTGTCTCTGTCTCTCTCTCTCTCTCTGTGTGTGTGTGTGTGTGTTTGAATAGTGGACGTGGAGTGTCAGCAGCTGGATTTGTACGTGTCTCGCGTGAGAACTTTGCAACGGACGATGTGGCCCTTCCATCAAAGGCTATCCCAGACTCTCCCACACACACACACACACACACACACACACAACAACACGAACACAGGGAAAATACAAACAAAAACTGCGGTGACGGGTGTGAGTTTCGTGAGGCGTGTGACGAGAGCTGCATTCACTTATCCTTCTCTCTACCCCTCCCTTTCTCTTCCTCTCACGCGGTTTCTTACGTTTCTTTTATTCTGACTTTTGGAATCCCCAAACGCTTTCTTGTCCCCAGTGCGCGTTGTACGCGGGCACCTACGGAGAGCACACCACGACGCGTTGTTGGGCATCTTTCTTTGCATTCGCTCGTGGTTGTTGTGTTTTGCTTTGTGATGTGTGATGGGGTTGGTGCAGCGCTGGTACATCTTGCTCTGTGCTTGAGACGGCTTTGCTGGATTTCTTTCTTACGGGGCGTCAGAAGGTTCCCACTGCTGTGAGCATTCTCCTCACTTTAAAGGCTTTTTTTCCTTGTTCTCCGCCGACGGCGTGTTGTCTGTGCGCCGTGCAGCGAAAGTGGCAACGGGAAGAGAGGGGGACGGGAGCTTTTGGTGCGCGGGCCTCCTGATCCCGGTGTGCGTTGAAACCGCGTTTCTTCATTCGTCACACAGAAAGCACACATTGGCAGGCTGAGAGACTCCTTTTAGTTTTTTTTTCTTATCTTCACAAATCTGAAGTCGCGTTCGTGCTGACAGTTCTCCACACGCTTTGCTGGAGTTTAGGTAGAGAGCGCGCGCGGATGGATTACCGATCCCCTTTCGAGCTGCGCCAGCAGCTGATGGAGGAGGCGCGGGCGGTGCAGGCGTCGTCCCCCGGTAAAAAAACTAAACTCAAAGTGAAGAGTGGTGCAGGCTCGCGTGCGGACTCGTGCGTGGCTTCGCTGCCGCGGGAGGATGCGACTTCGAAGAACCTCGCTGGTTTCATGCCGTCGACCGCGTTGCCAGATGACCCAACGGCTCTCGTTCGCGAAGTTCCTGGCGCTGAGAACATCGAGGCGTTGAACGCTGCCCTCGAGCGCGAGGAGGCGGTGCAGCGCTACGTAGAAAAGGAGAAGCTCTCTATGGAGGAGGAGGCCAAGTACATCATGGCCAACGGCAGTACGGGGCAGCGCATCTCCTTCTTTGGCCATGTGCGCGAGAGGCTGGCGGAGCTGCCGCCGAAGCGCATCTCTAAAGTGCTGGAGATTCTTCTCGACTCCATGTGGACGCAGGATCCGGAGTTGCAATGCCATGCTCCTGGAGACTTGCTGAACTTTGTGGGGCTGCTCGACGGCAGCACGGCGAGGGAGGTGTACGACGTGACCAAGACGATGCTGTCGGTGCAGACGCCGGAGGTGCGTGTGTCGTGGAGCCACCTGCTGCTGGGCTTAGTGGACTTCCTACCACCGGATGTCGTGCAAGGCGATTTGATCGTGCTGGCCGTGAGCAAGTCCGATCATGCGCAACCACAAGATCAGCGTGAGCTGAGCTGTCAACTTCTCGGGCACGTGTGTGCACAGCTTTCGGTGGCGAAGGCGGAGGAGATGGTGCTGCCACGTGCCTTGGCTCTCTGTCAAGACACCAACGCGAGCGTACGGCAAAACATGTGCCAGCAACTCTGCACCATCGCACACGCTCTCGGCGTGGAGAAGGCCAAGACACTCGTTGCACCGGATCTCTTCGAGCTTCTGAACGACGAGGAGCAGGCCGTGTCACGGGTTGCCTTCTCATGTCTCATCGACCTTGTCGAGTTCTTCGGCTCCGCCTACCGCCGTGAAAAACTCTTCCCCATCATCAAGACGTTCATCTCAAACCCACCGAGCGAGGTGGTTGGCCTGCTGATTGGCGAGTTCGGCCGCTTCCTCGACGCAATCAAGTCTGACATCACCGCCGACGACGACGTTGCCCTCTTCGCTGATTTTTTCTGCAACGCTGCCACGCATTCTACCGACGAGGAGCGGCGGCAGTGCGCCTTCAACCTCCCCGCTGTTGTCGCATCGCTGCCCCGCAGCGTCTTCGCGACGTACCTCAGCAAAGCCCTCGCCGCGCTCGCTGCCGACCCGTGCGTTGGTGCTCGCCGCAGCATCGCCGCCGGCCTGCACGCGCTCCTCCCGTTGCTGCCGCCCTCCGCGGTTGACGCCTTAGAGACGCCGTTCCTTCAGCTGATACGTGACTGTGATCCCACGGTTCGAACGGCGCTTGTACGACACATCGACGTGTTGTTGGATTACTTCCGCACAGGAAAAACCGGTGCTGCGCGGCAGCTGTTTTTTTCCAAAGTCCTCGACGCCATCTTGATGTGGGTGACGGAGCCGATTGTGAACTGGCACACGATGCGCGACGTCGTGGACATCGTTGAGAGCCACCTGGACGTCTTCGAGCCAAAGGTCTTAATCGAACACGTGGTGCCCCTGCTGTGGTCGTACGTCAAGACCGGTGCGACGATTCTAAAGGCGCAGTGCGCCACCTTGCTGATGCACATCACCGCCGGCGTAGACAACCCCACGGCACAAGCGCACGTGTTCAGCAAGATAAACGCTGATTTTGCCAGATCCAATTCGTGTTACGCCCGGCAGTCCTACCTGCTCTTTGTGCGAGCCGCCTTCGATTTTTTTTCGCTACGCTGCGTCCGTGAGCGCATGCTGGAGTGCTGTCTGGAGATGCAGCGCGACGCTGTGGTGACGGTGCGCCTTGCTCTGGCGCAGTGCCTTCCGCTGCTCGCACGTGCGCTGCGACATGCTACTCCGGCCGGCGCTCTCGAAGATGAGTTCGCCGCGATGGTGGAGCGGCTCTGCGACGACCCCGCAGCGGAGGTGCGGACAACGACACAGGCTTACCTCGCCAAAGCGACGGAGAGGAGCCGCGCCGGCAGGACGCCACTGCACTGCTGCACGCTCACCACGGCGCAGGAGGCGGAGGATCAACGGCGTGAGACGGCGGAGCTCGCGATGCTCGAACATGCAAAAGAGACCGACAAGGCTGAGCGGCGGACCAAACTGCGTGACTTGTTAAAGAGTGAGCGGGAGAGGGAGTACGTCGAGTTGCCGTCGTCAGGAAAGGTGCGCAAGCCGATGAGCATCTCCAGCACGTCACCTGCGCTGGCAAAACGAAAGTTCGGTCCACGAACGCCGAACCCCTCCACAACGGTCACGCTGCCGCGGCTTGGTCCGGCCAAATACAGTGGAACGACGGTGACAAAGCTGAGTACAAACCGAAAGCGGGTGTGAGAGGCGCCGGCGTGCGGTGCGCGAAGGGAAAGACTGGGGGGGGGACTCCTCGACTCTCCTCACCTACGGTGAGTTTACACCACACACCACACACCACACACAGACACACGGACATAACCGTGCTGCTTCGGACGGGGCTAAACGATGTCTCTCTTTTTTGTTTTTCAGTGCTCAGCACATTTTAACTTCCGCTCCCTCTGCTGTGATGCCGCCACGCGCGCTGTACCACGCCGCTGTACCTTACTGCACGTGCGCACGCGCGCCTTTTTTCGAGGTGGGGTAGTAGCTGTGGATGCATGTAAATTAGCTTCCCTGTTCTTTTTTTTGTGTCTCTTTTTTTTTGAGCTTCCTGGACGCGGTGTGGGTGTGCTGTGCCACTGCGTTGTTGCGTTGTCTCCGTCCACGGCAGTGGAGGGGAATGGGGGGGGGGGGGAGGCACTTGGATGAGAAGAAACTTGCGGCGACGCTTTTTTCTTTTCTTTTTCTTTTCTTTGGTCATTTTCAAGAGGCAGTTTGTGGCAGCCATTTGAACCCTTGTGTGTGTGTGTGTGTGAAGGAGCGCAATGAACGAGAGAGAAGGCGGAGGTCAGAGGAGGGGTGTTAAATCCCCACGCGTGTGCAAACGGGTTACTCGAGGTAAGGCGCGAGAAAGGCACTCATTGTGGCGAGGAGGATGGCCTCTTCTGTGCCACCGAACATATCCTCGCTGCTTCTTCCCTCCCTTTCTGTTTTTGTCGCTAGCAGTGGGGACGGCGTGTACGGCGCTGTCGGCACTGGCATTCCTTCTGCAGTTTTTTTCCTTCCTTCCGCGTTGGGTGCGTTGAGGAGAGGGGTGGGTGGGTGGGTGGGGGGGGGGCATTCCTTGCCGAGTGTCGCGAGGATTGATTGCAATCGATCGAAGGTTACCAACAACAATCCAACAGGCTCGCCGTGACGACTTCGAATTAACGGAGTGCGGCTTCTCCCCTTTGTTCTCCTCTTTCTCTCAGCCGCCCTTTTACTTCCCGAGTCGCCGCTTCACCGCCGCAGCTGCCGTGAGGTGCAGAGGTGCCCATATCTTTACACAGCTGCGCAGCGGCGTGTGCACCTTACCCGACCCACTACATGTACACACACACTCTCTCTAAACCAATAGGTAAGGGACGCTACTTCAACCGCTCCCCCGCCCCTCTCCGTTGAAGTGCATGTCAGGCAGCGACTGGACACCGTCGGACAGTGGCTCCGACTCTGACGAGGCTGCGTCGGCGCTGAATGCTCGCTTTGTCGAAAACCTCTCACAGTCGCACCCGCCACGGGTGACGCAGCGCCGTCGACGCCGCCACTCCCCTGCAATTTCAGATGCTGAAAAGGACGAGGACGAGGCCGTAGGCACCGACCCGCCTCCGCGTAAGCCGCCTCGGCTGGACTTGGTGGCGATGATTAGCGCAGCTCTCAAGAAAGACGATGGGAGCTGTTTGCCGTCGGAGGCATCAGTGGGGAAGCTGGCCGCAAAAATTGTGGAGGCGCTTCGTGAGTCGTCAGGTGGGGGTGAGGTGGCACGGGCGGTAACGCAGGCCCTCGCCGATCCCCTCAACGTGGAGCTGCGCAAGTCTGTCTTGCAGGGCAAAATAACACCGACTGCACTGGTCGCGATGGACGAGGTCAGCCTCCTCAACCCGAAGGATCGCGAGCGTCAGGAGAGGGCCCGGCTGGATCGCCTCAACCAACACTCTGTCGAGTACCTCGAGAAGCTTCAGTATACCGTCACCCACATGTTCACGTGTCCCGCCTGCGGCTCACACGAGTGCTTCGCTAACTTCCGCTCAACCGACTTCGTGAAGTGGCAGGGCGACGATCAAACACCGACACTGCTGCGGTGCTGCAAATGTTCTCACTCGTTCCGCCAGTAGCGGCAGCAACCAGAAAGAGATAGCCGCGACATGCGTTATGTTTGTGCGGCTGCTGGCGCATATGTTGGACAGCTTCCCACCACATCTCTCTGGGTCTTGAGGACACAGAAGTGCTGAACAGGCGTTGGCGGGGCCACCACGGAGCTGAAGGCTCGGGCTCAGCGCACCGCCGCCGTCCCCAAGGCGCTGTATACACCGGTGCCCATTCCCCCAGCACCTCTCTCTTCTTTCTCTCTGCTGCGATACCCCTACGTGCTACCAGCGACTTCTTTGACTGTGTGCATGGCGACATCTGTAGCCACAGTCGTACACGACGCATGCGTACACACCACCGAACGGTGCCGCTTGCCAACTATACACAACACAAATACACACCGATGTTGTTGTCTACCCCGCAAAAGAAAATCAGATAGGTAATACAAAGAAAAAGAGCATATTTGGTGCTCGAAACGTCAACGATAGTTTTGGGGTGCTCTGGGTGCGTGACATAAACTGTACAGCACACTCGGCAGAGCGATGCAGCTGAGCATCCCCCCTCCTCCGTGCTCAGCTGCGCAGTGCTCAAGGGTTTGCCGAATGCAACGCAAACTACCAACGGCGAGTTTGACGAACGTCTCGGTTGCACTGACGTGTTTTGTTTTGTTTTCCCGTTTGACTGGACATGTTCGTACATACTTCCTCTTCCTTCTCGTCTTTACTCTTTTCCTTTCCACAGACGAGGTGCTGATCCTCGAACAGAGTTTCTCATTCGTGTCGTTCTGCACGTGGAGATCCAGCTCGAAGTGGATCGCCACCGAGGGTCAGAAACGTGTCCCTTTCGACAGTCTCCACATTTCCTAAGCGTTAATATAAGATAGTCTTCTAGTCGCTTCTGCCTGTGCAGCTGCAGCATTAAAAAAAAAAAAACATACTTTGAACGCCAAGGTGCGTCGACTAATCGCGTCTTCAGTGCTGACGCGAGCTCCCTTTTTCATTACGAAGTAGAAGCACGTGTTTGGAGGGCGGAGCTGTTGTTTTGTTTACCACATGGCTGATGCGCCATCTTCTCCGCCTGCGGATGGGGTGAAAGAGCCTGTGCCTCCCGCTGCTGCACCCACCACCAACGCGGACGCCATCACGCGTGAAAGCGCATCCCCTACGCAAAGCGACAACACCGCTGGACCGACCGTCGAAGCGAAGCCGTCGACCTCTCCTGTGGTGCACACGTTGAAGCGTCCACGTTCGTCGCAGCCGGTGACGCAGTTCCTGAGCCCTGCCCTCTCCACGAGCGGCATCCCTGCGTCGTCGCTGCCGACTGCCACCCAAAACACATCACCGACGCCCCCCTCCTCCACGCTGGCGGTGCACGGCAGTGAGAAGAGCAGCGATGAATCGACAGCTGCACCACCAAAGCAGGTGCGTGTGGACGGCAGCGGCTCCCCTGTCACGCCACGCTCCCCCTACGCAAACCTGCCTCGCAAGATCCCGCGCAAAACTCCTGCCTCCACCCCCGCCACGTCGTTGTTGGGTACCCCGACGCTCGTCTCGCCCTCACGGCTCTCACCGGCGCTGACGACACCACCACAGTTTGTGTCGTCCACGGTGACGTCGGGTCCACTCACCGCGGAAGCAAAGCTGGCCGCGCTGCACCAGCGTTGGGCTGGCCTGCTCCACAAGGCGCTAATGCAGGAGCGCCAGCCGCACGAGTCAGACGCGGTGATGGCTTTGTCGATGCGCATCGTGGCGGCACTGCCGGGAGATCTGGAGGAGACGAAGGACGGCTTTCAGACCCTTCTCTTTAACATGAAGGACGTGAAGAACGGTGAGCTGCGCCGAAAGGTGGTGGAGGGCGAGCTGCTCGTGGAGCGGCTCGTGCGGATGGACGACCGCGAGTTGGCCAACCCAGAGCTGCGGAAGAAGATCGAGGAGAAGATGGAGGACCGCGCGAAGGACACGAACTTGAGCGAGCTGGCCAAAGCGATGCGCACGAGCAACTCGACGCTGTTCAAATGCAAGACGTGCGGTGCGCGGGACACGTCGTGGTACCAACGGCAGACGCGCTCCGGTGATGAGCCCATGACGGTGATCATTACGTGCAACAAGTGCAATACACAGTGGCGGCAGTATTGACAGCTGTCGAGAGTGGGAGAATGGAAGGAAGAAAACGAGAAGGAGTAGAAGCGCACGTGCGTGAGCGTGCGTGGTGGGGGAAGGGCGGGGTGGAGGGGGATGGAGCCGCTTTTTGTTTTTGAGGAGGGGTGGTGTCCTCGACATCCGTGAAGAACGAAATAACAACTGTCAGTGAATATGATGAGGTCAGAGGACGGGGCGAAGCGGGTACGGTGTTTTTTTTATTCTTCACCGCTTCCAAGCGAACGGCCACTGCAGCTCCAACGAAGGCCTCGCCGATGACGACACGCGTGGAGTTGCGGGATTGTTTGCTTTCTTTTTCTCAGTGGGCCAACAGTACGCAGGACCATGCATGATAAACGAACGAAGGATGTGTGCGTGCGTGTGCGACGACTGACGGGTGGCTGAACGGGTTCTTTTCCACATGGTGTAGCGTGGCGCACATTTGTACACGTGCTCTCTCGTGTGTGGAGGGAAGGTGAGCTCCCCCCCTCTTTCTCCTTCCACTTCGTATTTCTCCTATCCTCCCATTCTTTCTTTTTTTTTTTTGGTAGTGTGTACAACAAGCAAACAGCACCCAACGCGTACCGCACGATCGTCGAATCTTGGCTGTCACACACCACCTCTTTCTCTCCCTTTCAAGGTGGTATTCTTCTTCGCACGCTGCACGTACACCCACACCCACGACCACACACACACACACACACACGTGTTTGTGTTTGCGTAAAGAAAAAGAACTCTACCACGCACACCACTCTTTCCCGTTCACGTTGCTGCCACAATGCTGGTGAAGATAAAGTGGTTTCTCACCGGGAAGGAGACGGTGATTGAGGACACTGATGAAATTCTGTCGCCCAACACAACCATCGCAGAGTTGAAGGGGCTCATCCAAATCCGCTTCGGCTTCTCCTCGAAGGAGCTGCTGCTCATGCGGGAACGTCTCCTAGAGAACTCCGTCACCTTGCGCAGCATCGGTGTAACGGGCTCGCCGTCTGACCCGGTGCTCACGGCCCACGTTGTGCGTGAGTCTGAGCTGGAGGCCAGCAACTTCGACCAGGATGACACGACCCACGACGACGACTTGCAGGAGTTCTCGCACGCCGACTTCATGCTGGCGATGAAGATGCTCGGCAAGGAGGTGGCCGTGCCGGACGATCGGCTCGTTGCGATGCGTCTCAACGCCCCCCGGCAGCGCCCGGCGTTTCTCGACGCGCGCAAGGAGGGAGAAGCGGCGACAGCGAAAATAACACCGCAGCCGCCAGTGGGCATGCCGGGCTTTTCTGGCAACGTGCCGATCTACGACCCGAAGACGACGGAGGTGTACCAGATTCTCTCCAACGTCCGTTACGGCCCGCGGAAGGAGGATGTAGACTCGCAGTACGCCATCACCTACCCCGGCGTGGAGGAGCCATTTCCATTTTGGGACATGCGCACCCCGGACATCTTCAACCACCTCGAGGTGCAGTGCTCGCCAGGCGAGGTGTGCGTGGAGCTCTTTTATTTTGGCGAGTTTGCTGCCGTGAAGGATCACGCTAGTTTTCTCGCTCTCGCGCGGCAGAGCCTCGAGTCAAAGGCCGGCGTACGCCCGCGCACCCCACTGCCGCTGCGGGAGGCGGGCTGCATGTACCCTCTCATCGCCGTCCCGGTAGTGCTGCACGAAATGGATGCGATGGAGCTGGGCAGCATCTTCTTCGAGGACTTCGGCAAAGCGGAGGTGAAGCGTCCCGTCATGGGAAGAAATGACGGTGTGACGGTGGCGGGCGGGCTTGGCAAAGGCGGCTGCACTCCGCAGTAAAATGCGGACACACATACATACACACAGGTAAGCTTCTGTGTATGTCCGTTTGGGTTGCTGCTGTGTATTTCTTTTTTTTTTCCCGCTGCCACATTACCACCGTCTTTCCCACCACGCGTCATTCAGGAGGAGACCGCCTAGCGTAGTAGCGGCGAAGGACACCCCTCCCCCTCTTCCCCTCCACACACGCTTTAACCGACGTGTCGGTCTTTGTTTCTCTCCCTCTCTAAAATCTGGAGATATGTAAAAATACACCGCCAGGTGCTACGCGACGGGCTTCGCTGGCTTCCCCCGTCCATTTGGAGGCGCACGGCTTAATGAAGTGTGGAGTAGCTCTCGCGCATCTTATTTCTCTTCCTCTCTTTTTTCCCTTTAATTCTCCCCTCTCCTTAGCGTGATGATGTGGATGATAGTGATGTACATCACCTTTTTTTTTCTCCCTCTCTCTCTGTGTGTGTGTGTGTGTGTTTATGTCGAGAGGGGTGCTTGGAGTAGATACCGCCAACACAGCACTGTAGCGCAGCCAAAAAGTGTGAGGTGTGTGGCTGCCATCTCGAAGCGTGTGTACGTTCCTCTATTTTTTTGTTCTGCTTTCTTTAAGGAGAGGAGTAGCTTGCTGTGGCCGCGTTACGGTAACTTAACTCCTCTTTCTCGCTTTTTTAAAGTGCTATTTTGTTGTCTACGGCTTCGTCACTCTGCATCGTTTGTCGGTACTGCCCTGCATGCAGAGAAATGTGCGTTTTAACAGCAACGCCTCTCTCGCCGTTTGTGCATTTGTTTTTCTTTTTCTTTCGCGTGCCTCCGTCGAGCTCGCGCGCGTTGCCCTCCCTCTCTGTTCTGTCGTCTTTTATTACTTCCTCTTGATGCCTCACTCACGTGCGATGATGGCGAGTAGAGAGGGAGAGAGGGAGAGATGCAGTCTGATGGGCGACGTAACGTCTCTTGGCTGTCAACAGGTGTGGAGGCACACTGAAAGCGGGGGAGAGAGATGTGACAGCAGCAAACACAACATTCACGAAAACGACATTTCTTTCGCTTTCCACGGTAAGCGGCTTCGGCTTCTTTGAAAGACTAGGAAAGTGCAAAACGATACCCGGAGTGCGTGGGAATCATGATGTGTGGATGTGGGTGTGTGCGAGTGGGCGTGTAGTATGTACCAACTCGCTCACGGTGAGAATGAAGGGGGAGGGGGAGATGGAGATACTGGAGTGGATGTCTTCAATTTGTGTGCGATTACGGAGTGGCGGATAGAGAGAGGGGTCCATTGTCCTCTGCTTCTCTCTCTTGCTGCTGAGATGGGCTTGCTCACATGTTACACAGGACTCTCCCCCCTTTGGTTTTCTCGTGTCAAAGTGACCCGGTAGGGGGCTGTAAGGAGAACGGCCCTTCCCCCTCTCTCTACGCGCTTTTCCATGTCGCATGCGCAGATGATGCGTGAGTCGCCTCATCCAGCATTTCGCACATGAGCCGTATCGCAGCGGCTGCGTGAACGCGTGGAAGCGAGTGGAGCGCCTCTTGCGTGTCTTTCTCTCACCACCACTCCAAAAAGGCAGCTTCTCTGTGCGAGGTTTTTTCATGTGTTGCCTCCGCACCACTGTCCCAGCTGCATTACTGCAGCCACCCTTCCATTTCCTGCTCCTCTCTCTCTTGTCGTCCTTCACCTTCACCCATGTTTCTTCTCTGCAACTTCTCTCTGCGTTGTGCGACTCCACCCTTTCACTGTGCGCATCCCTCCTTGCGCAGTCGACTTCCACAGTCCACCGTTGAGCCGGGCTGTCGACCGTCTCTTGCCCTTCCCACATGCAGCGATGGAGAGGAAGGCATCATCCGGGCTGTATCGCGAGCGCTTCCACGCGCGAGTGAAGCGAGAGCGCTCCCACTCGCTGTACACGGACAGAGGCAGTCCCAACTCCCCATTTCTTGAACCTGAACACCCCTACGCCACGCACAATGGAGTTGACGAGGCGTCTGCGACCGGGACCGCTCCTGCTGTGGAGGCTAACGAAGCCACGCACTCCCCTCGTGTACTTCTGTTTGAGTTAGTGCCTCTCTCCAGCTCGCCGAGCTCTGCGCTATCGGGTTCGCTTAAGTTTGGGGTGGAGGGGCTTCGCATCGGCCGTGACCCAAGTTGCTCTGACCTGGTACTCAACTCAGCAGCGGTGTCGCGGCTGCACTGCGTGCTATCCGTGCTGGGCGGCGAGGTGTTTGTTCATGACAACAGTTTCAACGGCACGTTCATTAATGGTAGACGTGTGGGCCGTGGCCGCTGCTCGATGCTGCACCCGCGCGACACGATATCGTTCATGAACCCCACGTGCGCTGATGCCGCCCGCTACTCCTTCGAGCTTGCCTCGCTGCCGGGTTGCGCTGCGTCCGTCTTCTCAGGCATTGAGGGCATGGAGCGCTACGAGCTCGGACCCGTTGTCGGACAGGGCAGCTTCGCAGCGGTGCGACTTGCCACGGACCTCGAAACAGGCGATGCGGTGGCAGTGAAGCTGATCGAGCGGCGGCGACTGTGTTCTGAGGAGGCCGCCGTGTCGCTGCACACGGAAATTGAGATGATGCGCGGGATGAACCACCCGAACATTGTAAAGGTGTTGGATGCTTTCGAGGGCAACGGCTGCGTGGCGCTCGTGATGGAATACGTGCGTGGCGGCGACTTGTTTGACTACGTTGTCGGCCGGGGCCGCAACCCCTTCACAGAGGTGGAGGCGCGTCACCTGTTTGTGCAGCTGCTAGAGGCGCTGCTCTACATCCACGGCCGCAACATCATTCATTGCGACCTGAAGCCGGAAAACGTGCTCGTGGACGTTGTCGCCGAAGACAGAAAGTCGCAACCGCTGCCACATCCACCGTTGACGGGTCCGGCGTTGAAACCAGCGTCTGTGTCGAGCAGCTGCGATACCCCCGCGGTGCCCAGCGTCGCTGCCGCACCGGAGGAGGCGGTCGCGCTCTCCGCGTTAGACGACCACCAGAGCGAAGCGAAGTCGCTTTCGCCTTTCGACGTGCGGTTGAAGCTGACGGACTTTGGCGTGGCGAAGTACGCGGGAGGGGCCGCCGAGGAGGCAGCGGAGGAGACAGGGGGAGTGTGCGGCGGCACACCGGTGTATGCAGCGCCAGAGCTCGCCTGCTTTGTGCTCCCCGATGCGTCAGAGGACGACGATGGGCAGAGTCTGGCAGGTGCGTCTCTGCCGTCAGTGAAGGTCACGTCCGCTGTGGATGTCTGGTCGCTGGGGGTGCTACTCTTCATTCTGTGCTCCGGCACAGTGCCGACGCCGCCTCCGCTCGGCACCCCCGTCGTGCTGCATCGCTGCATGAGTCACCTGTCTGCTTCCTGCACAGATCTGATTCTTCGCATGATGGTGGCGGACCCGGCTCAGCGCATCACACTGGCAGGCATTTGCCACCATCCGTGGCTGGATGGTGTCGAGCTGCGTGGTGGTGCCCGTGCGACCCACGAAAATGATGAAGGTGTTGAGTCGCTGTCGGTCACCGCCATCGTGTCGCCACGTTTTTTTCGTCCTTCGAGCACGTCGACCGCTGGACGTGGCAAACGAGCAACGCTGAGGCAGAAGAAAAAGGGCGTCGGGGAGCAAGGTGCGTGTCCCTCCGTGGGTTCCCCGCACTGATACCTTTTCATCTCAAAGTGGGAGCACGTGCCCTGTCGTACTTCATCTGCCTCTCGCTTTCTCAAGCAGCGCCTTAACATGCCATCGCTGCAGCGATCGCTTTTTTTTTTTTGTGTGTGTGTGTGTTGGTGTTGTACTGCGGAGGCGGTCACGTTGCGCTAAAATATGAAGACATTTACTTCCCCACCACCCACGTTTGTAGCTCCCGCATGCTTTTTGCCTCTTTTGAGCTGACAGCCTGTGCTTCTTCATGAGAGCCGTGATGCTGCGTGGCGGAGGCCATCGATGCCGTTCTGTGTATAAGAGGTGCTCCGTCGTCCCTTTGTCTCCCCCCTCCTCTTGACTCTTTTTTTACTCTTATTGTGATCTGCTGTGGGTGGCGCGTCCCCACACCACTGAGAGAGACGGAGAAAACAAACTGCTCGGTGTAACGGGTGCACGAAGCGTTTCAACTCTGCGGTGCAGTCGCCTTCTTCGGTGGCGCAGACGAGAGACTTTCATAGAACATACAAAAACTGCATAGACACAGAGAGAGAGACACACACAGACAGAAGCTGTAAGCAGGGACAGAAAGATGGATCAGCCGAGCGACGTTGTGTGCACGGGGGAGGCCCCAGCGGCAGTCGCCTCCTCTCAGCACTCTAACAGTGGCGAAGACGCCACCCAGTCCTACCAGGAGACGACGCGATTCTGCACGTGGCGCAAGCACACCCGCAACCTCTACCAGCAGCTTTTCCATATCGACCTTGTGTGGGAGAGTCCTGTGGCGCAGCTGATGCCGTACGTGACCACCAAGGCCGGACTGACCACGCACACTATCCTCTGCGGCACTCGCACGGGTGGTCAGGAGCAAAGCTACCTGCAGCTGTTATCCGCTACCGTGCCGCAGGACACGCAGTCGCTGGACGGGTCTGACGCGGCCTACTCAGAAGCCACCGGTGAAGTCGGCGGGTACGGCATGGCCCCCCACGCCTGCGGACTCAAGATTGAACGTCGTATTTTGCACGACGGCGACGTGCTGGCGGCGCGTTACATGCCGGCCAACCCGCTGCTGCTGGCCTCCACCTCCAGCAACGGCGGCCTCTATGTGTTTGACTGGTCACGGGTGCCGCTAGGTCGCTTTCCAAACGACCCACCACGCCCGCGAGCCCCACTGCCGCCGAACGAGCTGAGCGACGAGGCAACGGAGGAGGAGCGTGTGCAGTACCAAAAGCGTATGCGGGCTCTCAACGTGGTGGCCACTGAGCAAGACAGGTGGGATCGACGCACCGGGGATGGGCAGCACGTCCTGTCGCTGAGTGGCGGTATTGGGGCGTCGGACAACGTGTGCTGGAGCGTCAGTGAGGCAGGCGTGCTGGCCTCCGGTTCCACCGGCCGCGTGTGCGTGTGGAAGGTGGCAAACATGTCGAAGGAGGAGAAGCGTCAGGTGGAGCCCTTCATGGTGTACCACCTCGAGGATGAGGAGGCCCGCGTCACCCATGTGGACTTCTCGTGGAAGTCGCCGGAGACGTTTTTGACGGCGTCCACTGTCGGCGTCGTGGACTTCCACGATGTGCGACAGGTGCACACGACAGAGGTCTTCTCACTCGGCCACCCCGCTACGTCACTCGCGCTCTCCCCCCTTGACGGCAACGCGCTGCTCGTTGGTGATGTGCAGGGGAGTGTCTTCCTCTTCGACATGCGCAACAGCAGTCAGCCAGTACTGGTGGATCAACTGCACAGCGGCGAGGTGACGACGTTGGAGTGGTGCCCGCACTCACGTCACCTGTTCGCGTCTGGCGGTCATGACGGTGTTGTGTGCATCTACAACCAAACACGGCACAAAACCCTCTTTAAGCACTCCGGCCACACCGATATTATCATGGATCTCGGCTGGAGCTGGCAGGAAGATGGAGCAGGGCAGCTGGTGTCTACGGACAGCAACGCCATCATGCTGTGGCGGCCGCGCGACTTTTTCTTCTGCGCGTAAGACACAAACAAAGAGACATTGTGGCCTGTGTGGTGCTAGAACGGCGTGGAGGGCGTGGAGGGAGGGGAGAGAGAGTGAAGAGTTGGGGTGAGTTGCTACGGTGGAAGACGCAGAATTGTCACGCCTTTTTACTGGCCCCTCCCCCCCCCCTCACCCCACCAGCGTGCATACGTGTGTGCGCTTTTTTTTTCGTGTGGTGCTGACAGGTAAGTGCATCACCCATGCCGCGTAAGGGTTGTGCTAATGGAAAACAGTCGATTTGATAACGACCACGCACAATGGAATGCCCGCTTTTCTTTCCAACTGTGCGTAGACAACATGAAGCGAACGAGGTGCACTCGTGGGGTCGTGGGATCGCGCCGAGCTTCATCGCCGGCAAGTAGGTGATCGCTGCTTTGTCTATCCTGCTCTCTCTCTCTCCCACTCCATCAGCGGCAGCACATCGTCATCCTCTCTCGTTTCTTCTCTGTTTTCTTTCTGTTCCGGCGCTCCGCCGGCCGACATTGTTGGCCATGATAACAGATTAAAAGAAAAGCGGCTGCACTCACAGCCTCGCACTTGTACCCCTTCCCACCTCTTATCCCTCGCGCAGACATCACGCCACGGACGACTTGGAGGTTCTTAGAACACACATCATGGCGGACGCTGACGTTCACACTGAGTGGTCGGAGCTGCCGCTGGACACGCGCATTTTGGAGGCCCTGAAGGACCTGGGCTGGAAGAAGCCGACGGCGGTGCAGAGCGCCTGCGTGCCGCTCGCGCTGAAGGGGAAGGACGTTTCCCTCCAGTCCCGCACTGGTTCCGGCAAGACGGGGGCGTTTGTCATCCCTGCCATTCAGCGCCTTGTGACGGAGCGGGAGCGCCGTGGCACGCAGGAGGCCAACACCAACCCCGCTGTTCTCATCCTCGTCCCGTCCGTTGAGTTGTGCGAGCAGACGGCGGAGGCGGCAAGCGAGATCGCAAAGTACGTCCAGCCGCGCTTCGTCATCGACAACTTCACCAATGGCGGTGCCGTCACGGCCAGCCGAGTGCGGTCTGCGCACATCGTTGTTTCGACTGCCGCGCTGCTCGCCAAAGTGTGCAACCAGGGCGCCATCACCGCAGAGGAGCTGCGGCACGTCCGTTTCTTCGTCCTGGATGAGGCGGATGTCGTCACCTCGATGGCGGAGCGCTCTCTCCGCACCGTGCAGGCCCTGCTGCCCCCGAACATGCAAGTGATCTTAGCCTCTGCCACTCTGACGAAGGGTGTGGCGGCGATGAAGGGGCAGCTGCTGCGGCACCCAGTGAATGTCGTGCTGACATCAGAGGATGTGAAGGACAACGTTCCCGGCTCAAAGGCCAACACAGCCGCTGCGACGCAGAGCGGGCCGGTGGTGGAGTCGCGCGTCCTTGTGAAGGATCCGCTTAAGACCACCCTGCACCAGTACTACCTTGTCGCCACAGACGAGTGCCACAGCCACACCCTGCTGTTTGGTCTCTACCGCATGGCCTTGATCAGCGGCAAGACACTTATCTTCGTGAGCGACGACGAACAGACGTACCGGCTGCAGAACTTCTTAGAGCAGCTCGGTGTGGCGACACTGGCCTACGACGCAAACTTGCCCATTAACGTCCGCCTCGACACGCTGAAGCGCTTCCAGAGCGGCGCCGTCTCCACGCTGGTGTGCACCGACGGCACATTGGAGAGTGCGGTGCAGTTGCAGATGTCTTTGGAGGAGTCGCAGAGCGGCGAGGCCAGCGGCAGGGTGGCCGGCGACGTCCCCAAGAAGGCGGCATCGCGGCGCCGCTCTGGCACATCAGCCACAATTTGCAACGACGAAGCCCCGTCGGCGCTTCACCGCGGCATCGACTTCGCCCACGTGCGCAACGTCATTTTGTTCGACGGTGTTGAGGCGACGGATCCCATTGCGCTATCCCGCTACACCCACCGCATCGGCCGTGCCGGTCGTGCAGGCGAAGAGGGCGTGTCGATTGCCATCTTCACGGTGCCCCAGGCCCGCAAGTACCTGCAGCCGCTGCGTGAGTACTGCACGGAGCGAGGGGAGCGGATTCAGCCCTTCCGTCAGATGCAGCGCGCCGCCGTGGCGAAGCTGCAGTACCGCGTGGACAGCGTGCTGGGCAACATCACACGCACATCGACCCGCAAGATGCGCGTCGCCTCCGTCGCCGCCGAGTTGAGCCGCAGCTCCTATCTCGCCAGCCACCTCTCGCAGAAGGACACAGACGCGCTGCAGCGTGTCATGCAGCGCTCGTCGAAGAAGGTGAAGGTGGAGCGGAACATCCTCGATGTGCCGGAGTACATGAAGCTGTCGACGATCGACGACGCTGGCGAGTACCGCAAGCGCGTGCGTGCGAGTCAGACCCAGTCAAGCCGTCTCCGAAAGGCAGCCAAGAGAGCGACTGCCGATCCACTTAAGGCGGTCGTCTCCAGCCTGCGGTCGTCGAAGCGCAAGATTTGAAGCGCTGCGAGGAAGGGCAGAGCAGGCAGTTGCAGGCTTATCTCTCTCTCTACATCTCTGCCGTTGTTGGGAATCGTGCATAACCATGTGGCACATCTCTCGCTCTCCATCTCTCGACGTGAGCCCTTCGGTGTCGCTGAGACGGCGGACGCTAAGGCGGGGAGGTGTGATACGGTGTTGTAGTGGTGTTTTGTTGATTGTGGTGGGGGACTTCTCTGACAGGGTGCGGCCTCCTGCGTTATTTCTCCCTTTTTGCTGTTCGATTAACATACCGTAAGCTGGACTCTTTTTAAAGAACTGAGAGCTACACAGAAAGAAGATGTACTCAAATAAACCACCAGCGCTCGGCAACCTTTACATGGAGCCGGTGACGCGCGTCGTGAGAGGTGAGCAGATGGGATGCCTGATTGTGTTCTGAGGCATGTCCGAGGTTACCCAGTCGTCCTTTGGAGGCTGAAAGAGCTACCCCCTTTCTCCCTTTATGTGCGTCGACTGTTGCCACGAAAGTGTACACAATAACCGGCGAGTGCAACAGAAGCAAAAAAGTGCGAGTCACTTTGCTACGTTCCACACACTGACGATGGAGGGCTGCGTGGCTTTCCAGACTTCACTCGTTGGAGAGGCGTGTGATGAGGCATGTCAATGAGAGCAGAGTCGCCGAGGTACATCATTGTCGAATGGCGAGTGGGATGCAGTCGCTGGTGCAGTTTTTGGATGAAGGTGTCAACGCACCTCGTTTCCTGCCACCGGTACAACGGCGATGAAAGCGATACATCTTTCCCCATTCTTTTTTTTTCTATTCTTCCGTCTGCATCCTCGTCTTTTTGTTTTGCTCTCGTTGACTACGCTGCGTCTTATCCCTTTCTCCTCGCGACATCTCTCAGTGTGCGACTCCTTAGCTTGTATCAGCTCAACGAGCGGTGTGTGTTGGCTCCCCCCCCCTCTCTCCCTGCCGTGCAGCGCACGATTTATCGAATCCTTGCTGCGTGCGTGCGGTACTGCTGTGCTGGCGATTTGCGCCACGCTAAAAAGAAGATACCAAAGCTGCTTTTTTCTTTGAAGTGTTGCGTTGGACGGCGTTTCTTTCGTGCTTTGTCTTTTCCCATCACTGCTGTTTCTGCTGCAACCTCGCCGCACACGGTCGTGATACCGTGGCGACCCCCCTTTATCGGTCGTGCTAGCCTCAATTTCTTTGTTTCCCCTGCTGCGTGTTTTCTTCGCTGTTTCTCTCTTTCTTCACACACACACACACACACAGACTGTGCGCGTGGGCGTCTGACACCAACATCGCCATGACAACCGATGCGTCTCCGGTGAATCACTACCTGCTCTTCGACCGCGCAGATGAATTTGACAGCGATGCCAAAATCGACTACGCAATGCGGCACCACCGCCTTTTCCATGCGAAAGGTGGTGTCACCGCCCTGCCGACCTCGCTAAGCGCGGAGATCGACCGTCGCATGTTGGTGCGCACCCTCGACGAGCTGAAGCGAGGCGTGGGCTTTGGTGATCGCGTGATACCCGTCACCCCGAGCACCAGCAACACCTTCAACACAAACATCAGCGCCGCCTCCTCGCCGGACTACTTCACCTCACCACAGTTTGACACCTCTGGCGACGGCGAGGTCTCGAACGCGTTCCTCGACGGCACAGACGACGTGGACGCGAAGCCGTGGGACAACACGACAAGCAGCCAGTCGAACTACTGGAACTGGCCGGTGGAGGTGCTGTATCAATCCTACCACCTGTGGATCGCTCTGGACTACGGCCGCGATGTCTTTAACATCACCCGCAACGGTGTCGTGCTCGTTGATCGCATCCCTACCATCGTGGCCACGCTGTTGCAGGTGGTGGAGACGACCCTCTACGCACGCGAGCAGGATATGCAGCAGATACGTACCTTCGTGGAGACGAGCATCGCCGACGAGCAAACCCGCATGCGCGTGCTGCGGCAGGTGTGGAACCCGACCGTTTACGTGAGTGTTGTCCTGCTGAACGTGCCACAGGAGGTGGAGAAGGCGGTGCCCTTCGAGGCTTCCGCGCCCGACGCAGGCGTGAAGTCAACCACTGGCGGTTGTGCTTGCAGCAACGCCGGGAGCAGCAGCGGCAGCAGCGCGAAGGCGAGCACCGGAGTGGAGGCGGCACGCGGCAGCGGCTTCCCTCGCACGCGATCGCAAGCGCAACAGCCTACCATCGTCATGTATCCCCCTGAGCACCGCCGCTTTACAGTCCTGGAGACGGAGGGTGGTGATCTCTCCCGCTGCTCGGCGGTCACGCTGCTCTCCCACTGCAACGCGCGCGACCTACTTGGCGACAGCAGCTTCATGAACCACCTGCGTGACCTGCTCACCCGCTACGAAAACGCCTACCGTGAGCACAGTGGGGTGCAGGAGTGGCCGCAGTCGTCGCTGAGTGCCTCCATCGAGTACCTCGCCCGCGTGATGCCGGACATATCGGAGGAGTGCAATACCCTCGTCTTCGTCAGCAACGTCGGCACCATGTCGTCGTCCGACACGCTCACCTTTCTCGAGGGCACAGTGCGGCGCAAAAACCTTATCGTGTCGCTGGTAGCGCTGAACCGCGTGCTGATGTTCGACTCGCCGGAGCTGAGCCCGCTGGCGCGGTTTCTTTCCGCAGTGGGCGGCTTTGCCGTACACGTGGATTACTGGCTGGCGCTCGGGGCCACCCGGCTCAACAGTGAGTGGTGCCACAGGTTTGAGGGTGCCCGCTGCCTCGCGCAGCAGGTATTTGTTCACCTGATCAACTGCTTCCCCGTTGCCAACCCCGGTGCGACGCGGCGCGACCTCCTCGCTGACACGCTGTGTGAGCCGGTGGTGCTGTACGACGGCGACCACGACCTGCCCGACTTCGTGGTGGAGGCATCAATGGTGGAGCTCCTACGCACCACCGCCGCTCTGCGCTTCAATCAGGGGTGGAGCGTGTTGATCGACTACCATGATGAAGCGCGTACGGCCCACCTGGCTGCCCGCTACGACCATGACTTTCACCGCGGCACCATCAGCTTGTACTATGAGATGAACATCAATCGACCTGCGGTGTATCGCCGGCTTCTGGTGTCAGGCACCAAAGCCCTCGTCGACCACTTCTGCCGGAAACGCTGGGGTGAGAACTCCCCTGGTGTCGTGAGCGAAGGAAATGGGCATTGGCTGGCGTACCTGACGCTGCTGCGACTACAGGTGCACCTCTGGATGAAGGCGGAGCAGGTGCTTGTGCGGCTGGTGAATGTGTCACCGCTGCAGAAATCCATCGGCAGCGTTCCAGATCTACTGCGGTTCTCCGGTGTGGAGGGGGTGCTGTCGGAGTGGTTCAACGCCGCTACCGTGGTTTCCATCGGCGTCTTCTTTCGATTTGAGCACTTGTCGCCCAACACGGTGGTCGCTCACAGCCGCGCAGCGGGCCTGAGTGGGGTCTCGACAGAGTCCGCCGCTCGCGCGTGTCTGCGCTCTGCCATGCTGCGGCGTCACTGCCTCGTTGGACGCGAGGAGGAGCTGACATTCTTGCGCGTTGAGCGAACTCAACCCGTGGTGCCCGCCTCGCCGGGTGGCGCTGCCAACAACGTCGCCGTTTTCTCACTCGTGCAATTTTTCCCGCTGTACAACACCACCGCCGGCAGCGACTTCGGCCTCGCAGGCGGCTTTGAATGCCGAGTGAGCTGCGTGCTGTGCGACTATGTGAGGCAGCGGGCGGTGGTACAGGCGGTGCTGGCGGACATCTTCGAGGCGGTGAAGGAGCGCAACGCGTCGGCAGCGAGGAAGGAGAAGTACCTGCTCGTGCGCGCTTCGCACCGGGCACAGAATGAGCAGGCGCTGCAGCTCGTCAAGGCGAGTGTGAGTCAGCGTCGCATGCGTCTGCTGACGAGTTACACGGAGGGCACAATTCGCAGCCACTTCAGCGTCGACAGCGGCGGAGGCAGCGTCGGGGCGGCGGCAGCAGCGTCGCGTGATGGTGCGCCTCTCACGCACTCCGCCGTTCTCGAGCAGTGCTACCGCCACCCCATGCTCACCTTTCCGTGGTCGTTACTCAACGCACTGTGCTTCCGCTGGATACTCGGCTGCTGCGAGCACTACCCGTACCTCACCGAGGAGGCCTTCGGCTTCTTTGTTGCACGTCGCCTCCACGCCGGCTTTATTCTCCTGGTGTTCTACACCACCTCACTGAAGGCGGTCCTTGTCAAACGCATCGGCAGCGCAGAGTCGCGGATGGACGTGTGTGTTTTTGACGTCCTAGAGGCCCTCCCCGCCACCACCACCACCTCCGCCGCCTCACAGATTTCCATCCGACGCCTCATTACCCCCTTCAGCCGGGCACGGCTCTCCGTCTGGACGTACACGCACGACATTCAGGAGGATCTTCACATCGCCACCGCACTCTTCACCTGCAAGGCCTTCTCTACCAACCAGCCGGGTGAGCGACGCATCCAACTCCGCCTGATGCGGGAGTGCGGCTACACCCCTGTCACCGCCCGCGTGGAGTCGCTGCTCTTTTATTTGCATCCAAAGTACACGGAGATGGTGGAGTTGTGCGCGCCACCGTCGCTGGGCGTCGGCGGTTGCGTGCAGCTGCGTGATCGACTACTGAACCTCGTGAGCTGTGTTGGCGACCGCAGCACCATTGTACCGGCACGTGCTCTCCACGCTGACTACGTGCAGCTCCTCTCCTCCGGCGCAACTGCGCTTGACCTGGACACCAACGTGTACATCTCCGTCCTGAGTCCCATGCGCTACCACACAATCCTGTGCGTGCTGTTGCTCGAGTCCGACACGGATGATGGAACGAGTCAGCACACCGTGAAGGTGGCTCTTGCGGCATTGGACCAGCAGCTGCTGGAGTACACGCTCACGCAGCAGTATCAGCGCCGCTCCAGTGCCTGCAACGACCAAATGCCGATGAGCATAGAGGAGGCGGTAGCGGCGGCAGCAGCGGCAACCACAGCAGCATCAGCGGCAGCAGCGAAGACGGTCATGCCGGAGTGTGTAGCCGATCGTGCCGTGGTGTTGTCGCTGCGGCACCTCCTCACAGTATTCACGTCCGTGTACTGCGCCCGTGAGCTGCTGCGGCTGGTGCACTCCGCACCAGAGGAGGAGGCCTCGGCGGCGGTAGCCGAGCTTGCCGACGCGTACGGCCACTTGGGCAACTACGCTGTTGAGATGGACGCCACGCACCTCCTCCACGTCGTGCAGTGGCGCTACGGTGCAGCGGCGGGTCCTGGGCTCAGTGGCAAGATTCAAGAGGTGCTGATGGACATCATGGCGGCGCAGCAGCGGAGCTTCCCGACGCATCCAACGCTCTGGCTGCCCCTGTCGAAACAGGATCGGGCTGCGCTGCACGCAGGCCATTGTGGCGACCACCAAAGCAGAAACAACAGCGGTGAAGAGGAGGAGGAGGACGATGACGGTGACTCGGCCGACAACGTGGATGGCGACGGCGGCGAGGGCAGCGGCGACCGTGGTGGCAGTGGTGGTCGCATCCGTCTCGACTTGCTGCCCGTTGCCGTAAAGGTGTGCGCCGTACTGCAGAGTGGCGGGGCCTCGTCATCGTCGCTTCCACCCGCCGCCGCTACCCGCAACACAGAGAGCGAGGAGGCGGAGGGGGCGCAGTGCCTGTGGATCTGCTCTACTGTTGCCGCTGGCAACGGTTCAGCACGCCAGAACACGCTGTGTGACAGCACGCCATGGAGTGTGCCCTCCGCTGCAGTGCCGGGGGAAGGCTTCACACCGACCGACGCAGCAGTGGGCCCGTTGTCGGAGAAGGGCACCGCCCCAAGGCGTCTCATCCTGCGTGTCTTTGTGAAGACGGTCCCGACTGATTTACTAGAGCTCTTCAAGGACGAGTCCTTCTGCCCACCGCAGCATGAAGTGCGACTCACGCTGCGGCTGTTGTTTTACCGTTTCACCGCAGAGGAAGGACCGGCGATGGCCACCTCAGCGAGCACTACCTCAAAGACGTCGTCGTCGCAGTCGGCGCCAGCGGGGTCGATGCCATCGCACATCGCGCCAAATCACCGCGGGACGGCAGAGGAAGCGGCGGGGTTGGCGCTCGACCAACTCTTTGTGCAGCCCGCCGCCGTGCCGTGGGACCGCCGCCGCTGCGACGACGTCTTCAACAACTGCAACGACTTTGGTTCACTGCCGGAGTACGTGGAGCGGGCGATGCGCAGCATACCGAGCAAGCTGGCCAGGCATATTGCGACGTACTGTCTGCGCAGTGCGTGTTGCTGTGCATCCTTTGCCCGCCTGCGCACTCTCGTCATGGCGGAAGGGGCTGACGGTGTGGTGTCGCCGTCCACATCGAAGAAGGACCCCGCCTCGAGCGTGCTGAAGCCACGCGACGCAACGCTTTCCCACGCTGCGGCCCTCGCCACGCAGCCCCTGCGCGAGGACACCGGCCTGCGCGATCTCCTGCGTGCGGTGGTGACGCCTGCGCTGCTTAGCTCTCGCCGCTTCATCTTCTCGACCTTTCCTGTTGAATTTACGCAGCAGGCGACAACGTTCCGCAGCGTGGACCCGGTGGCGGCGGCGCAGGATGTGTTCCGGCGCTGTGTCGATGAGGATTGGATGTGGGTGCTGCCCACGACACACTTCTCCTACATCGTCGTACCAAATCGGCAGTTCTTTGAGGAGCGCTGGGTGTTGGTGCACGTGGAGATGCAGCTGAATCACACCATCAACCGAGCAAGCATCCTGTGCTACGACGGCGACGACCACGGGCGGCAGGAGACGATGCGGGCGTACAGCAAACATCTCCGCACGCACATCTACCACAAGGTCACGCAGGTCAGCCAGCTGCATCTGCTGAAGCAGCTGCGCGACACACAAAACGCGAGCGTTGAGCTCATTCCTCCTGCCTGGGGCGATCAGTTCAGTCCGGGCAGCTCCTCCGGCGGGGGATACCGTGGCGGCAGCAGCGGGGGCAGCGCGCGCGGCAGCTACGCCCCCAATGACTTTGACCCGTCGTCGCCGTCTTCCCCTTCCTCCTCTTTTTACCTTCGGGGCCAGAACGTGCTGGAGATCCCTATTTACTACAAGCTGCAACACCAGTGCAAGAAGGTCCTCTCACGCATCCAGACAAACAGCTCGCGGCTGGAGCTGATCACCATCTACAACCGCGACCAGTGCTTCGTGGTCGCCGACGACGAGGAGGGGGACACGTTTCACTACATTCGATTGGTGTTTGTGAAGGACTTGGCCAACACCGTCTCCGTCACCACCCGCTCACCGCCCTTGACGTCGTCAGAGCGGTGCCCGCAGCTGGTGGTGCAGCTCTTCAGCGCGACGAACAACGCAAAGGTGCGGCGGCCACTGCAAAAACTGCAGGACTTCTGCTACTTTCTGGCAGTGCAGGAGCTTCAGGGCCACCTGAGCTACGTGCAGCACAAGATGATCTCCTTCAACGACCTCGTTTTTTTGCAGAACCAGCGGCTGGAGCCGGTCGTCGTGGACCTGCGCACCATTTTCAGCCAGTCGCCGCAGGGACAAAGAGGCCCGTCAGCCGGAAGTACAGGTGACGCGGAGGTGGATGCACGACACGGCGATGGACAGGCCGCTTCAATGGTCGACGCAAATGAGCGGGCGCGGCAGGTCGAGATGGCGCTCTCGCTTCTTTTCCTGAACCTGCGGGAATTTAAGTTCAAGCCGTTCGGCATCCAGGAAGAACCCACACACGCGACCAGCAACTTTGTGGAGCACTACAACCTGGAGAAGAGTCTCGACCTGGAGCCGTCGAAGGAACCCGGGCAGGCTGAAGGTGGTAACGGCGTCAGCGCCGGTGATGACGGGAAAGAAGGAGGGGGCCTGGGCGGTGGTGGTGGTGCAGGTGGCCTCGTGCGGACCCGCATCTGGAGGTTTGTGAAGGTTGTCGATGGCTTGACGGATGTGTTGGTCTCGTGCTGTCTGCACGTGAACCCCGACAACCACTACCTCATCGTGCTCGACCGGTTCCTCACAAAGATCCCGGCCGAGCGCTACATCAACGGGGATTCCGAAAACGTCATCCTGACCCACCTGAGCCACTGCGTAGAAGAGACGGTGGCGCAGCTGCGCTTCTTTGCGTTCACTGCACCTGGGCAGCTGGTCTACCCGCTCGTCCGCTCCACCCTGCGCACGACCACCAGCGACCTCCTCCAGATCAGTCAGACCGCCTTCACGAAGGACTCCTCCGTGCTGCGCTACCACCATTTCCCGCTCGACAACGTGAACCCCACAGTGCTGCCCATGCTGGTGGACCGCCTCTGCGGTGCCTTGGCAAATTACGCCCCAACGTGTTTCATGTACACCGTCGGACACGGCGTCGCGAAGGGTTTGGTGCACGTCCCTGGCTTCACCTGGCAGTGGGTGGAGGGTATTCAAAACGACGCCCAGGCGGACCACCTGGAGCTGTACATCACGTGCGGGTACACCGTGATGGATTCGCCGGAGTCCACCAGCGGGCTGCCGTCGACGCGTGTGATGCCGTACGTGGTGCCCGGCGTACCCATCACCTCCCTCACGACGGGCGAATCTCAGATGTCGCTGCTTGGCGAGTACCATCTCTGCGAGGGTGGGTGCCCGCTACTCGACTATCGCATAATCGTGTCCGTCTCGCTGATGGACGGGCTCTCGCTTGCCATATTCAACTTGCGCGACACAGAGTACATCGTCCGCCTGCTTGGCTACGTGGTACAGGAGATGGAGGAGAGGTCGGCACTGATGGAGGACGTGCTGTTGCAGCGCATGGGCTACGGCATTCCCTCTTCGTTTAACGAGGCTGATCTCGCGCGGAACTGCTGCGGGGATGACACCAACGTTATTCGAGCCAAGCCGCTTTGCATCAACGCCGATGTCTATCGAAGACGAGTGAACAACGTACGCTTCCGCGTCCGGCCCGATGCGCAGCACGACGAGCCGCTGGTGGTGATTCTGGAGGGGCTGTACAACCGCGGCCTCATCGTGAACTACGCCTTTCCGGTGGAGGACGCCATCAAGGTGCTCTACGACGAGTGCCCGCAGTACACGCTGCAGGAATGCGTCCGCATTGTGGATGACCTCATCGACGCGGGCGTGCTCACCGAGGATGCGCAGAGCGCGCTGAAGCCGCAGATGTCGATTCTGCCTTCACTGCCGCACAGCGAGCAGCTCAGGACTGACGCGCGGACGTGCCGGCTGACGGAGGTGACGGGAGTGCCAGCGGACGCCCTCATCGCCTGCGGCTACCACCGCCACATCTTAGCGGCGCACATCATTGTGGAGGCGCAGAACGCACGCTCAGGCGTGGCAGAGGTGCTGGCGAAGTGCGACTCAGTCTGGCGGGCCGGGCCGCAGAACAACGTGCTGGAGCTCGCCAAAGCCATCGTGACGCTGCAGCTGAAGAGCAAGGAGGTGTTCGGGGCACGCGTGCCGGACTTCTCGCTGCGGCGCGAGCGCTGGCGCCACGAGGATGATGTGCTGGATCCAACGCTGCCGACGCAGACGCAGCAGAACGTGAGCTACAGCCGCTCCGTCGATGCGTCGCTGCAGACGTACATGGAGCACCTCCGTCAGCTGTACCCGTCCATGTGTGTCATCGATCTCGACCCCAACGACCCTCTCACCACCTCGGACGAAGTCCTGCTGAACCGCCTGCGCTGCCGTTACGGTAAGGTGACAAACGAGGCGGGTGACGTCGTGCTTTTCAGCCCACACCTGTACTACGCCGTCATCCCCTTTGTGGACTTGCTGCAGTGCCCGCGCTTTTACGAGCGGTATCGACTGCTGGTGGAGGCGCTGGGCGAGGAGGCGGTGCACGTCACCCATCACCACGAGCGGCCTCTTTGTGATCGAAGTGGGTTTCCAGGTGGTGCACTACGCGCTGGATTTCTTCGTCATCAACGGCAACGACGTTTCACCGGGTGTAACGGCCAAAGTCGCGGCTGACTTTAAGCAGACCCTCCTCTTCGAGAGCGTGCTGTACGACGCGGCGGTATGCAGCCTGGCGCAGTGCATGCGGGCCCACACTGTTGTGCTCTCGGGTCAGCAGAAAGCGCACACGGCGGTGGCAAACCTGGTGAAATACCATCCCTTTCCACCGATGTACTGCGGCAACATCGTCGCGGCGTACACCATCACCGACCCGCGTGTAATGCGGCTGAAGAATTTGACCCCCAGTGGGTCGGCCAACAACGGCGACCTGCACGTCTGCACTGACGGAGTGCTCTACCTCTCCCCACAGAAGCGCAACGTGCTGCTGCGCGAGCAGACGAATGAGATGTACACCTACGGCGGCCTCATCGTGTGGGAGCGGGCACAGCTCTTCGTTTTGCTGACCAACACCAAGGACGTCAACAAGGCGATTCGGGGGTCGAATCGCGACCTCTCGCAGCTGGTCCTCACGGCCAAGCACCTGCTGCTGAATCAGTTACTGGACAGCACCCAGCAGGAGCGGCTCGACGTGGCATGGTGGAAGTTCCTCGGCGAGGGCCGTCTCGCCTCCACCGGCCGTGGTGCCTCGGATCGGGAGCCGCCGAGCTACGATGAGTTTGAGCTGCTGCGGGGGCATTCGCACAAAATCGTACTGCACTCCTACGTGCCGGTGCTGCAGACGATTGTGGAGCCGGTGGAGTGGAGTGGCGACTCGCGGCAGCTGCGTGCGGTGTGCAATCAGCTCTTTCCCGATTACATCCTGCACGTCATTAGCCGCCAACGCGGTTCGCACGATGCGCAGGAGGCTGCAGTTACCACCCCTCATGCTCGTCGTTACGACAGCCATGTGAACGCTGGGGTGGGAAGCAATCTTGCCCCACGCTACGGGACAGCGGGGGCGGGCGTACCTGCCACGGTGGGTGGCTACGACGTGCACCGCCTCTTCATGTCGCACTGTTCCACCGGCTGGTTTGTCGTCACCTTCGCCCCCAGCAAGGAGGAGGAGAACGGCTACTTCCTTGCGATGGAGTGCTTCTCCGATCCACATCGGCCCTTTGGTGCCAGCATCATCGTCGAGGAGCTCAGTCTCTACTGCAAACCGTCACGGGCGCCGCCGCCGCATCGTGTCATGACATTTCTCAGCGAGGAGGAGGAGGTGCTGGTGGAGCGCTTCGTGCGGCTTATCAATAGCTCCGTGTGGTCGAGCATCGTGCCGTGTCCTTCTCAATTCATGGTTTAGATACACACGCACACAAAACACATACTAATATATATATACGGAGAGAAAGTGAGTGGGTGAGAGAAAGATGGCCGCCGCGTGGGTTTAGCGCTTATTCAATAAGAGAAACAACAAAAGCAAGCGCCACCGCTGATATGTGCGCACGACCTCCTTCACAGCCAGCTGAGACATGACGTGTGGGCGCTTTCACCGCGTGCAGTGCTTCGCGACCACAACCTTGTGGGTAGGAGAGGGGAGAGGCGATACCACCCACCCCAAAGAAAAACGCATCAAGCGAGAGGCGCTTCTGCAGCCCTCGCACGTTGACCGCAGCTTTCTGTTTTCTAGAGTTGTTTCTGTTCTTCGTGTTCGTCTGCGTGTGTTCTCGATCTCCTTCTAAACCCTCTTCGAAGGCACCTCACCCCTTTTTTTATCTTGGACCACAGACAATACCCAACCCCCCCTCTCTTTTTCTCCGATCGTCATGCCCTGCACAGATGGCTCTCCGACTTCTTCATCACGCGGTGGGGCGCGGCAGCCCTGCGAGGGTCACGAGGTCAGCGCAGACAACAACACAGCTCACTCCGCCTCCACCGCATTAAACTCTTCGGAGAGTCCGGCTGACCACGGCCTCACCTATTCCGAAGCAGAGGCGGTGCAGAGAAGAGACGGCAGGCGGGGCGTCAGCGTCGTCCACCTCCCTGTCAAACCCAACGACGGTGGAATGCTGGTGCGGTGGAACGCAAAGCAGGGCAACGTCCTTTTCACACCCGCAACTACATGCACAAACATCACGAACACCGATGCTGCTGCTACAGCGGCTGTGATTGCGGGTGATTGGGTCAAGGCGGCCCGACTCGTGGCGAGGGAAGGCGCGCGTGCGGTGCAGCTGACCATCTTGAACCCCTCCTTCCGTGTTTACGTGGATGGGCAGCGACTCGCACGTGTCGGGTCACCAGTGTTGGTGCACCCGTTGCAGAGGGTGGTGTTTGCCTCCAACCCCGCCGTTTACTCCGTCACACCCGCAACCACCAACACCACTACTGCTGCTAACGCAGCTCCAGAGCAACAACACCGACCGCCTTTGATGTCCCCTGTTGTCCACAGGCAGCACGTTGTGCAGCGGCCACGCACACCATCACATTCCCCTCTTCCACGTGTGCCGCCCTCCCCGCTTCCGCATTCCCGGCTGCAGTCGGCCTTTCCTTCGCCTTCGAACACTTGTTCTGGGAGCCTCACCGGCACCGGTGCCCCTGCGGGGCCAGATGTGAGTGATTCGCGGATGGCAGACGAATTCGGCCCTTCCCCCGGTTCTGAAGCGTTGCTGGGCCACCGAAGCGTGACCTCTATGGAGCTGAAGTCGATGAGGGTGCGAGGAGGCAGTGCTGTCGTGCAGGCAATGCCGGTGAAGGAAGCCGCAAAGGCGCTGGTTCCGTGCAGTGAGTGTGAAGTGGACCACACCACCTGTGTTGTCGATATGTGTACAGCGGCGAACGTGGAGGGAGATCCGCACCGATCAGACGTGGTAGGGTCTTCCCTGGTGGCGATCAGAGCTGTGACGAGCACCTCAGACAGAGAGGGCCGCTTGACGGCCCAGCAGGTGACAAGGGATACGAAGGGAGTGTCGAAGCGCATGCCGTTCAGCACCACCACCAGCAGCAGCTCTCTCACCGAAGAGGAGGCGAGGCACCAACGACGACGTCCACCACCACCACCACCACCACCACCACAGCAACAACCCCACCAGCCGGACGCCGTGTTTGTTTGGGGGCCGGTGACTGCGGTGACCTCACCGAACTGGAGAGCACTGGCTGTCCAATGCAACGACTACGGAAGGTACGGTGAGGACGGTCAAACAAGCAGCGAGTCCGACTTCGACGGCGACGCCTTCGCCGCCGCACTGCAGTTGCGATGGGAGCAACGGAGTCAACGACCGCAACAGGGGGCACGCAACAACACGACGCTGGCGGCTCGTGCAGCTCCCATGCAGAACAGAGCTGTGCTGGCAGCATCGTCTTTAAGGTTTGCTGCCGCTGCTGCTGTTGCTGTTGCTGTAGGACCACACCTCCATGGCGGAAGTCGCTGCTTGAGTTGGAGCCGCAGCGACGAGGCTGACACTCTTAACGGTCCAGCGACGCACCCGTCGCCATCTGCTCTGTCATCACATCCAGCTTCGTCGGTCGACTGGCGGGGTGGGCTTGCATGGGACACAGACAAAGCACGTGTGAGTGGCAGGCGGGGCAACACGACACCGGTGCTGAACGAGAGCCTGTGGCTGAAGCAGCGTGTGACAGTAGCGCCGTTTGTCGTCGAGGCCTTCGGCGGCACCCACCGCTACCGTCCGCTGACAAAAGAAGTTCCTGCCTTCACCACCGCGTCGATGCGAGACTCGAACGACAACGAGGGGGAGGGGCAGGGTGGCACCCGACGCTTACCCGAGCAGCACTCGAACTCCACCGAGGAAGGACCGTGGGTGTACCCGCCAGCGGCTGACGAGCTTGTCACGCCACACACGGAGGCGGCTCTTCGCAGAGCTGTACAGATGCTCCCAGAGCGCAGCGTGGCAGCGAAGAAGGCAAGCTTCCTGCACGACGCATTGCTGCGCATGTACGACGCGACAACAGACCATTTTATTTACGCTGCTGAACCCGACTTGCAGGAGCTGCTTTACGAGGCGTTCATGACGGTGAGCGAGGAGCTGATGGTGGCCCTGCAACAGGACCGTCCGGTGCGTCGGCTGCGCTCCCCCCTTCTCTGCGCAGGCGACCTCTTCGGCAGCTTCAAGGACGTGCTTGTGTTGCTCAGCAACGTTGCACACTTCACGCACTGGTCGATGATTCACCTGCCGCTGGTGCTGACGGGCAACTACGTGGATGGCGGATGGCACAGCGTAGAGGTGATGATGCTGTTGTGCAGCTGGGTCTACCTACAGCCCACCAAGGTGCATCTCCTGCGCGGCCCTCACGAGGATCCGCAGGTGAACGGCAACTACGTTGCGCTTGGCAAGCGCTGCCTGCGCTACAAGTGCCGCCAGCGCTTCGGTGCACGCAAAGGGCTGGCGTTGTGGGGTCGTCTGAACCAGATCTTTGCCGTGCTGCCGGTGGCAGCCGTGGTGGATGATAATGTGTTCATCGTGCACGGCGGCGTGCCTCAGCTGCTGCCCTCTCCGGCTCCTGAAGGAAAAGGAGTGGACGAGGGTCAAGCTGGTGGAGGCACGGGCGCTGCTTGGCACGTCATGAGTGAAGGAGCGGGTGACGCTCTGTACAGCAACACGTCAGGGGTGCCGACACCCACCACCGCGGCGACGGAGTCCGCGTCGAAGGTTTCCTCGAGTCATGCGGGTTCGCCGTGGAGTGCAGCAGCATCGTCGTCGGTGCAGCCGCAGCGCACATGCGATTCGTGGCGGCCGCCAAGCGCCGTGCAGGTCTTTCCGAGTGCGATGGAAGGCCACTGCGTTGTGCGCTGCAGCGAGGGTGCGAAAAGGCAACGTAGAGGGAACTGCGTGCGGGGAGATCGGGTTAACCAGAATATGCACCGTATCGGAGCGGTGGTGGACGTGGGAGGTTCTCTTGCCGGTGCAGAGCCTTTCATAAACCTTCGCACTTCTGGTGTGACACAAGAGAAGATGATGGCACCGCAGCCGATGTCAACGGCTTCTGCTGTGGACACTGTGGCTGACCACGACGGCATAACCCCGCGGGGAGCTCCTTCCTTGTCGTCGACGACTCCACCGCTGCCGCCTCTCTCACTCGCTTCGGCATCTATCTTCCGAGACCAGGGTGAGAGTTACGCTGATCACCACGAGCCAACTGACTCGTCGACGTGCCACACCGATCCCTCCCCCCTACAACCTTTTTCTACAGAAGAGATGTGCAAAGACCCTTCCATACTCTGTGCGCCAACTGTATCTGCCCGAGTTGTTCTTCCCTACGCGGCCGTTCGTGCACCACCAACGGGTGACTTCTCCTACTTCGACAGCATCTACGCCGCCCAGAATAACCTGCCACAGACGCCGCTGCTGTACCAGAGCAGTGCAAGCGTGGCTCTCGTGGCGCTGTCCAACGACGAACCTTCGCCGTTGGTGTTTGATGCAAAGGATGCCGGGTCAATCGGAGATGCAGCGGGTGCAGTGCTGCCGTCAGTCTCCTCCTCCCACACGGTGATAGCAGCCAGCGAGGCCGGGGGCGGAAAAAGAAGACACGCCGCAACGTCGTACCCTGCTGATATCTCGAATGGTGGGGGTGAGTTGCGGACATCTTCAGCCGTTGTGCACGCGTCACGTGAGACACCGACAGAAGCGGACTTTGAGCAGCTGCTGCGAGCCTCCACCATGCGCGACTACAGCTTCCACACGTTGCAGCCGGCAAGACTCCCACACCGCGAAATGGCAGAGGGGTGCAGTGAGGCACGCCGGAGTCGACTAGTGCGGGAGCTGCTGTGGAACCGTCCTCGCGACGTCGCTGCGAAGATCAACGAGCCCACTGAAGACGGCAGAACTGCCGACGGTGCGGTGCGGCAGTCGTGGTGGCTTCCCTGCGAGGTGCGGTGCTGCCACGCGTGCTCCCTCTCTGCCACCACTGACGTGCATCGCTGCTGTCACGTCTTTGGCAGTGACGGACTGCTGCACTTTCTTGACCGCTATAAGTTCTCGCTGCTCGTGCGTGGTGCGCCGGAGGAGACTTCTGACATTTACGGCGCACTACTCTCCGAGGACGGGCGGCTGCTCTCGTTGCTGACATGCACACGGCTGCGGAAGGCGCCACTGCAGGCGGCCGCGTGTGTTCTGCAGGCCAACTCACTTCAGCTTGCCACGTGGGGCACGCAGACGCTCGCCGACTCGCGCGGGCAGGTCTCACTCAGCAAGCTCTCTGCCATTCAGGGCCCTTACGAGGAGCGGCGCGAGTTCTGCCGTTTTCTGGGTGCTCAGGTGGATGTGCGTCTGCGGGAGCACGACCTGGTAGATCCACACAATCAGTTCGGTATGGCCTCTGCCTACGGTGAGTTTCACCGCCAGCGTGCGGTGCAGAAGCACCTTGAGGAGGCCCAGAAGCTCCCGTCGGGGTGAGCAGCCGTCGAAGGAACCGGCAAACTTCTTTTGCGGTGCTTTCATGCGTGTCGTTGTCTTTCATGGCGGCACAGTGTTCACCCATTTTCTTTTTTGTACGCGCCGTCGTTTTTCTTCGATCTTCACCCCTCCTCCGCCTCTTTCTGTGTGTGTGTGTGTGTGTGCAGTGGAGGATGAAGTGATGGTGCTTTCTTTCCTGTCTCCCCCCTTTTTCCTGCTGCTGTTTTTTTTTTTTTTTGAGCTGTGTCGCACGCACATGTGCTGTCTGCTTCAATGCCTCTCTTTTGTAGTTGTGTCTCATTGAAAGTTACTTCGACACACATCTGTTTCGGCGGTGCTGTGGGGGTGATGGAAAAGGTGTTGAAGTGGGCAAAGTGGCTGATGTGACTCTTTGCATCCTTTTCTGCCCGTCTCCTCAGCTTGATGTGGTGTTGGGCGTTGTTCGACCATCGAACTTGCTCCATATGTATACGCCAAGAAATGCACAAAACAACAAAGCTGATTCCCCATATATCCCTCCCCCCTTCATCACGGTTCTGCTTCCAACAGCCGTTCCTCCGCAGAGCTCTACCAGACAACGTCCCCCTCACCTTTCTCCATCGTCTTCTTCAATGTTGTCTCTTCACTCCCTCCTGTGCGGCCCTCCATCTGTCAGAAGTCACCACACCGCTGTTTCCACTCGCCGCGTGGCGCCTCCCCCCCCCCCCTCCTCTCTCGTCATAAACGGAGTCGTCTCGCAAAAAAAAAAAAAGGAGAGGCGGTGAACCCGACAAAGAAACACCACTCGAGAAAGCAGGGCAGGCGCCCCTCAAACAACCACAGACGGGTGCGCTGCAACGATGAGCGCTCGCATCTCCCCCCGTGCCTCCTTCAACGGCCGCCGACCGTCGCATATCGCATCCGCTGCCGCTGCCAATAACAACGCGGCCCCCAGTGCATTCCGCAAGCAGAGCTCCATCAGGGACGGAGCCGCAGCCGCGGCAGCCGCGAATGCGGCGGAGGCAGCGAACGGCGTCGACTCTAACAAGCCTGCGGCGGAGGCCGTCGTGGAGCGTATTCTGAAGGCGGCCGATCCACACGTTATGTCGGCCCCTGTCTACTACGACTACAAGAAAGATGCGCGCGTGTACAGGTACTTCCCGAGCACCCGACAGGTGTCGATGCTCTTCTCCACCAACGGGAACGCCATCGCGAAGGACGCGCCGGATGCCATTCAGCAGGAGGAGGATCGACAGCGACGCATCCAGGAGGTGGAGGCGGCGGCAGCGGCAGAAACGAACCCCGACCTCGTCGATGAAGGTGTCTCGACCCGCATCTTGAAAAACCAGTTCAACTATAGCGACCGTGGAAGCCAGACAATGAACCAGCCACTGAAGGAGCGCAGTGTTATGACGGATCCGCCGCCGTCGGCCACCTTTGGTGGGCTGGCCACCGCCTGGGCCATCTTCGATTCCTACGAGGGCGAGCGCATTCAAGCAGAGAAGGCGGCTGCAGCCCAGCGACGCACGGCGCAGGCCGCCCGTGCCAACAAGGACGAGGAGAACGCGCTGGCCTCCGCTGCAGCCACGGCCGGCATCCGAGCGGAGGGTGATGTGGGACCGAAAGGTGTCGAGGAGCTGCTGGCGTCGCGTGAGTTCCGTGACGCGCTGCAGGTGATGGAAAGGATGGTGAACCAGAACGACTGCTACGACATCATCGACGATTTCAAGTACTGGGAGGACCAGAGCGACCAGTTCAAGGAGGACGGCACGCTGCTGCCGCTGTGGCAGTTCTACTCCGAGAAGACGCGAAAGCGCTCCGTCACTGCGATTGCGCTGAACAGCCGCTACGCTGATCTCTTCGCCGTAGGCTACGGCAGCTACGACTTCCAGAAGCCCAGCAAGGGAACAGTGCTGTGCTTCACGCTGAAGAACGCCGTGCCGAGCGGCGCCGGTACCTCGCTGGCTGCCCACCCCGAGTTCTCCTTCCACCTAGACTGCGGTGTGCTGTGCCTCGCCTTCCACCCACGCGAGCCATCGCTGCTTGCCTGCGGCCTCTATGACGGCAGTGTCTGCGTCTTCGACATGCGGGTGAGTTCCAGCGAACCGGAGGGGGCTAGCCACGGCCGCCCGCTGTACCGCGCCAATGTGCGCACTGGGAAGCACATGGACCCTGTGTGGCAGATTATGTGGGTGGAGAGCGCGGCGGAGCTCTCCTTCTACTCCATCAGCACCGACGGCCGCGTCACCAACTGGACGCTGAACAAGAAGGAACTGACGTCACGTGATGTGCTGAAGCTGGGCACCGGCGTGTGCACCGCTGATCCCGAGCAGACGCTGCTGAATGAGCTCGGCGGTATGTCCTTCGACTACTCTCCCGTGCACGACAAGGCGGTTCTTGGCACGCAGGAGGGCAACCTGCTACTCTGCACGATGACGCACAACGGACAGTGCGTGGAGCGGTACGAGGGACACAGTATGGCGGTCTACACCACGCGCTGGAGCCCTTTTCACCCGGACGTCTTCCTGACGTGCTCGGCCGACTGGACAGTGAAGCTGTGGATGAAAGGCTCACCGTCACCGCTCGTTGTCTTTGACCTCGGCGATGCCGTCGGCGACGTTGCGTGGGCACCGTACAGCTCCACCGTGTTTGCAGCCGTCACCGCAGGCGGGAAGGTGTGCGTCTTCGACGTGGCGCAAAACAAGACGGAGCCGCTCTGTGCACAGACAGTCGTGAAGAACGCGAAGCTGACGCACATCGTCTTCAGCAGGGCTGACCCGATTCTCTTTGTCGGTGACACGAAGGGCACCGTGTTGACGTTGAAGCTCTCACCGAACCTGCGCAGGGTGTCGAAGCCGGCGAAGGGCGAGCCGACCGACATGGAGCACAAAAAGATGGAGTTGGAGAAGCTCAATCACCTGATAGAAGTCACGCTGAAGGACCGCGCACTCCTGGCGGTGTAGCGCGGCTTTTTTTTTTCTGTTGTCTTAGTGGCATTTGCTGGTGTGTGTGTGTGTGTGTGTGTGTGTGTGTGTGTGTGTGTGTGTGTTGTTGGTGTGTGTGTGTGTGTTTGTGTCTCCCTCTCCGCAGCATTCCCGCTGGCACGCACCCACGTTCTTTCTTTTTGTTCTTCTTTTCTGTTTTACTTTTAAGGGGTAGCCGTGTTGTGGCGGTATCCCCTGTATGCAACGGGGAAGGGATGCCTCGTGATGATTCCAAAGACTACGGCGCACACATGCACAAACACTCGCACAGCACCGCAGAGGTGCCGAGATGTGCGTGAGTGCATGTGTGTACGTGTATGAGGGGGCTTGTGTCGTGGTACGCTCACACGGCTGTTTGTGTATGTGTCTGTTTATGTCATCCCTTGTAGCCCTTTTCAGCTTCCCTTAGAGTTTATTTGTGAGTTTGTGTGAGTGTGCAAGTGTCTTGTGCGTCTTTCCTTGCCTCCTCTCGTTTCTTCGATGTAGATGTGTGATGTATTATTAGTCCTGTGCCCACTCCATGTGTGTCTCTTGCAGCTGATGCGTGCTTTTTCTCAATGCCTATGCAGGTGTACAGCAGGCAGAACACGAACGACAGGGACGAGCGTAATGTGGGGTGCGACGTCTTACGCGATCAAAGAAAAGCAGATTTTTTGCGGCCTTGTTTTTATTTCCGGTGGGAAGGGACGATGGCGCCTTTCTCTTTTCTTCACTGTTCTTCGCCACCTCCATCTGTGCTTTACCGGAAAGACGTGGCCGTGAAGGGTGGGGGTGGGGGGATAAGAGGAGAGGGGGGTGCCAACGCTGCGAGCAAAGTGGAGTTGAAAGGCAGCACCTTGCGCTTCCCTCGCCGCAGAAGTGAAATGACGTGCGGCGCATCCCTGCCCCCTGCCCCTAAAAAAAAAAAAACTCGAAGAGTGATTTGAGCATTCGAGAGACGGGCGCTGTGGCGGTACGCTGCGCATCTCGTGAGCGTCGGTTTCACCATCGCAGGTGGGTCCATTTCCTAACCTTCATGCGCGTTCCTCTCCAACTTGTTCCTCTGCGTGCCTTGCTCACCGCTCTTCTTATCGCGCTTGATGGACCGGGAAACTACCCCTTCCCCTCCACCACACATACATACACCGACACTCCAATAATAAAATAACATCAACAGTGTTTCATAGGCACTTGACGAGCCTTCAATACGGCTGCCACATCACACGCGCGCATCTCCCATTTCCTCCACGACCTCATTCCCCCCCCCCTGCTTCTGCTACGTAGAGCAAGGGCAGGGACTTGTTGCCGTTTTGGAGCATCATTTCACGGCTGCGCTGAACTCGCTGTCACCTCTTTTGCGTCACACCAAACGTCGTCCGTGCCTTCTTTCTCTTTTTTCTCTTTTCACGCACCTGCTTTGAACACGCGCTGACCCCTGCACTCACAAACACACGCACCCGCACATACACTCATAGATTTCTGTTTTTTTTTCCTTTTCGAGTGCAGTCCTTCAGGGCATTGTGGATTGACCACAGGCGACACGACCAGCAGACAGAGTTATTTGTTATTGTTGTTTCACAGACGCCACCTTCTCCATCCAATATTGACTCACTTTTGTTTTCCACTTTAACTGCTTGCGTCTTAGCGGAACAACTTACTGGAGGCTGTGTGTGTTGAGTGTGCTTCCTCGAGTTGTTGCGGAGGGTTTCCTTTTTTGTTTGTTTGTTTGTTTTCTTCGCGACGTGACGTTTGGCTGAACGAGGTCGACAGGCTGCATCATAGATTCACCCAGAAGGCGTTTGCTCTGCCGCTTCCTGTTATTTTTCTTTTTTTTTCCTCGCTGCTCTGGAGAGCGGCTTCCATCATCGTCTCTTCTTCTCTCTCCTCTCTCTCTGGGTTGCTCACGCCACCACTTTAAACAGACGTCGGTGACGAGCAGCACGTCGAGGCCTTTTTTGCTTGTTTATTTGCTTCTTAGCGTTTGGTTGCTCTTCGTGGATACCCGCGTTCTTTCATACCCTTCCCCTCCACTTCTTCTTTCTTGTGCGGTCGTGTAGTTGGACTTCACACACACACACACACACGTACACACCTGCATGTGCGAACTGCCCTCACCGTAAGAGCGTTTTGATTGTGAAGGGGTAGTCTGTCTCACGCACGTACACGCGCGGGCACGCACTTAGATTTCAGCGCTCCCACCAAAACGTAGCGTCGTGCTGTCTTTGGTGTCGTTTCTCTGCACTGCACGCACCCTCCATTTTCCCCCTTAACTTTTATTTTCTTACCTTTCTTAGAGTGTTTTTAGTGCGTTTGTCGGGGGACACGAAGCGGCACAGACCAACAGAGGAGCCGCGTCGTCGCACGCAGCGCAGATCAACTTCACAGACACGCAAGCAGGACTCGCTCTCCTTACTCTCAAAAGAACACAAAAACCCTTCTGGGTGTTTTTGCTTTTTGTGGTGGGCGTCTCGTGCGCGACTGCTTTTTTTTCTTATTGATCGCTGTCGCTGCTTGTTTCATCTCCACTCGATTACGCACATCTCTCGTATAGCAGCAGACGGGCCTGCCTCGCACAGCGTGCTGCATCATCCACCATACCAAAGGGTTTTTTTTTTTCTGAACCGAGCGTTGATATACAATTTGTTTTTATCAGCCCCTGCTCTCTTGTTTTTGTCTGTGGGCTACCTGCTTCTCTACACATCAGCGCGGCGTCCATCTGACCACTTCCCCTTATTGTTTCTCACCTCAGCCCTTTTTTTTTGTACTCCCCCTCCCTACACAGCAGAACCATTTTAGACTGTCTGGCCTGCTGTTCATCACCAGCGATTGAAAACCATCGTAGCTCTTTCTCAATGAGTACATCGCTGCAAAGCCACTCCAGCAACTCCGCCGCTCGCCTGACACACTCCTCTTCCCTCTCCACCATCACGCGTGTGTGGAACGACCGCCTGCGTGGCTCCTCTGCTTCGCGCGAGCAGTCCGACATGTGCGACGTGGTGGACGTCACACCTGTGTCGCAGCAGGAGCTGCGGCTGCGTCGGTCATCGCTGGCAAGCAGCGCCACTTCCGCCGGCCGCTGCGATGCTCGTTCGTCCCTGGACGGCGGTCTCACCGACAGTCTGACGGTGTCGGCTGCCGCTGCGGCGCGTCTGCGCTCCTCCTCAGTTCGCTGCAGCGTCACACGCGTGTTGGACACTAACGTGCGCAGCAGCAGCCGCAGTCGGAGTAAGGGGCGACTGTCCTTTGAGGTGCGGGGTGCGCAGCTGGAGTCGCAGCGGCAGCCGACGCGTGCGTCTGCGTCGACGCCGCGTCGCTCTCTCGACCCAAATGAAGACGAGTCGGGTGTGGTGATTGCGAAGCCTCTCTTCCCCAACACGTTGCTGACCGAGGTGCAGGACGACAGCCGTCTATTGACGCTGGTGCTGGACCTCGACGAGACCCTCGTCAGCAACCGCGACGCCCGCCAGTCGGAGGCGGTGCTGCGGCCGTACTGCCTGCACGTGCTGAACGCACTGCGGCACATGAAGGAGTTGGAAATTGTGCTGTGGACGGCGTCAACTAAAGAGACGGCATCGCCGGTGGTGGAGCAGCTGCACCAGACAGGAATCATCTTTGACGACATCATCTACCGCAACAGCCTGTGGTTCACGCAGCCGATTCACACGAAGGATCTGCGGCTGCTCGGGCGCGACATGGACCGTGTGCTCATCGTCGACAACTCCGTCGGCTGCTGCAAGATGCACCCGCGTAACTCGCTGCTCGTGGAAGACTTTCACGGGGTGCGCCAACGCACTGACGCGGCGCTCGTGAATGTGTACTACGTCGTCGACGCCTTGCTGCGCATGCTGCGTGAGCGTGACATGCCTGTGTCGGAAGGACTGCGCTGTCTGATGGCGGAGGGGCAGCTGTGCCACACGGTGATCTATGAGGTGCCGGAGTTCTTCAAGAAGATCCCACTGATGGAGGTGCCGGAGCTGAAGCGGCCGCCCATCGGTCGTTTCGTGCGCGCGAACACTGCCCCGCCAAACACATCCATTATGCAGCACTGGGTCTACTAAAAGGGCTGCGACGCCGCTGAGCACTCCCCCCCCCCCCACTGCGCGGTCGTCTCCCCACCGCTTCTTTGCAGTGTACGATGGCGTCACAGCATTCACCACACATACAGACACACACACATTTATGTAGGTAGACATGAAAGAAGAAAAGAGAAGAATAGAACTGAGACGTCAGCTGCCACGCCACACAGAGCACTCCGTGCAACTTCTCACTCTCTGCGAAGCGCATACTTCTGCCCTTCGCTGGTTGGCCTCCTCACCAACTCGGTACGGTGCCAATCGAGTTGCTGTCGTCGATCATGTAGATCCATGCACGTCCATAGAGGCACAGTGTTTGACTTGGAGAGAGAATGAGCAAGGGGATGTGGGAAAGTCATGGGACGCACCGTGCACGTGCGGCGACGCTGCTCTTCCCCCCCCCCTCTTTCGTCCTCTTCTCTGCAACAGCTACAGCTGTTGTCGTTCCGTAGAGCAGTACAACCTCCTCATGGTCTGTTTTGTGGTTTCTTTGTTCTCCCTTCATTTCTTGGCGCTTCGCCACCGCTCCTTGTAGGCTGCGTGGTGAGGAAAGAAAGGGAGGGAGAGGGAGGCCATGACGTGAGCGACGGATGAGAAGGTAACCACTGTCGATGCCTTGCTTATATATAAGAGATCTCTTTTTTGTGTGTGTGTATATGTGTGTCTGCAACGCAGTGATGACGTGCGTCCGGTGTGGTGTGCTTCACCTCGGCACGTCATGCAGATTTTCCTCTCTTTTTGTCTTTGTTCTTTGGAAAGTGGCGGTGCTGGTCCTTCCCTCGCCCCTCTCCTTCCAGCCAAGTGTCCTGTGTAGAACAGTAGAGAGTGTGAGTGTCTCTTTAGGTGTCTTTTCTACAGTACCTTTTGTCTTCAGGTCTCCTCCCCGGTGTGCCGCGTCTTTTTGTCTCCTTTTTCTGTATTTTTGTGCATCTCTTCCACAGTGGGCGGGTGGCTTCCTGTGGAGGAAGGCTTGTGTGTCTCTCTCTTTCTGCTGGTGGCGCTTGTGTGTGTGTGTGTGTGTCCCTTCTCGTTAGACGCGGTCTTTTCGATCGCTGTTCTCCGCGATGAAGAAGACGTCTGCGGGGCGGCACTGGAAAGCGGTCGTGAACCTTCCTCCCTCACACACACACATGATGGCGACAGAGACGACAGGGACGACAGAGCTGATCTTGGGGGGAGTGTGGGAAGTTAGTGGTGTTGGTGAGCGAAGAACGTGTGCAATGTGGGCGGTTAAGGAGGGTGGGAGGGAGGAGGGCCACAGATGCGATCATAGAAGAACGAGGGAATGCGAAAGAGGGAGGGAGAAAAGGGCTTTGCAACGGACGAGTGGCGTCGATGGCATACGAGTACGCAAGTACAGACATGTTTTTAAACACACACACACACACGCACCCATGCTCTATAACATGTGCGCAGTGTATCTCCTTCCAATCCCTTCAGAATAAGGAACAAAACCCAGGATATTCTTACACCTTCCTGTAGGCTTTGAGAGATTCCATTGCTAGTGGGCCCTCCCCATTCTTCTAACTTCTCCTCATACGCCACCTTCTACGTTGCAGTGCTCGTCTCATCACGTTTATACACACGAGCCTTCTGGAAAGTTCTTTGTGGATGAAGGCAGTGGGGCATCGAAGCAGCGTTTCCTTTTGTGCTCGCTGACACTGCTCACGAACCAATGCAATGTAAAAATATATATACATATATATAATAGGAACAGTGATACAGCGCGGGCGTTGTTGCCGGGGGATGCGGTGCTTCCTGGCGTCTTGGCGTCGTGGCGTCGTGGCCTTGCCTCTGTGCGACTCGACTTCTTCGTTTTTATCTTTGTTCTTTTGGGTTCCTCTGTGTTTTTTTATATTTTGGGACTCTTTATTCGTACAGTACTGCCCATATATAGTTTTCCATTATGCAAATACAATCAAGGTGACAAAGGACAAGTGATGGTGATAAAGAAAGGTACACTCGTGGTGTCGGCGGAACAACGGCAGCGTCGACTTTGCGGTTCACGTGCAACGCTGTGTTGCTCTCGTTGCCTTGTGCTGTTTCAAAGTACCACTTGTGGTGAATAAGAAACACACGCAAGGGCTTCTTATCGTTGTCGGCGTTGGATCCTCTGTCCTGCCTCCAATGAAGGATTCTATGCGGTGCGTTTGGCTTTTGTGAAGGGTCCCGTTACCTCGACTTCGCTGTTTCATCGTTTGGATGAGGTGACGTGACACCTTCCAAAGCTTGGGTTCGCATCTTCTTTCTGATTCTGATCGGTAATATCCACTCTTCCTTGGTCCCTCTACTTGCCTTCCTCTTTCTCTCGGGTGTCGGTCGTCACGCAACCACCACCACCATAACGAATTGCGGTTCTCTGTTTGACTACCACACACACACACACACACGCGTGCGCGCGCGCACGGACACTCTCCCTGTTGCGTAAATACCGCGCCTCGTCGTAGCAACGTTAGTGTGGCATTTGTTCTATTTTGAACAAGACTTGTTTTCCACACACACGCGCCATAAAACTCCTCTCCTCCTCCTCCTCCTCCTCCCCCCCTCCTTCTCCTGCATCGCATCTCTCTGCAAAGTCAACTCTGCAGACTTGCGTAGCCCATTTTCGTCTGACTGTTTTTTTGTGTGATTGCTTGCTGATAAACTGCACTGCTTCAGTGGCTTCCGTTCTTTCTGTTGTTTGCTCTGTTTATTACCTGTCTTTACTCGCTCGTCTTTTGTTTTCTTTGTCGCTGCCGTTTTTCTTTTTTTCTTCTCCTTTGCGTGTGGGTTGGTGTTGGTTCTCTGTTGTCCCTCTTCACTGAGCTGTGCAGCGTATCGCGGGTGGCGCTGCCCTCTCTCAACCGCTCCCTCTGTTTTGTGGTAAACAAAGATATATACACACACATACACATACCTTAAGCTCACGAAATGCCGCGTGGCGGTGTGAGGGGCTCGCAAAGCAGCGCGGCCCGCGCCATGGTGGACTCCATGGGCTCCCCTGCTAGTCTGAGCGCCTTCCTCGGCGGCTTTAGCACTGGCACCGACGTCGCCACGGACGTTGAGAAGGAGAGCGAGTACGCCGTCAACCTCAAGCTGCTGAACAAGACGAGCGAAATCACAAAGCAGAAGGCGTTTGAGAAGGTGTTGGAGCTGATGCGGGTGACGCCGGAGGAGGCGCTGCTGCAGTACGCCGAGGCCACCGCGGAGGCTGTTATTCAGCACGCCCAGCACCCGAAACCCGCTATCCGCGCCTTCAGCTTTCAGCTGCTACAGGCGCTGATGAGTGGCACCACCGAACTGAAGAAGAGGATTGGCCCCGAGCTGAGGGTGTTGGCGGGGCTGTGGGTGATGGGGATGAACGATATGGAGCAGGCCGTCACACGCGCCGCCTCCGCGGCCTTCGACACCGCCTTCACTGCTGACAAGCGGACTCGCATGCTGCAACAGTTTATGGATGCAATTCTGGAGACGCTGCACACGACGGTAGCGGAGGTGATGGCCACCAAGAAGCCGCTGCAGGATGACGCGTTGGAGCCGAATGCGAATCGGCTGTATGCAGCCCTGAAGTCCATGGGCTACATGATTAAGCAGGTGAGTGCCTCTCAGCCAACGGTGCTGAAGTTTGTGCAGGACCCGGAGACATTTGGTGCACTGGTTCCTGCACGCAAGACGACGAAGTCGTACCTGCTGCAGAAGACGCCGTTGGCCCGGTCAGCCGTGCTTGCGCTGCTGCGTGACGTGGTGACGATCTGCCCGGCCACGGCGAAAATACACGCGTTGGTGTCGCAGGCGCTGGTGGGCTCCATCTTGGATCCCAACGTAGCGGTGGCTTCCCGCACGTGGGAGTTACTTCTCTTCTGGTGCCGCACGAACGTGGCAGATGTGGTGGGCAATATGAAGCCAGGCTTCCTCGATGACGTGGTGAACTGCTTTATGGACTGTCAGCAGGCGGAGCTGGCTGATGTTATCTACCCCTGCCTCTTTCCACTGCTGACGTCGCTCTCCAAGGACAGCCGCTGTGAGGGCATACTTGACGAGTTCTGCGCCGCGCTGGTGGAGAAGCTCCACCAGGTAACGGAGACGCCCAACGTGAGTGCGCGCGACCTGGCGGTGATGCTGAGTGCGCTGCTCGAGTGCTGGGAGCTGCACTGCGTGCGCAAGAAGACCGCTGGTGCCCCGGAGGACAGCGTGGAGCTCTTCACAGTGATTTGTTTCAACCTGGTGCTGCTCATGCAGGGCGACGCCAAGGCAGCGCGCTACCAGCAAACGGCCATCAAAACCGTGGCGAAGAGCCTGCTGAAGACGGGCACGCGGTGTGAGGGCATTTTTGGTCAGTGTGTCGCCGTGGTGTCGGCGCGGCCGAGTGCTGCCTTCAGCGTGTTGCCGGACTCCCCCAACGCAGCGGAGCGTCGCAGTTTTGAGCGCTTTCAGGGGCACCTGCTGGGACACCTCTGCGCCACGCTGTCGGTGCCGCCGTCCTCATCGTCGCCGACGCCTGCAAGCTCTACCATCTCTAAAGGGGATGCTTCTGCAGCTGGCAGCAACTGCACCACCAGCAACAGTACTTCACGGTGCAAGGCGCTCGTTGTCGACGTGTCCAACGCGTGGTTGCTGCAGCAGCTGACGGTCAAGGTGAGCGACGGCCAAGGTGAAGAGGGGCTCCGCTACGAGCAGCTGGCCAGCTTCTTCGAGGAAACAGAGGGTTCTGCATTCTGTCCAGATAACGAGGTGGCAGACAGGATGTTGGCGGCACTGAGCGCATACTTGCGAGCCGCGTCAGCAGCTAGTCCACCAGGCCGGCAGTCGTCCAGCGAAGACACGGCGAAGCAGCTGTCGGCCTCCGAGTCGACTCCCTCACCGCCGTCCTCCACGCGCACAGCTGCACTGGCGACGCTGGTTACGGCAGCCCTTGAATGGAAGCACCGCCCTGCTGCCCAGGCACTCGTGGAGGCAACCTCCGCTACGCAGGAACAGGAACTGAAGGAGGCGGCGCTGCGACACATGCTGCAGGACCCGATGAAGCTCTTTGGTGTTTTAATGGACGCCGTCTTGCGGCTGGACGCCGATCGTGTCGAGCGATGTGTGCTGCAGTACACGGAGCGCAGTGCATGCCTGAGCGGGGAGCAGCGCGAGGTAGTGAAGAAGGCCCTTCGGGGCGGACTGAAGAACGTGCTAGCTCAGCTGACAGAGGAGGTGTCTGACTCTGATGACAAGGACACGGAGAAGATCAGCGAGAACGACGACGGCGGCGGCAGCCGGAGCAGCACTGACACCGAGGACGACGAGAACTCAGCATCCTCAGAGGCGTCGTCATCCTCGGCCAGTGCTGACGATGACGACAGCAACTCGACGGGATCATCGTCGGCCGGCTCACAGCGTGCGGAGAACAAGGCTCCTGTGGTGAAGCGAACGCTGCTGCAGTGGAGTCCGCTGCTACGTGCGGGCAGCAACTTTGCGGAACTCATAGCCCTGTCAAAAGAGGACGTCGCGGAGACGCTGCTGACACCGCTGACGCACATCACTGTGGCCCTCTCTCCGGTTCTCTATCTCGAGCAGTTCATCTCGGTTGAGGTGATGCGACTTGTTGCCGCTGCTCAGCGTCAGTCCCTTGTCTCTGCGGCTGCGGGAGGAGAAGGTGCGGGCAACGACTGCGTGCTGCTCGCACTGGAGGCAAAGAAGCACGGCCTGGGTACAGCCGAGTGTGCCAGCCTTACGGACTGCCTTAAGGACGTGTTGGATAGCTACGGCGTCACTCGAGAAGAATGTGATGCGGTGGCTATGGCTACGCTGCGGTCCACGCTGGACGAGAGCGATACGCTGCCTCTCTGCTTCTACGCCAATCATCAGCTCGCCCACATGGCGCCCTTTGCTTCCCGGGCCTACCTGCAGTCTTTCGTTACAGCTGAGTCGGTGTGGCAGGAGACGGCGATGGCGGTGGACACAACAGCCCTCGTGGCCAACGAAACGACCCTGTCCCTCTACGACGGCTACCTCACCTTAGACCTGCTGCGGCCGTGTGTGACGAAGGTGGTCCGCACCGGGCAGTTGATACGACTGATGGACGCCGTCGACGGCCCTGAGGCGGCGGTGGCCATGGCTGCCGAAGACCCGAAGGCTGTCGCCCACCTCTTCTGCGAATTGGTGCGTGTGGCTGCTGCCAAGGAGGCGCTTTCCAAGGCGTCCTGCCATACTCTATTTGTGAAGACCTTCCCGGCAATGTTCGCATGCTTTGACGTGGCCGCGGTGGCGGTGGAGGTGGCTGCGCAGCTGTCATCGACGGAGCCGTCCGCCAATGAGGCCGCCTTCCCCTACCTCCTGCCCACGCTGGCCGCGGTGCTGCGCGACATCGCGACGGCTGAGGACACTATTTTTCTGCGTCGTGCGATGCGGCTGGTGAGCGCGGTCACCAACGCTGCGGTGTCGGCTCTGTTCTCGTCAGAGGGTGCCAGGGGCATCGCTGGCCCCCTCGCAGTGGCCTACACCATCTTCTACTCCACGATGGACGAGGCGGCTGACATGCTGCGCTTCAACATCGCTGCGCAGATCCCGCCAGAGCGAGAGCGGCTGCTGCTGGAGGCAAGCTGCCAGCTGACCACCTGGGACATCACGACAGCGAAGCTCACCCTTGTCGTGGTGCGCCACCTGGCATCGCTGCCTGCCGTGGCCGACAGCACAGTGCGCAGCCTAATCCAGTACGCTGCAAAGCAGACCCCCCTCGCAGGGCTGGAGCTGCTGGCTGAGCTCTCCTGCACCCGCATTCCCAGCCCTGACGTGTACAGCGAGCTGATTCGCGTCATCGTGGATGCCCTCTGCCGATCTCACCGTCTGCGCCACCTGCCCCCCAACGGGCGTTTGCAGAAGGAGAATGGTGGGTCACTGGCGGGTGGGGCCCCAGTCGCCCTCACGACCCTTCGTCGTGTCGTCATGGCCGCTGTGCTGGCGCGACGTGGTGTCGTGCTGCACAGCCGCATGGACAGCGTACTGCGCAGCTCCGTGAATGTGGTGGTTTTCGATGCTGTGTGCGAGGCGGTGTCGCGGCTTCGGGCGGCGAAGGAGGCGGAGGTGGCTGCGCTAACGAAGCTCATCGCCTTTACGTCACGGTTTATGGCGGACCTATTGACGGGCGACGTGCTCGTCCTGCGTGCGTCGGAAGTCAGCGTGGAGAAGATTGCTTCGGTCTTGAACTTCGCCTACGCGTGGCTCTTCGCCACCAGTATCAAGAAACTTGAGGTGTTGGGGCTGTCCACGGTGGCGAGTGTGATGCGCAGCGTGTGCCTACTGTCCAATCTCACACTAATGCGCTCTACGGTGTCCCTGCGGGCGGCGATGCGGACGATCATGCAGCGCCCCTCGCTGAAGCCGCTGCGCGAGGACTACTCCACGGCTGAGCCGGCGAAGATAGCGCAGTTCCGTCAGCAGAATACCGCCTTGGCAAAGACGCACAAGCAGAAGATGCTGCTCTTTCCGTATTTGCAGTCGTGGTGCATCTTCGTAACAACACCCGCCGCCGCCGCAGCTGACGAGGCACAGAGCGGCAGTGCAGCGCGGGACAAGGAGTGGCAGCGGCAGGTCTATGCACTCCTCGATCTGCTCTTCACGCTCATGCTGACGCCGCTAGAGAAGAAGGCGCGGCGACTGGACGAGACCTTCATTGGGGCATCGATGCACACTGCCTCCTCGGCTGACACCAGCGCCACCGGGCAACTCGGCTTCGAGGTGGTGGCGCTGACACGTGTGGACGCGGACGACCCGATGACGCAGCTGGCCCGTGGCGCCTTCGCCGTCTTCACGCAGCTGCTGCACGGCCCCACCCTGTCTCTGACGAAGAGCTGGCTGGAGACGATCGAGCGCAAAGGCCGGGCCCTCTTCTACGACTCCGTCGCGCAGCACATCTCAGGTATTTTGATCCAAGAGAGCTTCATGTCGGTGCTGAGCCACAGCCCAGATGGCAGCAGCACCTTCACCGTTGGTGAGGGCTGCAGTGTCGAGGTGAACGTGGCGCAGCAGCTGATTGACCTTAGCTACGAAATGGAAGACGCGAAGGTCGCCGTGCGCATTACGTTTCCCACGGCCTTCCCGCTGCGGCCGCCCGTCGTCGAGCACGAAAGCGGCCGCGAATGTGGCGTTTCGATAAAGAAGTGGCGGGCGTGGATGCTGAAGATGTCTGTCATCCTCTTTGGTGGGTCAGCCAACGTGTGGGAGTGCATCGACTTGTTCCACCAGAACCTGGACGCCCACTTCCGTGGCATTGAGCCATGCCCAATCTGCTTCGCCGTGGTGAGTGCGGTGAACCACAAGCTGCCGGATGTGCGTTGCTCCGTGTGCCACAACTCTGCCTTCCACTCGAACTGCTTGTACACATGGTGGGCCAGCGGCTTCAACAACGTCTGCCCGCTCTGCCGCTCGCCTTGGATTGCGGAGTGAGGAAAGCGAAGGAGGCGGAAGAGCAAGAAACACGTACACACGGCGTGTGGGACGATGCAGAGTCAAATCGGTGGCGGTAATGCGAGCTTGTGTCTCTGTGGGCACCGTAGTACTTAAGTAGAAACATCAATGCTCTGCGTGACTTCATCATGTTGGACGACAGCCAGGAACTAACCTCACCGCCTCTCTACCCTTCTTTCTGTGTATGTGTGCATGTCCGCGTGCTTCCTTCGCGAACGTGCTCCCGTCGAGCTCATCTGCTTTGTAGGAGTCGGCAGCGCGTGCGTGTGGCTCTGCGGCATACAGTAGCCCACCGCGCGAGCCCAGATGCCTCCTGCAGCTGAAGACACCACCAATGCACTCATAAAAGAAAGGGGAAAGCGCACTTTTGTGTTGATTCATGAGACATGGGTTGAGCTCCACGAATGTGCTGTGCTTTTGGCGGATGGGCATGTGCCTGTGTGCAGCACAAAACTCCTTTCCCGCATTCTTCACGTGGTGCTGCGTAGCGCAGATCATAGGCAAGTATTCGTATATGGTTAGCCTCCGTACTCCTCCCCTTTATCTTTGGGTTTCTGTGGTGTCCGAATTCTCCTTCTCCCTCAAAAAACGATTATAGCTCTTGTGGACCGTTCGTAAGTGGCAACACAGTATTCATAGCCACCAACATATTTGCCCCAGGAAAGGCCGCAGCGCTTCCCCAACAGAGTGCAACACACACGCACACACACACACACACACATAAACAGACAAGCAAACAAGCATAAACATAAACATACACGCAAATAGACCTGCCCTGCAGTCGAGACAGTCGTCATTGTCATGAAGCCTTATGTGTGGCCGTCGTCCGACGACGCGCTGCCCGTCTCCGCCCGCCGCACCTTCCCTCGTCAGTTTCGTGCCAACCACGGCACGCTGAACCTCTTCGCCTCCAGCCGTGCGTCCGAGTCGCCACACTCCGCCGCCACGCGCAGCGCCTCCAACCCCGTCACAGGCCAGCGTGGTCTGCGCCACCACAACCACAATCGCGAGTCCACCACCACACGCGAGTTTCCCGCAAATGGCGTGCGTCGCGTGGCGCCGCCGTCGCGCAGCGAAACCCCACACGGCATCCGCCACGTCGTCGGCGCGGCTGCTGGTGTTCAACACGTGCAGGTGGTGAACATCACCGCCGCATACAAGGACCCAGCGCAGATGGCGCCGCTGCACACCGGCGTGCGCTGCACCCCACGCAGGGGCCACTCCAGCGAAGTGGAGGCTGCCTTGGCGTACAGCGGCACGCGTCAGCAGCTCTCCGCGCGGGCAGCGAACGTACCTGTCGGGAAGCCGGCCCCGCCGTCCCCCTTCACGGTAGACTATTCACTGCGGGATAAGTTCGCGCAGTCGGTGCGTGACCACGCCCAGCAGCGTACCCGCGGTGTGGCGGAGTTTTACGTGCAACTTGTGCGGAACGCTGTGGGCTGCACGACGAGCAGCACACCTAAACCGGTGCTGGTGCCGTGGTCACTGGACAGCGAACCGACACGACGGGTGCTGACGCTGCTCCGCTGCAGAGACCAGCTGGTCGCGCTCACCGCCATCCCCATCTCATTAGAAGATCTCGCGACGTTGATATGGGGGGCGGGCGGCGCAGCGAGCGGCAGTGGTGCTCCCAGTGCCGCGCCGGCGCCGTTGGAGGAGAAAGTTGTCCCCTTCCGCGACTTCGCCGCTGCCTTCGGGCAGAACTCGAGTGATAGACGATTGGCGCAAATGAAGATCTGATAGGCGATGCGAGGGCAGTGTGGGCCCGAGAGCCACACTGAGAGAGGGGTGTTGCTGCCAGAGGGAGAGGGGGGGGGGAGAGAGAGGGGTTGAACTACGCGTTCTCTTCTCTGCCCTGGTGAAGGGGTGATAGAGCCGTGGCTGACTCGTTGAATTTCCTTCGCTGCGATCGGCCACCCTCCTCCCCACCACATCCGCCACGCTCTCTCTCTCGGTGTGTTTGATAGAGGTATCCTAATATAGACAACTGCTGCTTTTGTCTTCGCAGGGTTTTTTTTTGTCTTCGTTGAGTTTGACGTTTCCTGCGAATAGAAAACAACGAGAAAACAACGCGGAGATGGATCGAGAGATTTAACAGAGAGGCGGAGGGGTGTGTTCTTTGGTGTGGAAGGCAGAGTCGTCGCACCACAGCCATTCTCCTCCTCCATCCCCTGTCTCTGTTCTTGTCCACCACACCCACAAAAGAAATAGAATGGAAAAGAGCCGGGGAGTTGCATGGGTGTCACATTTTGCATCCAAATCGCCCCAGCAACGCGTGAAAACAAAAACAAACTCACAAGAGAGCACGCACTCACACAAAAGAAAAGAGAATATGGATTGTGAGGTGAGGCTTTGCGGTGGTGTTCGTCCACCATGTTAACGCCGCAGAGTAAAGCGCACCGCGATTGTGATTTGCGCTTGTTCTTCAGCATGAGAGAAGTGAGTGCAATGCGCCGCCTGCCCTCGGGCTACCATGTAGCTGCCTGTGCTGCGGTCGCTGATGCAACTCAACGAGTATGTTACTTTGTATCTTTTTTTTTACCGATACTGGCACACGCCACCTCTTCCCAACTCTCCTTTCTACTCCGTGTACTTACTTCCCACCTGGAGCTGTGCTTTCTTCTTCTTTTTTTTTTTTTCTTGCTGCTGCTGCCACACGACTTCCGCGTTCACCGCTAAACGCTCTCTCCTCATTTGCTGTTCTCTTCGCTTTCGTGCGTTGCACTGATACTGACCTGTGATGCTCTCCTGTATTGGGCTGCAGCGTGAAACAAACAGACAAAAAAACACACACGGAACGTCTCTCTGCTTTTCAAATCCTGTCCTCGCGTGTCGCACACTCGACCACCTTTACCTTTTTGGTTTCTCTCTCCATCTGGGGTTCCACAAAGGATCTTCATCGCTTTCTGCAACCATAGCGCGTCGCCCAACACACTGTGACACCGCGTCGAGCGACTACCTCACAAAACCGCAAGTGAATCGCGACTGTCGCAACCACCGCACTTTTTTTTCTGTATTTCCTCCTTTCCATCTTTGTCTCGGAGTGCATGGCGTGATCGCTGCAAGACGGCTTTAAACTGCGTTACATCCACACATACATACACACATACGAAAACCCGCCACAACAAAACAAAGCAACAAGAGCAATGACTGCCGTTGCAGTGCCGGTGCAGCCTGCCGCTCCGGCCTCCCTCCCGATGCTGGCACAGACCACCACCCTCGACCTCTTCAGCCTCGTCCAGCAGGATCCCCTGCACATCGACCTCTCCGCCCATCCCACCGCGCTGATCGACCACGAAAACCTGCAGTGCCTCACCGCCCACCTCCTGCAGTTCGGGGCGGTGGAAACGCTCAACCTGTCTAACACGACAGCCGGTGCGGAGGTGCTGGACCAGCTGATTCGTGTTGCAGAGGCCGGTGGTGTGACACAGCTGAGACACCTCAGCTTGCGTGCTGCCCAGCTACACCCGCTACAGTTGGAGCACCTGCTGACTGCGCTCAAGACTCGGGCTCCTCGGCTGACCTCGCTGGACGTGAGCGACAACGGCCTTGGCGATGTGGCAGTGGAGTCGCTGGTGGAATGGCTGCCCTCCTCGCTGCAGGCGCTCCACGTATCCTCCAACTCCTTTTCTGCCGCGGCGGTCACGCAGCTTCTGCAAGCGCTAACGAAGGCAAACTTGCCTGCCCTGACCACGCTGGAGCTGAGCGGGAACCTTTTCGACCTCAAGGCGTGCCAGGCCCTAACGGGGCTGCTCACCATGACGGCGGCTCGCTCGTCGCTCAAGACGCTGTGCCTCGCCCACTGCGGTCTGGATGATGTGACGGCACCCTGTGTTGCTGAGGCACTGCACACGACGTCGGTCGAGGTGCTCGACCTGTCAGAAAACGACTGCCTCCTCTGCTTTATCTTTGCGATGGAGGAAAGAAAGCCGGTGACCTTCCCCGCCTCGCTGCGCGTTCTCTCCGTCGCGGGCAACGCCTGCAAGCGCACTGCCGTCGTCGGATTTGCGCAGTCGCTGCGGGGCTGTTGCGATCATCTCGAGGGGTTGTTTCTGTCACACACGCTGATGGGCGATGCCGCCCTCGCCGCCTTCTTCACCGGTCTCGGCTCCACACCGACGTTGCGTGTGCTCGACCTCTCGCACTGCGGTCTCACCTACCGCAGCGGCAAGTTGTTATCGCAGCAGCTCCCCGTGGCGACACAGCTGGAGGAGCTGCGGCTGGCGGGCAACATGTTGGAGGCGGAGGGCGTGATGGACTTCTCCAGCGGACTGCAGCGGATGTGCCGGCTGACGCAGCTCGACCTCGGCTCGTGCTACCTCGGCAACTGCGGTGCGGTGGCGGTCGTCACCAGTCTGCTGCGCAGCTGTGCCCCAGTGGAGTGTCTCGACCTCTCTGATAACGGCATCAACGACGCGGGCTTCCGTGACGTATGCAACCTCCTCTCGCGGCTGACCTGCCCAAGGCTGCGTCGCCTTGTGGTGTCCAAGAATGCGTGCACGAAGGGGACACAGAGGAGCTTGATGGAGATGATGCGGGGGCGGCAGTCGTCGTGCCACATCGAGGCGGAGGAGACGCCTCTGGAGGAGGTGGCGAGCAGCAGCTGCCCCGACAGTAGTCCCTCCCCAACCCTTGCCAGCATGGCGAACTCCCTCCTTGAGTAACCATGTCGGCAGCGGCGACCTCAGCGGCCGTGAAGGGGGGGGGGGGTTAGGGAGGGGCGGGAACATGATGAAGCACGCGGTGTGTGGTTCAGCCGCGTCTGTGGCGCGTTGCCTTCCTCTTTCCCTCCTCCTGCTTCTCTCCCTCACCCTCCGCGATAGATTGTGTTTTCGGGTTTCACATGTTTATTTATCTTTGTGCGGCCTACGCGTTCCATCCACGTCTTATCCGTGTCCGACGCGTTGTCCGCTGATCTGCGATGCGAGTCGACCGCCTTTTCTTGTGTTTTCTTTTCCTTCTCCTTGTGGCGTCAAACACGCCTGTGATTCCCGGGTTGTCTCCTCACTCCCTTTTTATCCACCTATAAATGTAGAGAGAGGGACAGACACATACGTCGGTAATGATCTTAAAATGTGGCACGATAACTAGCCAGCATCCGACCTGGCGAGAAGTGCACTGTGTCACGTGTATTTACTCTATTGTTCTTACCCCTTTTTTTTTGCGTGAGAGGATTGTTGGTGTGGGAGGGGAGTAGGCAAGGAGTGCGCGTGTCCGAGTGGTGCTCTCTCCTCCCGCAGCCACGACATCAACATCGTCGCTGCTCAGCGGCCATTTCTCTCTGTGTGTACCGCAGCCGTCGACTGAAAAAGAGGATGAATTCAAATGGGCTTGATCGGAGTCGTGGCGTGCCTCGTCGTTGCGTGGCCATGCACAACAAAGCAGCCCTTATCGAGGAGACGGCCAGCCACATCGTTTGCCGGTCAGGCCAACAGAGCAGCAAACAAGTCATTGGTATATCGTCAATTTAAGAAGAGAAAGAAAAAGAGGACGAAAGCGATGCGTACACAGCAGTGCAAGCACGCATTTCTTCCTTATTGCGTAAACACGTGTACTCTCATCAGTTGGTACTTCACAAAGAAATGCAGCGTGTGGTGCTCAAAAGAAAAATATAATAATAATACAAGACTCGAAGCGGAGCAGAAAAGAGGGAAGTGACAGCCGTTCACGTCCCAATAAACTGCGTGTGATGCGTACGAACTGCGTGCATAGATGACAGAATAACAACACAGGATAAAAACAACTTAAACGGTCTTTTAAAAAAGTAAAGGAACTTGAAAACAGAACTTCTAAAAGAAAAGAAACTCTCGGAGGCTTTGCAGCGATGAAATGTATGTTTTTGTTGTGTTGTCCCCTTCCATAGACCCCACTCTTAATGCACGTTTAATTTCTATCCTTGCTTGTGTGTTCGTTGATCGGTTTCTTGAAAGAGGGGTGTTTTGTCTCTCTCTTTTTTTTTTTTAATGCTCGTGCACGGTCTTGTGAACTCCTTTTTTTTCAGTACGCCTCCTCCCTCCGTGCCTTTTTCTATAAATGGCAGCCCAGCGTCACGCGAAAAGGAATAGCAGGTCGTGAGGTGACGCGGCCGTTCGCCGAGAAGGTGGACAAGAGGAAAAAACACGCAGCGTAGTTGTGCGGCGACGAGGACGACAGCGTGGAACGTGTTCACAAAGCTCCCTATTTTCGTCCAAACACGTACACACACACGTACACCTCGCTGCTCTTATTTTTGGGGGCTTTCTCCTCTTTGCCTATGTGCCATATCGCGTGGATACCGGGGAAGCGAGGATGCCAAGGCTCGTCTCACCACATCTTTTTATTTTTGCTGCTGTTTTGTGTGGACAGGCGCTTTTTTTGCCTTTCTCTCCCCCTTCACGTGTATTGCAGCACGCACATTCGATTTGGTGATATTGTTTTTGTTGTTTTCATCCCTTCTTCGTTTTCATCCCACTCTGAGGTACTTGTATTTATTTATGTGTGTTAAATGCATACTGCGTCGAACTCTGCTGTACTTCTGAGGTTTATTTTCTCGCAACCGTGCTTTTATTACGACGGGAATGCTCCAACACGTCCATTTTTTTTTCCGGGAGGGGTTATTTGTTTCAGTGCTTCGAAGGATCTCTACACACAAGTGAGTAAACTCCTTTTTGCTTTTGTTGTCTTAATCCGCTGAAGGGACTTGCTGCTTTCTTTTATATAAAATGCGTTTTTCATCCCCTAATCTTATTTTTGCCTTTGTTGTTTCGCTGTTCGTCCTTTGCCTCTTTTTTCTCTCCCTGCTTGGCGTTTCGATCCTCCAAACATGCCGCTCGTCACGTGTCTTGGTGTTGCCTTGATGCATTGCCTTGAATGTGTCGTTGTTTAGAATTGTCATTTTCATTTTACACTACGGTATACTATACGCGTGTGCTTCGTTGATAATAAGCACCAGCGTGGAATCCGCAGCAGGCAGCGAAAGCAGTAGAAACTATGAAACTGATCAAGGAAAGCTACTGAGGCGCCGCCTACGCTAGCGTAGATCGTCGCTGCTAGAGTGCACTTGCCTGACAGTGAAGCACAGCAACATCCACAGCGTCTTTTTGCATCGTCAAGCGAGACGTGCGACGTACCGCTTCTCTTTCTCTTTCTTTGAGCTCTCTGCTTTTTTTTTTGCTTGTTTTTCTTTTCTGTGGTGATTACCGTAAAACGTAGATTGCTATTATTATCTGGTGGACTCCGTGCGGTGACCCGAAACGAAGAAGCGCCATTTTGTTTGTTTTGTCTCTGTGTAGAAAGAGAAGGGGGGGGAGGGGGCGGTGCTGCGTAGTGTGAAAGAGCGAAGTCGCCTTCCTTCATCCTGAGCAGACGAGTGCTGTCTCTCTCTTTTTCTTTCTGCACGATACCGAGCAACACACACACACACACACAAGATTATGAGCAGCGGGCTCTGTGAGAGGCACAGCAAAAATAAGAAAAAGTAATCCCTTGTTAAAATTCGGGATAAATGGTAAAACGTCGGAGGCAAGGCGGCGATGTCTGCGTCGTGTACAACAACGGCTTTTTTTTTTCTTCTCTTTTTCTCCCGTCTGTCGTCCTCTCTGCTTTTTATCGATTCTGTCGAATGCAGCTCAATTTTGACTAGTCTGCGGATGTTCGGCGCACTGTGGTAGAGGGGCACACGTTGTCTGTTGATCCTCTCGTTGTGCTTGTTGCCGTTGCTTTTCTTCCGCTCTCCATCAGCGGCTCAGAAGAGAGAGAGTTCAGAAAAGGGGACAAATCATGGAGCGAGAGAGCGTGACAGAGCTGTATTCCGCAGCGTGTGTCTGCGCATCTCTTTATGTGCTTGTGACATGTTGACTGCGGTACATACACACATACATCAGTACGTATCTGCTTCGGCTTCTCGCTTCAAAAGGCTTTGCTTCCTCTGGTGGTCGTATACGCCTTGTTGAGTATTCGCGTGCAGAGCCGTTGTGAGTTTCTTTCAATGCGTCAGCATCGTATTTCTTCCTGGTTTACCTTTGGAACGAAAAGAAGAGGAGACAAACAAAGACGCAAAAGGTAAGTACGCACGTGCGCATTTTTGTTGTTGCCACTGCCTTCAAGCAGCATTGCAGAACGAGTGACGCGATGGCGACACACTGAAGATGCAAAAGGGAAGAGTGAGAGAGTGTAGGTGTGTATGTATGGGCACGCGCCCTGACTGTGTCTTTCCACACACAAACGTACACTGCTGCAATGTAGAACTTTGAGCTGGTTGCCTGCTGAGGCAGCGTTGTTGCAAGCTGCGTGGCCTCATTGCAGCTTTCTCTACCTTCCTCATTTATTTCGTCTTTTCTTATGATGATGATGATGATGATGGTGATGCACTGGTAGATTCTACCTTTTTTCTCTCCTCCCTCGCCTTTTTTTTTCTTTCTGGTGTCGTGCACGCACGGACTCCTTGAAGACGCCTCACCCACACGAGGTGAACACAAAGGTCGAAAAGGGGAAGACCAGCGAAGAAGCAAGTCATCGCTTCTTTTATGATTAGTAACACCAACACCCACAAATACCCGTAGTAGCCGAGAAAAAAAAACCTAGCAAAAATGTTTCGTCGTATGGGCCTGCGACTGGCAGAGTTCCAGTATGTCCCGCTCATCTCGAAGGTGTCGCACAAAGACACCAAATTCCGTCTGCTGTCGAAGGACCACGTCTCCGTCGTGCAGCCTGGTGCCGGGCTGCCGGAGATGCTAAAGGTGGAACCTGCCGCCCTCACCCTCCTCTCTGCCGCCGCCTTCGATGACATTGAACACCTTCTCCGTCCCTCGCACCTGGCCTGTCTGCGAAAGATTTTCGACGACCCGGAGGCGAGCGACAACGACAGGTTCGTCGCGCTGCAGCTTCTGAAGAATGCGAGCATCGCCGCGGCCCGCGTGCTGCCGGGCTGCCAGGACACCGGCACGGCCATAATTGCCGGCTACCGCGGTGAGCAGGTCTTTGTCCCTGGCAATGACGAAGAGGCTTTGAGCCGTGGTGTTTTTGACACCTTCCAGCGACGCAACCTGCGCTTCAGCCAGAACGTGCCGACGACGATGTTCGATGAGAAGAACACCGGCACGAACCTGCCTGCGCAGATCGACCTTTATGCGACGAAGGGGATGGAGTACAGCTTTATGTTTGTAGCCAAGGGTGGTGGCTCAGCCAACAAGTCGTACCTGCTGCAGGAGACGAATCGGTGTTGAATCCCAAGTCGCTGCGGAAGTTCCTGCAGGAGAAGCTGGCGATGTTCGGCACTGCTGCGTGCCCGCCGTACCACGTCTCTGTCGTGATCGGTGGCACGAGTGCTGAGATGACGATGAAGATGGTGAAGTACGCCTCCTGCCACTACTACGACGATCTCATCACGAAGCCAGACCTCAAGACCGGCTACACTTACCGCGACCTCGAGATGGAGAAGGAGGTGCTGAACATCTGCCAGCACATCGGCATGGGTGCGCAGTTCGGTGGTAAGTACTACGCCCACGACGCGCGTGTGATTCGTATGCCGCGCCATGGTGCGTCGTGCCCGATCGGCATTGGTGTTTCCTGCAGTGCAGATCGTCAAGCCCTTGGTAAAATTAACAAGGACGGCATCTGGCTCGAGGAGCTGGAAACCGAGCCGTCGAAGTTCATGCCGGATGTGACGGAGGACCAGCTGCTCAAGACTCCACCCGTGAAGGTGGATCTCAACCGGCCCATGTCAGAGGTGCTGAAGGAGCTGTCGAGGCACCCCGTAAAGACGCGGCTGAGTTTAACAGGCACCATCATTGTCGCCCGTGACATCGCGCACGCACGCATGCGGGAGATGGTCGAGGCGGGCAAGCCGCTGCCGCAGTACATGAAGGACCACCCGGTGTACTACGCAGGTCCGGCGAAGCAGCCCAAGGGTTTGGCCTCCGGTTCCTTTGGTCCCACCACGGCGGGCCGTATGGACCCTTTTGTCGATCTCTTTCAGTCGATGGGTGGCTCGATGGTGATGCTGGCGAAGGGCAACCGCAGCAAGCAGGTGACGGACGCGTGCAAGAAGTACGGCGGCTTCTACCTCGGCAGCATCGGTGGCCCGGCGGCGCTGCTGGCTACCGATGCGATCAAGAAGGTGGAGTGCCTGGATATGAAGGAGCTGGGCATGGAGGCGGTGTGGAAGATTGACGTGGTGGACTTCCCAGCGTTCATTGTCGTGGACGACAAGGGCAACGACTTCTTCAAGCAGCTGTAAGATGCGTGGGAGAAGCGATGAGGAGAGGGAGAAGTGTGAGAGAGGGGAGGGCACATGCACAGAACATCGAGGAACGTTGATTCGGAATGCTGATGTGCTGCGCGAGTCTTTTTTTTTTTCCGGCTGTGCCGTGGATTTCCTCTTACCCCCTCTTAACCTATTCTTGGCTGTATGGAGCTGAACCGCTCGAATTCGGTCACGCCTCCCGTTGTGATGGCGCGTGCATCCGCTTCGTGTTGGTATTTGTTTGCTTGCTTTAGGAAGGCCGCAAGCGTATGTGCTCGTGCTTCCTTCTCATTTTCTTCGTTGTCTTTGCCAGCGAACAAAAACACCTCTGTCTTTCGCTGTTTCTTTGTGATTACGTGTGTGTACGCACTGCCTCTTTTTTTCTCTCTTTGTGTGTGTTGTGTGTACGCTGGATCGCGCAGGCGCTCTTCTATTTGTCTCCAACATCTCAACGCACGTAAAGATTCGAGGGAGAGGGGTGTGGGATGTGTGTGAGTGCGGCCACTCAGCTGCCTGTCTCTCCTCCTCTTTGAGTCTAAAACGATTTACACGTTTCTCTACTTTTCTGTCCCTTCTCTCTGTCTCATCAACCCGCCCACCTACGTACCTACCTCTTTGTAACTGGTCTTTTTCTCATGTTGATGGGTTGCGTTTTTTTTTTGTAGGTTTTCATGCTTTTTAGTGCCTCCGACGGGCGAAGGGGTTAGTGCAGGTGCAGGGAAAATGGAATACACAGCAGGAGGGATTCTACCTGTCCTGTGCGACTGGTTGCGCCTTGTGGTGAGTCGCGTTTGAGTTTACTCATCGAGGCGTCGTGAATACCCTTCGCTGTCTTTTTTTTTTGTGTGTGTGTGGAGGGGGGTGGAAAGAGGGGAAGATGCACACCGACTCTTGGCTGCGACAATTTGTGCTGTAGACGAGCGTGGGAAAGGGGGGGGGGGCGCGTATTTCTGGGAGATAACCGCCCTCTACGTACGGCGTGCGGGTCCTAGGACGCCTTCCACATCCTACTTCTAGTCACCTCCCCCCCCCCTCCCTCCGACCTCTGGCAAATACACGGTAGCAGGCAGGTCGGCGTGTTTGTCTACTCGACACCTCTAACTTCCCCCAAACACCTTTGTTGACACACACACACACACACGCATAGCTCTACATCTCTTTCTGCGTGTTTGGACGCTGTTCACCACTTAGTACTTAAACAACAACAACAAAAAATATATATGCGAATCCAACGAGGAGCAAAAGAAGTGGCAAGTGACGGTGCAGCGGTAAAGCAAAAACCCCGACTTTTGCGTTAGGAACGGTCTCTTTTTCTCCCTCTCGCTGCGCGGCACACACCTTCGCGTTTGAAAGCAAGACCAGAATTGGGATGATTGCTTTTTTTCTAGTCCAAAATGAAGGCCAGAAAATAGGAGAGCGAAGCAAGGGTATTACTAGGCCTCGTCAAGAAGCGCTGCAGATGTCCTGATTTGTGAGTAAGCCGCTGCAAAAGAAAAGAAAAAGGCAAAGGCGTTGGCGTGCTGATTCTCTTGTCGCTTCTCACCTTCCTATCTTCTCTTTTCACCTCCGTCTTGATTCACGGACGCCTATCCTTGTGGGGCGGTTTGATGTGCTCCTCGCCATGTGTTTCATTGTGTGTTTTTTTTTTCCACGGGAGTCCTATTGGCTCACTGAGTCATTTTGTTTTTACATTTCAGCACCCGTGTCTCTGTGTGTGTGCTACCACTGCCACCTGCCCCGCTGCAAATTACCCTTTTGAAAGAAGAACTTTGTGAAGAATGTTGCGACGCTTACTCAGGTCCACCACGCACCACGGCACCACACCGGTGTCCTTCGCAGTGACAACCAAAGCACACGCCAGTCCTGCCCGTGCGGCCAGCACCGTCCTCGCTGGAGCGATGCATCAGCCCGGTGAGTCCGGCCAGCAGGCGGGTTCCAGCGCCACCATCGAAGGCAAAGAGACGTGGGCTCAGTTCGGGGCGAAGATGCGTCACGGCCGCCGTCGGATTCGTGTGATCGACGTGGCAGCGAAGATGTCGTACGAGTACCAAATGTTGAAGAAGATGTGCAAGCGTCGTCCCGCTATGCGGCAGTGGGCGGTACGGGATGACTTCTGCGATATGAGTCCTGGGGTGGTGGTGATGTCGCCATCCATGCAAGCCGCCTTCATGAAAGTGTTTCGGCTGAAGGAGAAGGGCTTAATTCGGCAGTGCCTGCGCGACATCATCCCAATCATCGAGTACCGCAATCGCGAGGAGCGGCCGCCCGCGATGCGCGACAAGCCGTCCGACATGATTCCTGATGGCGAGCCCGACACGCTGAATCAGAAGAAGCGGGAGCTCTTTGAGCGCAAGGAGACGGGTGAGAACTTCAAGGACCTTCACCTGCACGACAACCGCTCCCAGGCGAAGCTGCGCTTCAAAATTCGACAGCGCCTTATCAAGTTTCAGCGGCAGCTCGCCATTGCGAACGCCGTGGCCAGTCGCACGGTGATGTACTCCAGCGACGACGCGATCGGCTACTTCCTCTTCCGCGGTGCCGCCATGTACGCCGGCATGCACCGCGTCTTCTTCGAGCTCAGTAAGCAGCTGCCGCACTTTGTGCCAAAGTCCATGCTGGACTTCGGCACGGGCACCGGGACGGCCATCCTCGTTGCGAAGGAGGTGTACGACCCAGGCGCGCTCGCCTACCCGCTGTACCGCTCCCTCCGACAGACCATGACAGGCAACGTCAGCGCACAAGCGCAGCAGCTGCGGGAGCTGCGCTACGACCTAAAGCGACTCAGCCGTAACAACACCGAGAAGAAGAAGGCACGCTTTATGGCAGTCGCAGCGCTGCTCGAGAGAGGCGAGATCGACCCAGCTGATCTGCCCGCAGACCTGCGACGCGAAATTGCGAAGGTGGCGGCGAATGCAGCGGAGAACAAGAGGCGACGTCTCGTGAGCGAGGCACACGCGCGGCACCGCGACGTGGTGGATGGGACCGAGTGGGACGACGCCGACCCATTAGGCGAGCAGAAGTACACCACCGAAGACGTGCACGACGTCTTTGACGGGGAGGAGGCGGAGGGCGACGCTGCGGCGGCTTCAAAGGAGCGGACGTGGTGGGAGAAGCTAGTCGACCTGGAGAGCGACGGCGCCCAGGAACGCGCGCACCGCCGTCTGCAGCCGCTGCAGGAGGTCACTGCCATCGAGCCCAGCCCCGGTATGATGGAGATTGGGACGATGGTGCTGCACGACGATGTGCCGAATGTGTCGTGGAAGCGCTACCTCTTACCAGAGGACGAGAGCATCCAGCACGACTTGGTTGTGGCGGCGTACTCGCTCAGCGAGGTGGCGGACTCCGCAAACCGCAAGCGACTGGTGCAGCAGCTGTGGAAGATGACAAAGGGTGTGCTGGTGTTGGTGGAATTCTCCAACCTGCATAACTTCAACTTGCTGATGGAGGCGCGGGACACCGTGCTGGAGGAGAAGGACGTGGGGCTGTGGGACTGGCAGCCGACGATCGTCGCGCCGTGCCCACACGAGAAGCGCTGCCCGCTGCGGCACTGCAAGGCGGGCGTGAAGCGCAAGCGCATGCGGCTCTGCACGACCGAGGCGCAGTACCGCGCCACCTTTATCGAGGTCTGGGCACGTCACATGCCGTTGAAGGTCGGCATCGAGCCTATCTCCTACATGATTTTCGCCCGCAACGAGCTGGTGCCGGAGCGAGCAGAGCGGCGCGCGGCGCAGGTGAAGAAGGAGCAGGCAGAGCACGCACATCAGCGTGACGTGCAGCAGCGTGAGCTTTACGAGGCCTCGCTGGGAGTGAAGGACGTCGTGTTTGATCGGTTGAGCGATGAGGCACTACACCGGCCGTCTACAGGAGCGCCGGCGAAGCTGACCAGCGACACCCCCACGCTGATGCTGCAGGCTGCGTCGCAGGGCGTGACATCACTCACCACGGCACTGCAGCAAGGTGCCTCCAGCACCGGCGAAGTCGGACACATCCCCACCGATGTCCCGCGCCTCGTGCAGACCTCACCGCAGCGCTACAACAAACTTATCTTTCCGCTGCAGTACCCACCGGCGACGCATACGTACAACCGCGCTTTCGTCGATGCTGGTTATCAGCGGCAGCGCGCCATTACACCGAATGAGATGCTGGTCGTGCGGGAGGAGCTGGAGGACATGCGACGACGCGTCATGCGGGTGAGCCCGTCGTATCTGCGTGTGGTCCGCGATCCGACGTGCCGGGGTAAAATTCAAGCCACTTTCTGCACGTGCGAGGGTGACTTGGTAAGCGCGCGAGTGTATCGTCGCTTCTACGGTGACCGCAACAACGTCAGCCGACACACCACGATGCGTTGGCAGCACATCGGTGGGTGGAAGCTGCTAAAGCGGGTGAGGAGCGGCTCGCTGTTCCCGCACAACGTCCCCCTGTACGCCGTGAACCGCCATCCGCAGGTCGACTTTCCCAACACGCTGGTCGATGTGAAGCACTCGCCAGTGGAGAAGACGGCAATGCAGTACAACGATCCGATGTTGCTGATGGAGACACCAGAGGAGGAGCTGACCCGCGATGAGGTGAAGCAGCGCCGCAACATGCTCCGCGACGAGGAGTTGAAGAAGAAGGCAGAGGCCAAGCTGGAGGAGTTGTTTGGCGCGAAGATTCAGAAAGAAGCGGAGCCGCTCAGCGGCCACGTCGACGCACGCCGGCGCATCTCCGCCGAGGAGTGGGCTAAGGCTGTGCGCCGCGCCCGGAATAAGACGGTGCGACAGACGCAGCTGACAATCCCCAACGCAGCAAAGATACGTGCGGCGAAGCGCTCGATGGAAATGAAGCGACGCAACGTTTGGAAAGAAATGAGGCAAAACCGTCGTCGTTGAGGACCCCCACACCCCCACGGAGATGATGACATCGTTTCCCGCTCCTTCGGTCTTGCGGTACTTTGAGATGTTCTCGTCTCCTCACTATCAATCATGAAGGGAGCGGTGTATATGTGTATCCTGTGTGTGTGTGTGTGTGTGTGTGTGTTTGTGTATGCGTGTGCGGTGCGTGTATGGAGCTATGAAGAGTTGCTTCAATGATGTCTAAGTTTGCCGCTGCCACAACGAAAGGTGTTTTCTCCCCTTTCTCTTCCTCTCGTCACATAACTTGAGCCCTTATTATGCGTATTCACGTGTGTCGCACGTGAAGAGGGACTTCACTCCTTAGAGTTGAGTGGCGTTGTACTTGCCTTTTCGAGCTACGGTTCTCCCTTAAGGTGGCATTTGAGCAAGACAGCAGGGTGGGAGGTTCTCCAGTGTGGTCTGCGCGTGCTGCTGCTATCCGCGACGGTCGCGGAGAGGGCCATCAAACAGCAAGGATTCAAAAGAAAAAGCGAAAAGAAAGGTTGCGTTTTTGTGGAAGGCAGTCGGTCCCTGTGCGTGTGCGGCGGGCGCCCTGCCGCTGCTGCCGTTGCTGAATCCTTCACATGATCCGACACACCTCATCAGAAACTAACAACGTAAACACACATGGTTGACGTCTCGCACTTCTCCAGCTCTCTTCCCCTCCCTTTCTCCCTCTTCGTGGAAGTGGTTTACACTGCGGTTGGGCCAACTGCACCCTCACGCTTGCTCGCGTCTCACCGTGGCAGCGGCTTGCCGAAGAGGAAGGAGAGGAATTGTTGGGCAAATTAACCCACCCCCTTCCCCTCCAAGAAAGTGCTTGTATCACGTTCTGCTGTCACTGCCGGTACCTCGCTTAAGCCCCGGGTGGCGCAACACATCACCACATCTTTGTTTTCTTCTCTCTGTGTTTTCATTTGTCTTTGTGTGATTCTGCAGATGTTTCGGCGACGGCTGGCATCATGGCCGGTGCTCGCGTTGATTGCTCTCTACGCTGCGAGCGTGCTGCTCTTCTGCTCATCCATGCTGTCAACTTCGACCGTCATGCACACCGTCGCCACGGAGGTCTGTGCAGACACCGTGGCCACCCCAGTCGATCAGGTGGTGCTTATCCTGATTGATGCCATGCGGCCCGACTTCGTCCTTTCCAAGCTGCGGCCCTTCGCCCGCACGGGTGGGCAATGTGACGTACATGGTGATCACTCGCTACAGACCATCCTTGCAGAAAACCGCTACACTGGTCCCACCCTCCACTACATGGAGGACTCCCTGCGGTCAGACTCAGATGCGTCGCTTGGGTACTTCCTTGTTGCCGACGCACCCACCACGACAGCGCAGCGCATTAAGGCCATCGCCACTGGTACGATGCCTGCGTTTCTCGAGGCCGGCTCGAACTTCAACAGCGAGGCCATCGAGGTGGACAGCATCGTTGGGCAGATGAACGGCAGTGCGGTGCTGCTGGGCGACGACACGTGGGAGAAACTGTTTCCCAACACACCGGCGAGGCGGCACTGGAAGCACGCTGTCGGCATCCCGTCCTTTGACGTGGCCGACTTCCACACGAACGATGATGCCGTGCTGAGCGAGATTTACGAGGTGCTGCGCAGGGAGACGCCGGAGGCGGTAATGGCAGCCGCACCTCCTGCACGGACCAGCGCAGACGCACACGCCCGTCTCGTCGTGGCTCACTTCCTTGGCGTCGACCACGTGGGCCACCGCATCGACTCGGACAATCCATTTATGAAGGGTAAGATCCTGCAGCTGGATGAGATGCTGCGCAACGTCAGCCACCTACTGCGTGAGCGTCCAACGACAATGAACACCATGCTGCTCGTGATGGGGGACCACGGCATGACCAACAGCGGCGACCACGGCGGCGGCTCCGCGCAGGAGACCGACACGTTTCTCTTCGCGCAGTACTTTCCCGGTCCTCTCAGACCCACGACTGACACGCTTGTCTCGGATGATAACGTCACCAACGCCACGACAGCTTCCTCGCCGGCCGCCAATACCCGCAGAGCACGTCGTCTCATGCAGCAACGTTGGCACAGTCGTGTGGATGCGGAATTCGACCGCCTGCAAAGCTGCCGCACCGCCGCTGGCGTACTGCAGGACAAGCTGGGTGCCACCTACCAAGTCGACGTGACAGCGACGGTTGCCGTGTTGCTGGGGCGACCTATTCCATACTCTAGCTTTGGTCGAGTGATACCCGAGGTGCTGGCCCTGGCCAACGCGACGGCAGACGTAGAGGCGGCAGAGCGGTGCAACCTGCAACAGCTGGAGCGGTACTTTCGCGAGTCGGCGATGCGAATTCCACGCAACGCCTCGTGGCTTCCACCGCATAATCTCTCGCTCACACACAAGCTGGCGGACATGAGCTACTACGCCCGCCGCACACGCACCGACATGCGCCCCTCCGGCATGTTCATCGGATCCACCGGCTTGCTGTTGTGTGCCATGTCGCTGCTTTGGTCGCCCGGCATCCGTGCCTACCTCTCTCCTCGTGGCAGCGGGTGGGTGATGCGGTGGACAGTGCTGGTGTTGGTACTGCGGCTATGTAGCGTCTTCTCGAACAGCTTCGTCGTAAATGAAGACTCGGAGCTGCTGGGGCTGCTGAACTCCCTGCTGCTGCTCCTGTGGGTGCCACGTCTCCTGACAGCTGCGAAGGTGGTATGGCGCTCGCAAGATGATCTGGCGTTAGGACCATCGAAAGCCGCCAATTGTCATGTTCCTGCACGGCAGTGGTTGCAACGGCTCGCAGCCCTGCAGCGCACGAACATCGTCTTTAACGGACTACTGCTGCTCGGGCTTCGGGTGGCGGTGCCGGCACTGCTGCGCTACCGTGCCCACATCACGCACACGGTGGAGACGGAGAGTGCTGTGGACCGTTTTGTGAGTGGGCACCCCGCCCTGCACGTGGAGCGCGTGGGCATTGTCGCAACTGGTATCCTGTGGGCGGTGCTGTACCCACGCGTGGTGCCGCTGCCGGTGGTAGCGGCGACAGTGATAGCGATTGCTGGTGTGTACCACGTCCCTGTAGCCCATCACGCGGTGCCACTGCTATGTACCGTCGCCGCTCCGCACCTTTGGCGATGTGTTGTGCCGTTGAAACCCTTACGGTGTTGCTGGTGGGCACCGTATCGCTACTTTGTGCTCATCCTTTGGCTGAGCTCGCTGTGCAACGGGAAGGTGGCCACGGCAGTCGTGGTGGCGGTCTACGGGACTGTCCTTCCTCGTCTTTGCTGCGTGCTGTGGGCGGCGCCACTTCTCACGCAGACGACCGTGCTGCACCTGTTTGCCTATGTTGGCTTCTTCGCGGAGGGTCATCAGTGCATGTTGAACACGATCGACTGGAACGCTTCCTTTGTCGGGATGCCCTTCTACAACATGTACTTGGGTGGTGTACTTGTGTTGAGCCGCACCTTCCACGCGTTTCTGTTGGTGCCGTTAGCGCTGTGCATTGCACCGCTCGTGGTGGGTGACGCCGTGCGTGACTTCACCCAAGAAGACGTAGCAGTGGCAGCCGCGAAGAAGAGCGACAACACCATTGAGGCCTTGCAAGCCGAAAACGAAACGCAAAGCTCGACAAGCCTCGTTGGTAACGGAGGGAGAGGTGATGGCCGTGGCGTTGTGGTGGTCATCGCAGTGTATCTCCACCTCTTGGTGGTGCAGTCGGCCGTGTCGTGCTTCAACGGGTACATTCAGAAGACCCACCTTATGCTGTACCCGATCTTCTGCCCTAAGCTGCTCTTCGACGCCGTGGCGGCGCTGCTGACATCTGCCGTGGTGCTGATGACGATGGCCTTCCTTCTACCTGCCGAGAAGCAGAACCGTTGGGTGGAGGTACCGGACCATAGGTGAATGCTAGAGTAGGTCCGCGCTCTCACATCACCTGCAGTGATGCTATGCTGCTCTCTCACACACTCTCTCTGTGGAGCACTGCAGCTGCGCTCTCTGTTGCTCATGTGCAAAGAACTGTTTTCTGTATGACTGTCTTTTTTTTTTGAGGGGGGGGGTGGGGCGGAGGAGGTGGTGAGCTGCTCTTTATTCTCCATTGTGCTCTCCTCTTCGTAGCCCGCTTTTTTTTTTTTGGTGCAAGGAGAGGCTGAAGGGTTCTCACGCAGCGGCATCAGAGGCATCACAAGCGAATTCAATGAGAAAAAGAGTCAAAGCACACCTTCATGGAGTCGCGCGTGTGTTTATTTGGAGGAGGCAAACAGTTTGGTAGAGAGCAGAGCTTGGCAACCAAAAGCAGAGAGAGAAAGATTGAATGACGCTCGCACCCACTTGCAGCTGTCATGCCGATGTCTCCTCCTTCCCTCAGTCTTCGGCAACGAACTGCACATGACTTCAAGAAACGATGGGGTGTCCTTCCGCGGCCATGATCAGTTCGAATGCCTCACTCCTCCCGCTCCTCCGTCAGCGAAGCTCTCACCCTCGCACGTTCCTATTCCTCTCTGTCTTCCTCTCGCTTCTCCGTCTTTTCTTGAGGCTGGGTTAGCTACCTTCAGCGTGGACGTCAGCTGGGGTCTGCGCTGCTGCGTAAGAGCGCCGTACAGTTGCGGTTTCTCCCATTGCGGTGCTTTCCCGCGTGTATTGTGGAGTGATTTGCACAGCAGAGTCTTCTTTTTTGACTCCTTTGATTTTTGGGGTTGCTGGGTTGGAGAAAACAAGGGTACGACAGCGTGGCTGCGTCGTAATCACCCTCCGCTAACTGGGAGAACAACAACAGCAATCAACCACACAAACACAAAAAGCCCACATCACCAGTGAAAGTGAGACATACACACACAAATACAGCCACACATCTTCCGCTTTTTTCCCCTTTTCTTTGTACTAGCAGCTGTTACGTGGGAGGCACTCTCTGTCTCACTCTGTACAACGCGTCGGGTTTCTGCGCTTGAAGCTACTCAAAAGACCCCACTCAAAAACGCTGGCATTTAAAAGAAGGATATAAAAACAAGATGGACATGTATCTTCAAGCTCTGCGGCTGCGCATACGTGACGGTGCGCATGTATGTTGGTCGGCTGCCTTCCCCTCTGACCGACCCTCCGGCGTCTTTGCCGTGTTTACCAGCGTCACCAACGGTGGGCTGCTGGTGTGGAGCTTCTCTACGGTCCTCGGTCGCCCCTGTAGCAGGGATGCCATCATTTGGATATCTCTTGGCATGGCTCACTGCTTCGTGAATATGATATTCGGGGTTGCCTCGATGGTGCAGGTGAGAAGGCAAATAGCGTGTGGCATCCCAGAGGAGATGTCGCAGTGGCGTGTCTTGTACCGCGATCCTTTGATGGTACTCTACGCCATCTACCTCGTCTGCGAGCTAGTGTGGATGGTCTCCGCAGCTGAGATGCCGGTCCGCACCACCCGCACCGGCTGTGAGCGGCACATCACCGTGCAGATTATCTTCCTGGTTCTTTACTGGGTGTGTGGACTAGTGCTGTTGTTCCAAGTGACGTTCGTGACGGAGCGGTGGCGCCGCCCTCGCTGGCGCAACTTTGCTGCAATGCGTTGGGACTATTTGCACGACACTCAGCGGCACCGCGTTGTGCGTTGGCACGACGAGCACGACGGTGACACCGCTGATGAACCGGTAGAGCCCGATCGTGCGCAGACGCGACATCGCGCGGATACAGAGCGCACGTCTGAGCGCGACTACGCAAGCTTGCGTGACGACATGACCGTGGATGCAGAGAATGTGCGATCTAGTGTGGCGGTGCAGCGTCCGCGCCCCTCAAGGCAATCGTAGGGGAGGGGGCTACCTGTGTTGTTTATTGCCAATCTTCCAAGCTTTTTGTTGACACCCTAAGTGTTTTTTAGGGAGTGTTTTTCCTTTGAGTTTGGCGTATTTTTCTTCTTTGTGTGTGTTGGCAACGAAGGGGACAGTAAAACATGTATGTATAATCCGCGTCGGTTTATTGCAGCTCCCTTTCCCCTCCCTTCTTCCCTCCTTCCTTCCTCTCCTCTCCATCACGTGATGCGTGACCAAGCTGCTTCTCTCGTGCTCCTTCTGCTACGACTGCCACGTCTTCCTTCTGAATGTGTGTTTGTGTATCTCATATGTGTTTTCCTCTCGTTGTCCCGCTTTGCAAACACGCGCGTGAGCTACTCTCCTCTTTTTCTTTTGTTTGTTTGTTTATCGCTCTCGCTTTTTTGACGCCTTTTTTTCTTGTCTATTATGAGGTGACCAGGGTGAACACTCGTGTGTGTGTGTGTGTACTGACGTGGATCCCGCAGAGTCTGCAAGTGCCCGCAAAAACACGCTGGACAAAGAAAAGAAACGACGAGTGACGCGCACGACTCCCCACTCCGCTATTTCCTTCCAGTGTGAAGCATCCGCAAACGCTGGAAGCGTGTCGATATGAACTGCGGCACTTGTTTTTGCTTTTGTCGTTGGTGTTGTTGTTTTTCTTGCTACTGCTGCTGAAACTTATCCTTCACACACACACACACACACACACACACACACACACACACACACGACTGGCGGCGTTGCCGTCACCTTCTGCGACGGTGCACGATTTCTGCCGAGGCAGCGTTGGCCGCCGCCAAATCTCTCATTGCTGCTGCTCTTCTCAGCAGCCACGGCAGGATTGCTTGCCGTGTGTGTGTGTGTGCCAAAGCACACCTGCGAAGGAAAACCCTGACTAACATGCAATCAAGAAACGATATTAGAAGAAATGAGGTGCAGTGGGCTATACAAGAAGAGAAACCAGATTCATTAACCTCGGCAGCGTGGTTGACAACCTGTCAGCTTGACGGGGGATGGAGGGGAAATGGAAAGCGAGTTCCATGCACATCGCCTGCGGCACCACGTAAATGAAAGATGCCTGCCGTACTCTCGTCTGCATCAACTCACTGGTTTTCTTTCTCTCCTTCCTCTTCTCTTTCTTTACAATGGCTTTCTGCTCTCTGTTTTCTGCTGCAGGGCTGCCGAGGAGCAGAAAAAGGTATCGTTGACCACAAAACACGCAACCCCCCCTCCAAAAAAAAAGAAGTAGCGTCGTTGCGGTTGTCTAATCCGCTGCGTCTCTTATCATCTGCGTCGAAGCGGGAGGCTGATTAAAAAGAAAACAAAACGACTGAGACACGCGACGGTGGCGAGCGAGAAGCACACTGGTGACGTCAATCCCCTACCCCATCCACACATACACACAAACACAGGCGCAAGCAGACACTTGTTACCGCACAACAACAAAAAAATGAGGGTTAGACAGCGCCACGATGATGCGCTTGAGGCGGAGACACCTTTTATGGACAGTGATGTGAAGAAGGCTCGTCAGCTATTCGACATGGATGGCAACCATCCCGTTACGCTGAGTGCTCAGTGCGTTTTGCAGCACGCCGCTGTCGTCGTCGCTATCGTGCTCCTCGCCTGCGTGCTAGGCTTCAGCGTTTGGTTCCTGCAGAACGACGAGTCCTACGATCCCTCGAAGGTGCAGCGTGCCAGACCGCCTTGGTAGAGTGGAGTCGCTTAAATCTTGTTTTTCTTTGTGCTTGCTATTTCCTTCTCGGTTGCCTCCATTGGTGTGATTGTGTGGGCTCCTGAAGTGATGTAAAGGGGTGTTGCACATGCCGCATTAGGCGGCAGATGCACGCTCGTGTATAACGCAGCCCCTTCCCTCTTGGCTTTTTTTTGTATGTGTGCTTTGCTTGACTTGCCCTCTCCACGTGCGTCCGCCGCCTCATGGACGTGACGCGGCATCTGCGGTTAGTGTCGTCGCGCTTACGAAGCGAATGCAAAATAAAGTGGCGAAGCAGCCGAAAGTGTCACATGTAAAGCCTCTTCCCCCTTCCCTCGCGTGGTGGGATGAGGAGAATCGATGTGAATGCAGTCCTCATCATGGGTGGCGTGAAACGAGGACGAGGAGGGGCATGCAGTGGAAGAGCGTGGCGGTGTGGTACATGCGTGATGGAGTGTCAGCCCCGCTTCCCCTTGCTGAGGGTAAGCCGCAAAGGGAACATCACGGTTAGACGAAGCTGTGCAGTGTTTGTCGCTGATGTTGTGACGCCACTTCCTATTCCTTGAGCAGCACAGCCCTCGAGCACCTTCCTCCCCCCTCCTCCCTTCTCCCTCCTCCTCAATGGAAACGCCTTTTTGGTGCTTCGACTGTTATTTCCTGTTCTTTTCCTGAAGGGCGTACGCACGTGCTATCTTCACCCACATATACACGCACATACGTGCGTACATGTGTGTTTGCTTGTGTTCGATTGTGTAGGCGCGGTGGTGTGCACTACACACGCACGTTCAGCTATTGCTGCTTTGTGTGTGTGTGTGTGTGTGTGTGTGTGTGTGTCCGAAGTCCTTGGCCCTTTCTGTGTCTGATCTTTGCTAGGTTGAAGAAGCTAAACGAGATAGCAAGACAAGGCGAAGACACCCGAGACGTCTCGGAGTGCTTTTTTTTTATTTTTGTGTGTGGGGTCTTCCGCTGGGGGCTCTCTGGCAATGGCGATGCTTGCACGCCGAGGTTGGTGGCTTTTCCCGGTGTATCGTCGTATTCTCGTGGTATGTCATCGGCGGGCCACCCATCTTTGCCGATGGCTGCTGCTGTTTCTGGTGCTGGTCCTTCTGATCGCCTTCCCTGTGGGTTGCTGGGTATGGTTCTCGTTTCTCAACGACGCCCCGCCTCCGTCAGACCCGTCGTTAGCGCCTCCCACCCCTCTGCACGTCTTCCCTTTCCGTGACCTCTGCGATGCCGTCGCGAGTCCACACGCTGCGGAACGGAGGAACCAGACAGACGGGCGGGCAACGCAGTCACAGCGACTTCAACATGTGATGCAGCGCCTGTTGCACATCCCTGCGGATGGTGGGGCGGCCGGCGTGCGGTGGAGTGAGGCGACAGGCCTGCCAACGCCTATGGAACGTAATGGACTCGAGGTGAGGGCTCACTTTGTCACGCTGTCGACTCGCATCGACGACTTCCTGCAGGCCACCACGACCGCCGCCACGATGGCCGGCGTACCGCTGGAGGTCGTCGGGGTAGGCTGGACGTGGTTTGCCTTCACGCGTCGCATGGAACTGATTTGCTCCTTTCTCGACCAGGACGGCAATGTGACGGATGAGGACATCATCGTGGTGATGGATGCAGATGCTCTGCTGAGTGGGGAGGATGTGTACGACACCCTCGCTGCCTTCGCCGCGTCCACGGCGACCAGCGTAGAGGAGCACGCGACGTACTCGCTGCGCGACATTCGACTCGGGCGTCGTCAGCCGCCGGTGCTGTACAGCGCAGAGTACAACTGCATGCACGCGCAGGCCTACGCCTCTCGCCACCTCTGCCGTGCGGGCTACGACACAATTGATGAGATGATGCAGACATGGTCGCAGCAGAGCGGCGTGCCACTGCCGTCGGAGCACCGCGGCACCAACCCCTTCCGCTACCTGAACGCCGGCGTTGTGGTGGCACGTGTATGGGCGCTGCGGCGTGTGTGGGCGGCTGCAAAAGCGTTCATGTCATCCCACGTCTTCTACGCAGGGGACGAGTGGTGGTGTGATCAGAGTGTGCTGGGAAGTCTGTACCTGCAGCTGCGGTGGTGGGAAATCCGCAGCTCTGCTCTCGACCTCGCCACGCCACAGCCGCTGAGCAGGATGGCGCGGGAGGAGGAATGCCTGTTCGCACCGCTGGTGCTTGCCGACCCACAGCGCGGGCCCCATGGGTTGCCGGGCGGTCTCATCGGACTTGATCACGCTGGTCGCATAAGTCTGACTATCAGCATGCAGATGGAGCCGAAAGGCGTGATGCAGGTGGGGACGACACCCATCACGCAAGGCCTGTCTCCGGAAGGGGCGCTGAACGCTTTCCTCAACAGCCACAACAGGCAACTCGAAGAAAACTCGCTGTCGTTCTTGCGGTCAAGTCATCGTGTTGAGCTGGTGCCGCGCCGAGGGTTTGACTGCGATGCTGCGGCAGACAACGGGGACACACACCCGTCTCGTCCACCCGAATGTGCGTACCGTGCGGCGGTGCTGGGGCTCCCAGACACGGCTGCCGCTGTCACACCTCTAATTTGGCACTTTGCGGGCAAGTACAAACGCCTCGTCCTGACACGCTTTCGCGTGCTCTTCCCGTGGTACACACCAATGCTGTGGAACGCCTCGGTTCGTGCCGCCGTACTGGACACCCTCTTCGCGGCCCCACCAACTCGCTTATGGTACATGAACGCTACGACTGATTTGCCCTTTGATAACGTGGTGCACGCTCTCTACCCGCATCATGACGGAGACGACGTGTCGCCTGCGCAGCTGTGCGAGGCGGCTAATGTACGCACACCTAACGCGGCAGGCGGGTAAGTCCACTAGGATGGAGCACGATGCACATCTTACCAAAAGCTGCGCTTAGTGGAGGAGGAGATGGGGTATGCGACTCGGCGTGTAGGCTGCTTTATAGATATATAAAGCTATTATGGATCTCGATGCAGGCAGCATTGACTTCTGCTCCTGTTTTTGCGGTGGTGGTCCATTCGAAGTGTTCGGCATCAGCCTTGCTGGATGGGTATTGGACCTCTACAGGGTAGGAGGGAGGGAGGGGGGGGGTGACACGTAGCATATGCCATCATATGTATATATATATAATATATATATATATATATTGCTGTGTGTATACCAAGGGATGACCCACAGGCGGATGGACCGGGCTGCTCTACTCCGTCGACGTTGTCGCGGTACAGCAGTTTTATTAGTACTGCTATTTCGCTTTTCTTGGGTGTTCGGTGTCCCTGTCGTTGCGCGCGCCCGCCTCTTCTCGATCCCGTGTGTGGGTGCGTCTGTCGGGTGTTGTCGATTTGACATCACAGTGATGATGCTGTGTGCCTCATCGCGTGCACCGTCCTCCTTCCTCTTACCCCCGATCCCTTCTACAAAACACGTTGTCTCTTTTGGTGTTGTTGTTCCGGGTCCAGTCCCTGTTTTTTCTTTTGTTTTTGCTTTCTTTCTCTGCGACCCATGCGTTGGCGTCTGACATGTAAGGGTGACAACCGAAGCACCGTCGCCATCACACTGCCTCTTGCCGCTGGCCAGCTCCTCTCCTTCCTTCTCTGTTCTGTGGAAAGACAGGATTAGGTGCTTCCTGCGAAGCGAGAAAGGCGGAGAGAGGAGGGGAGACGGAGTGGGCGACGGTGCAGGCCGACCGTGCCTCTTCATAGCCCCTCTAAACGACGGACGAACAAGAGAAGGAGCGTCCTGCTTCGTGGTAAACTGCCGCTTGCTATCGTGAGGGGCACTTGCGTGTTATATTATTGTGTGTTTGCTTCATGGTTCCTGATATCGGAAACTGTTCACGCCATCCTTGTTCTGATGTTGTGGCAGTGCCACAGCCTTTTAGTGTGTCGTGGCCTCCTCCTCTTGCAGCTTTAACGCCGTTGCCCTGGTCTCTCCTCGCCTTTCAAAATCGGGCTACATCTCGTTGTTGATAGCTATGCGCAGCAGCAGCAGGAACACACCTTCACCTGCTGGCGCGCTGCCACGGAAAGCTCTATTATCCACGCACTTTTTCCGACGACGGAGCCGGGCGAAGGACCATCATCTGCAACACCGTAGTGCATGGTGGACGTGCTCCTAAATGCAACGACATGCAGAGGAAGCGCCGAGGTAACTTTCATCGACGTCGAGCACGGAGGAACTCGTCGCTGACAAGAGACTACCGGGATTGGTGCAGACACGCGTCCCATCCATGAACACAATTCATCACTACTGCTGCTACTGCACCACCCACAGTTCCCTTTGGTCACGTAGTATCCCTCGAAATTCACCGATTTCAGAAATGCTGCATCGCGTCTGTCTCCTCAATTTCCAGTGCAGCCGTCATTCACACGTCAAGGACCTACGTCGTTCCAGGCGTCTCTTGAGCCGTCCTAACTTCGACGCGCCAGCTGGCCACCCGCATGCGCCACGCCATCGGTTTTTGATAACAACTACAAGGAGGGCGCTGCTGATGATCGTGCGGCGGTGCTCGACACGGATCCAGGGCCTGCTGATCATCCTGTCCCGCGGCAGCTGCTGGACCCGACGGTGTTTTCAGATCCTGGTACCAGGTGCGCATCATGTTTCTGGCTGTGATGATGCGCGTGGGGCTGGACTTCCAGCTGTCGCCGATCCGGTGGGCTGCGCTGGTGGCGCTTGATTGATCGGCATCACCCTGGCGCAGCTCGCGATGCAGCGCAACACGGCGAAGCCCGAGGCAAGCGGAGCGACCCACAAATCATGGACGATCGAGGGCAACGATCACTGCCCTCGCTGGTGCCTTCCTGAGCTCCTTCTCTGGCGTGTCATGGAGTTCGTTTTCACAGAAGCGTGGCAACCACTTCACGCTGTCGGCGCGCAACATCCACCTCGCCTTCTTCTCCCTCGTGTATTTCTGGTTTGGTCTTTGCGCGCGGACATTTGGAAGGCGGACGACGGGCTCTCTGCGAGCTCGAAAGATCGGCGACTTCTTCTCCACGTTTTTCGATGGCTTCACGGGGCTCGGTGGGTTTCTCGTGTTGCTGCAGGCTGCTGGTGGCATCTTCTAGTGGCGCTGGTGGTGCGCTACTGCGACAACATCGTGAAGTCCTTCTCCACTGCTTTCGCAATTGTGCTGGGCGGTATGGCGTCGGTGTTCCTCTTCAAAACCTCCCCCTTGAGCCCATTTTCCTGCTTGGCCTCCTTCCTGGTGATGGCGTCGATCACGGTGTACAGTCTGAAAAGTAAGGGGACAGAAGCGCGTGTGCAGCGGCACGGCAAGAAAACTCTCTATTTGTCTTTCCCTCACACGACGCAGACTCGGAGAGTGTGTGTGTGTGTAAGACAATGTTGATTTTGCTTCGTTCTTTTCCAAACTACATTGTGACGTGTTTGAATGTGCTTCACGTGTGCCACGTCTGTCTCTGTGTATGATTTGTTTTCCTCCACGCTGCAGCGCAGTGGCTAGCAACCACTTCTTCTAATCAAAGCAACGGTGCCTGGCAGGAGATCGCTTCGATCGAAGAAAAAAAAAAGTGGGTTGTCGAGGGAGGGGAGTGAGCTGCTCTCCTTTCCTGCGTTTTACGAGGTACTGCTCATCTTTGCTTCGCCTGCGTTTACGGGCGACATGGTGTGCACTTCACAGTGAATGTACTTCTTTTCGTAAGCGTGTTTGGTTGTATGTTGTGTTATCTGCCTTGGTACAGCTTTTAGTATTCGTTGGTGCTGACTTCATTCCACACGAATGCCCCCCATCGGAGACGGTGTGTTTTAGCGACAATTCAGCTCACCGCTTTACGGCACCTTCCTTCTTCTCTCCTTTCCTAACGGACCTCTTCTTCTTGCCCTTCTGTTTCTCTCCCTTACGATGGTAGTGGTGATACCAGTGCGTGTGGCTTCACGGTTGTACGCAGCTTTGCAGCGGGCTCTTTGTGTTTATGTGTGTTTCTCTGTTTTGCTTTCTTCAAGAGTTTGTGTCTTTCTACGCCGTTGTCTTCTTTATTTTCTTTTCGCGTTCTCTTTTTCTTGGATTTCCGTTTTGCGTTCTTCTTTCTTGTTGAAAGAAAGAAAAAAAAAGAACTGACTGCTCTTTTTCTTTTTCTGTTAACTTAATTGTGACGTTACGGGGCCCTTTTCTCTCCTCCCGTTTTGTGGATTGTCCGTGCCTTCGTTCTCACGTCATTCACTTGCGACCTTTATACCTGCATCAGCTTCTTGTCTTGCTTGCTGGTTTTCGCTTCTTAACTCTTTTTGTTTTTTTTATATTGGTTTGCAACCGAGGCGTCCTCTCTCAAAAAAAAAAAAAACTAGCTTTTCTTTTTTTTTATAGGTATTATCTTTGCATTGGCTGACCCATTAACCCTAGAGCTCCTCACATCGACACCAATAACAACAAGGCCACTAATCAAAAGACAGCTCCTGCTCTCTGCGTCGCACAGCGATCCTCGAGAACAGCGCAACAGTCACAGAACATGGCGCCTTCACTCAAACTTATTGTGAGTCGCGTGCTCTTTAACTTTAATGCCATCTCGCTTCTTCTCCTTGCTTTCCAAAATGCGGGCTACCTCGTGCTGATGGGCTACGCGCAGCAGCAGCAGGACAAACCACCGGGCCCGGGGGAGCCACCCAAGAAGCGTCTCTCCTCCTCGCACTTCCTTGCCGTCACCGAGTTTACCAAGCTGCTCATCTCCATTGTCTGGTGCATGTTCGATGTGCTGCAAGATTTGCGAAAGGAGGAGCAGGAGGCGCTGATAGCCAACGTCGAGGTCGCGCATGATGACGACAATGTGGAGAATGCAGACGGCTTCGGCGCGGACGCGCAAAAGGTCAAGTCTGCCTTCGCCACCCGCGAGGGGCTGCACCCGTCCGGCAACAACCACCCGGCAAACTCGCCGGCCATCCTCGTGCCGAACACGCCTGGGTCGCCATCGAAGCCGGTGATGTACGACGAAATACCCATCACCCGTCTCTTTGCCGTCCTAACTTCGCTTGGCGCAGGCTGGCCACCGCAATGCGCCACGGCCATCGTTTTGATAAGCAACTAGGCAAGGAGGCGCCTGCTGATGATTCGTGCCGGCGGTGCTCTAGCACGATCCACGGGCCTGCTGATCATCCCTGCTGCGGGGGCTGCAGCTGCTGGACCCGACGGTGTTCAGATCCTGTACGAGGTGCGCGATCATGTTTCTGGCTGTGATGTGCGCGTGGTGCTGGACTTCCAGCTGTCGCCGATTCCGGGTGGGTGCGCCTGTGCGCTGATGATTTCGGCATCACCCTGGTCGCAGCTCGCGATGGCAGCGGCACACGGCGAAGCCCGAGGAGCGGAGCCAGACCCAGCAATCAGTGGACGATCGAGGGCACGATCACTGCCCTCGCTGGTGCCTTCCTGAGCTCCCTTTTCTGGCCGTGTTCATGGAGTTCGTTTTCAAGAAGCGTGGCCAAGCCAACTTCCGCTGTCGGCGCGCCAACATCCACCTGCCTTCTTCTCCCTCGTGTATTTGCTGGTTTGTCTTTGCGCGGGAGAAAAAAAAAATATTTGGAAGGCGGACGACGGGCTTCTGCGAGCTCGAAGATCGGCGAAGCTTCTTCTCCCGTTTTTCGATGGCTTCACGGGCTCGGTCGTGGTTCTCTCGTGTGCTGGGCAGGCTGCTGGTCGCAATTCCTTAGTGGCGCTGGTGGTGCGCTACTCGCGACAAACATGCGTGAGTCCTTCTCCACTGCTTTCGCACATTGTGGCTGGGGCGGTATGGCGTCGGTGTTCCTCTTCAACCTCCCGCCTTGAGCCCATTTTCCTGTTGGCTCCTTCCTGGTGATGGCGTTCGATCCACGGTGTACAGTCTGAAAAAGTAAGGGGACCAGAAGCGGCGTGCGCCGCGTCAAGGGTCGGTGCTTTCTCTCTCTGTTTTTTGTTCGATGTGGGTGAGTGCATCGGAGAGCTGTTGCTTGTCTCTCCGATTGTTGTGGTATTCACCTTCGCTGCAGTTGCCAAACGTTCGCGTGTGTGTGTGTGTGTTCGATACTTGTTTTTTTTTTGTTTTGTTTTCTTGTAGCGTGTTTCTCGATGTCGTATAGACTCCGATATATACGTATATTTGCGTATTCCTTAGTTTTCGTGTTGCTGTAGTCCACGGAGAGCTGGGTGAGGGGGATCCCACAAGGGGTGGGACGGTGCACGTATTTTTCTTTTTGTCGCACACTCATTCAGTGCTTTTTCTATCTTTTTAAAGGTAAAGAAAGGTCTTGTACGAGCTGCGATCTGCAGATATGTTGTGAAGCACGGTTTGCTTCACGCAAAGGTGGCTTTTTTAAGAATGCGCGTGTGTCTCCGTTGATCTTGTGGGTGGAAAGCCGCCGAAGGTGTGACGTTTTTCCTCATGAGCTGCCCTGTCTCTCTCTCTCTCTTTGTGGCTGTGTTGTTGTCTGTTGGGTTGTCTGCCACGGCGCCCATTCATGTTTTTTTTTCTGGCCGTTTCCTTTTGTTTTTCTTGTGTGTTTCCAGCCCTTGTCCTCCCGTCTTCTCTCTTTCTTTCATCGGTCGCACTTTAACTGTCTCTCTTGACGTCGTTCTCTGTGCCTCAGAGGTGCGACTCTGGGTGAGATGCGTGCTGCGTTGCCCCCGCGGTGGTGAAGGGGTGGGAGGGTTGGTGGTGGCCAAGTGCTTTTTTGGGGGTTTCAAAGAGAAGGAAAGTAAGCAGTATATTATGAATCATTCACAGCACTTCTTCTTTTCGTACACGTATGTGGGTGTTGTCTCGTCAACAGGATATCCGCAGGTGTCGTTTCCATCTTTCTTTTCAAGCGTGCTTGCGAGTGCGTGAATTTTACCTCTCCTTTGTCGTTTCTGTCATCTCTTCTGCGTGGACTTCTCTTCGCTTATCCTTTGCTATTATTATATTTTGTATTTTTCTAGTTTCCTCTTCATTGACGAGATCCATCTCTTCCTCCCTCTCTTTTGTTGCTGTTGTTCTCTGTTTAGTTTTCAGTCCCTCTGTGATTCGCCCCCTCTCTCTCTTTATTTCTTACTCACCCCGAATGGGCAGGAACTATGCAACGAGAGCCATTCAGCTCTGTTTTCTCTTCATTGTTTTTTTTTTTTTCGTCTCACTTTGCAAATATGTGTCGCTCTTTCCTTTGTTGCTCTCTTTTGGGCCTCCCTCATTTCGCCGCCCTCCCCCTCCTTTCAGCAGCACTCTTTCAAGTTCGCACTCCCCCCCCCCCCCACCTCTCCATGCAAAGGAAGAGGCAGGGAAAGTAGCAGACGCGAACTCGTCGTGGTGGAAATCGTCTGTGCGAAGCTCTTTTCGTTTTAACAACGATTTTATGTTTGTGTGTTTCAACGGTGAATATCGGTGCTGTCTGTTTCGTCACGCTTTCCACCGCACCGCGCTGATCAACGTTGGGGCTGCGGGGGAGAAGAGAGGGGAGGACATAGAGGAGGCGGACTGCCTTGTGCGGGGGAAGACGGGGGCTGAGGACACCTTCCTCGCATTTCTGGGTTAACGCTGTGATGACGGGTGTGGGGTCGATCTATTAGCAGTGCTGTTGGACGCACTTCCCCCTTCCCCCACTTCCCCCCGCTAATAGAGACAAATAATAGGTTGCTAAAGTATGTCTTGTTCATCTATTACTTCATCGAGTGGAGTACAGAAACACCAACTCACAACGTGACCGATGGAGGACAGCGCATGCATGCGTTGATTAACTACCATGTGGCCCTCTCTCTTTATATATGTGTGTGTGCCTGTGTGAGAATTCCATGGAGGAACGTGAGTCAGAGCAAATCGCCTTCGGTGTGGCCGTCTCTCCCTTTGCAATTGGTGTGCGTGTGCGTAGACAAGTGGCTTGTTGTTGGTGCACTGACCATTGCTTTGAGGCTCATGCGTGCACCACAGACGGTCTTTTTTTTCCCTCTTTCGCAAGCTCTTGATCAGAGTGGTGTAATCGCGAACGACGAAATTAGGTTTTGCACGTATCACCTCCCCGGCCCATTTCTCCTCCTTCCTCCTCTCGCTGCGGTGCGACTGTGAGAAAAACTCAAGGGCTTCACCTATCTTCCCAAAGAAGGGAAGTAGAGGAGTGCGGGAGGGCGTTGCCCGACGCGGGGTGTGTCGTACCTGCTTCGTGACGTCAATCCCGCAACGCTCCTCCTCAATTTTTTCCGTCCATCTCTCTGCTCCTTTGTTATACCTGACCTCTGACGCATTCTGTAAAACGTACTTTCCCCTCTCTCGCACCACTCACATTTGCAGCTCTTAGCAGTCGCACGTGTTGCTCCACCACGGGTGGTGACATCGCCTCCCCCCCCCTGCTCATTTTCTCCACCCAGTGGCTTCATATCTATATCTATATATGTGTACTCGGTGCCATCATCTTTTTTTATTTTCTTGTGTTTTCATAGGCTGATTTTCGTGAGTACAAGGGAGAAAAACGGGTGTCTTTTTTCTTGTCGTTGTTTACGCTGTACGACTGCTTTCATTTCCATAAGCACGGTTTCTTCCTTCCTTCTCTCTCTCCCTCTCTCCCCCTCACGTACCACCGTCAGCAACCGCAGTTGAAATCAGCGGTGCTTCACGGCCCCAATTTGCTTTTAGATATTGCTGTCTTTTTTTTCTCTTTTTGAAGCTCCCCTCATTACGATGCTGCGTCAGGCACGCAACACCGTTCTGTTAGGAGTTGCGGCTTCCTGCCCCGGCACGATGGCGCTGCGTACGTCACGCTGCTGTGCCTCGGCCGCGTACTTCGCCGCGGTGCCACGTGCGCCACCGGACTCCATCATGGGTATCGCGGCTGACTTCGCAAAGGACAACAACCCCAACAAGGTGAACTTGTGCATTGGGGTGTACCGCGACGAACACAACAAACCGTTTGTGCTCGAGTCTGTGCGCAAGGCCATGACGACCATTTTGGAGCGCGACACGCAGATGGACTACGCCCCCATTGCGGGGCTGCCATCGTTCGTGAACAGTTCGCAGGCGTTGTGCTTTAGTAAGGCGGTGCTCGATATTCAGGGCGACCGAATCGCGTCTGTACAGTCGCTCAGTGGCACCGGTGCGCTGCACCTTGGGTTCGAGTTGCTGCAGAAGTCCTCTGGCTCCACTGCACCCCTCACCGTTCACATCTCCTCGCCGTCCTACCCGAACCACTTCAACATCCTCCAGCACCTCCACATCGACATCAAGTGCTACCCGTACTACAACATGAAAAAGCACCGGCTCGACGTGGATGCGATGCTGAACTACTTCCGTCAGCTGCCGCCGCACTCCGTCGTGCTGCTGCACGCCTGCGCGCACAACCCTACGGGCTGTGATCCGACACCGGAGGAATGGGAGAAGATCGTCGACGTGGTGCGTCGAGGCGACCTCATCCCGTTCATTGACATGGCCTATCAGGGCTTTGCAACAGGCAACATCGAGCGCGATGCCTACGTGCTGCGCACGCTGAACGGGCACGACGTGCCCACCTACCTCGTTGCCCAATCCCTCGCAAAGAGCTTCGGACTTTACGGGCATCGGACCGGTGCCCTGCACATCCGTTGTACCACACAGAAGGAGAGGGCGAACGTGCTGTCGCAGCTGCAGTCATCTGTGCGCGCGACATACAGCAACCCGCCGATCTTCGGGGCGCGCATCGCTGATGAGATTTTGCGCACGCCGCACCTGCGCGAGCTGTGGAATGCGGAGCTGCTCGGTATGGCGCAGCGACTGAAGAATGTGCGGCACCGCCTTGTAGCCCAGCTGCGCGTCTGCGGCTCCACGCGCGACTGGGAGTTCCTCGAGAAAGGTGTGGGTATGATGTCGTTGACGGGGCTGACGGAGGAGCAGGTAGCGCAGCTGCAGGAGAAGTATAGCGTCTACCTCACCCGCAACGGCCGTATCGCTTTCTCTGGACTGAACATTGAGAACGTCGCCTACGTTGCCCAGGCAATCCACGATGTGTCCTCGCACTGAGGTCAAAGAGGAGTGTCGTCGGTGCGAGAGGTGTGCGTGTGTGGTGTATGGAAAAGACAATTATGCCAGCCCTTTCGATGGAGACAAATCCCCTCCATCCCTTAAAAAAAAAACCAAAACGACTGTTTTTAGAAGTGAGGTGTCGTGCGCGCGGGGCGGTAGTGTTTTTGAAAAGCTGCCACAGGAGTGAGGAGAAGGGGGAGAGACGTGTGTGGGCTGACTGTCATGTGAAGGCACTCCTACTCAGACTCTCGTGTTTGCTCCCCCTGCATCCGCCTTTTCCAACACATTTTATTTTCTTCTTCCTCTTTCCTTCTTTACAAGACGTCCAATGTGGATGAGTGGGCGACGCGGGCAAGCGGTATCGTGGCGCATCCACCATCTTCTTTGTATATACCCTTTAAATCACTGCTTTGTTGTTGTTAGCTGATACGGCCTTTGAGGGTATAAATGGGTGTTTTTGCTTATGTGTGTGCGTGCAGAGAGAAAAGGATTCTGCAGCTGGGGAAGCTTCCGCTTCCGTGCTCACAAAAAAAAAAACCCGGATAGCGCTTATTGTTTCGTCTTTCTTTTCTTCTTTGCTTTTCTGTTATTATTATTATTATTTTTTTTTTTTGGAGCTCTGTTGACCGAACTTACTTTTTTACTGATGGCTGAAACGTGAATCAATGCACCGCAGGGAGAGACCAGGTAGGGGAAACGAGCAGAGGGTGCGTGTGCAACACGAATCGTAATGGAGCGCTGCGCAGTTCATTCTGGCGTTGCGGGCGTTGCCTCTGCGCTGGTCGGGTCCAGCCCTTCTCTCTATGCACCAAAAAAAAAAAAACGAAGAAAACACACATACACACCGCAAGGAAGTATGGTCCTGTGCTAAACTAATGCATGAAACAATCGTGGTGAAAGCGGAGTAGCGTCGTTGTGGCGGGTAAATCGCTCGCCGCCCTGTGCTGCTGTCTTCTCTTCACCCCCCCCCCTTTCCTGCACCACTACCCCCTCTTAACGTCCGCCACTGTGGCAATGCGCACCAATGCACCCATTTTCTTTGACTCTGTGCCCTCGATCCCGTTTCTCTTCCCCTGTTCAGTAACACACACACACACACACACATTCACACCTACATATAGAGAGAGCCTTTTTTTTTGTAGTGGGTTGCCGTGAGGGCTGCGCAATCGATTGCCACGTCCGTGCTGCAGTCGCGTGAGAGAATGCCAGCGGGTGGCGTAAATATGGCTGCGTCGTCATCGTCTTTCGGCCGCTGGCTCGATCGAGCAGGACGCAAGGGTGACCGACACACCCGCAACGGTAATGGTAAAGGTAGTGGTGGCGGTGATGATTACGGCGGATACAGGAGTGAACTGCACATCGATCCTCGCGTTGATGCTGGACTGAGCCTGATGTCGCGTCCTGGTCCGTCGTGCCCGACTGCCGCCACGCCCTCTGTGTCGGAGTTGTACCCATCACCAAGGCGGCAACGGCTGAGAGAATTGGAAGGTTTCCTTTTCTCCCAGAATTACTATCGCCACCTCCACCCCTCCTCCCCCTCCGTGGGCGGCGTAGATGCCTTTGAGAATCCGGAACAGTACGACGGTGTCTACGTGGCGGCACCCCCGCAGCTGACGCAGCAGTGGCCGCAGACGCCCCCCACCTACCGCCTGTTGCACCTACCGGCAGGGGAAGCGGAGTTCTCTTCCGTCGTCGACGGTGGCACAGGGGTGTCGACCTTTGGTGCACCCGTTACGCTCAACCACGAACCATTTGGCACCCCTTCCATCCTCGCCGGTAGCACAGAGGCCGAGCGGTACATCGCCTGCTTAGAGGAGGAGGTCCAGGCCCTCATGACAGAGAACGAGGTGAAGGGCCGGCTGGCGGTGGCTGCGCTGGCCGCACGGGACACAACGGCTCTTGCTTTGGAAGAGCTGCGTCAGCGCCGTGAGATGGAGCAGGACGAGCGGGCTGCGGTACAGACGATCACGTGCAGCTTTCTGCGTACCATGCTGTTTCATCGCCTTTTAGAAGAGCGCAGCCGGGCGATGGAGCTCAACACACAAATCTCAATCCTGAAGCACGAGCTGAAGCTGGCGGAGATGATGCGGGAGCAAACCCAGCAAGCAGCGTCGACGACCGCCGCGTCTGCCGCCGCCACGCAGGAGCTGCAGCGAAAAGTGGAGGAGCAGCAGCTGGCCCAGTCTGTCACCACAGCCGTTCGCGGGCTGCTCCAGCAAGAGTGCACACGGCTGGCGGAGTTAATGGCTCAGATGCCTCACAGGATGCAATGTCTACTGGACGAGCAGCAGCTGCAAGCGAAGGTTGCAAGTGCGGCTGAGTCTGTATCCGCAAGAGAGGGGAGTCCCACCCCGGCACCTCCACCTTTCATGACCGATACAACACAGAATGCCGAGCAGCGACGGCTGTGCGCTCTACTGGAGTCCGCCCTTGCCGCGGTGAGCGCAAGACAGGAGAGCGACGTACTCATGCAGCACACAAAGGGGAAGGAGGTCGGCAGTAGTAGCAGTGGTGGTGACGAAGTCGCTGCAGGTGCTGCCGTTCCTCATCCAGTGAACGCGCTCAGCGTTGCCGACTCTGCCCGCTTCCTCTCCCTCATTCGACGGGCTCAGGAATATCAGGAGACGGTCCTTGATATGTACTGCGACGCCGTGGATGCAAAGTCAAGCTTGGTACAGTACGAGATGAGCATTGTTCGCCTCATCTACGAGAAGCAGTCGTCACTCACATGGGCCACGCTCTACGAGGAAAAGAAGGACGAGGTACGGCACCTTAACGAGAAGCTGATGGAAATGCGCGGTGAGCTGCGAGCCGTGACGAATAGTGCCGCCACCGGCGGCTGCAGTCAACGTGGCATGCAGCACCATGTGAATGGCAACAGCTTTGCCGGCAGCACCAGCTCGCAGAGCTACGAGGCCTACGCAGCGCCGTACGTGCCACTCAAGAAGAAACCGACGCAGAAATACAGTGACTGGTTCGGCGGTGGTGGTGGTGCAGGTACGACGTCTTCGCAGGCGCAGGCGCAGCCGGCACGCACACCCGCTACCACGAAGCCCATTGCGGAGTTGCGAGAGGAGGCTCGCCGGCTTGGCGCGCACCCCGCCGTGCACTACCCGCTGCCCGTCACGAGCCCCTCCCCGTCGATGCCGTCGCTGTACGTCAGCCGCACGCCTTTGGAGGTGGAGCAGACGATGCTGAAGCGGCGCTCCCCCGACCACGATGCGTCGCCGCCCACGACGCCGGAGCGGCAGTCAACGCCACAGATGAAAAGTCCGGTGGCGGCGCTCATCCGATCTTTCGCACCGCGTAGCAGCAGTGGGAGTCGCAGCTCCTCCTCTTCCTCCTCCTCCTCGTTATCGGTGGTCGTGCCGACGAACACCTCATCTAAGAAGGTGAATACCTCCGTCCTGTCGCCGTCGTCGGCAGCACAGAAAGCACAGGGCGTTGGGAAAGGCAGCGGGAGAGGAACGCGCACGGCAGACGACACGCACGCGGCGGTGACCAAGGCAAAGGAGAAGGAGAAAGGGGAGAGGACGAAGGGCAAGGGCAAGGGCAAAGCGCCTGCACACGTGCCCTCCACCTCATCCACGTCGTCAACCTCGTCGTCGACATCCGTTCGATCGGATGATCTCTCAGCCACACCCATTCCCGCGTCTCGCGGCCCAACACGCCAGGTGTCTGCCCCGCAGCGCATTACAACCACCGCCACCTCCTCCTCCCTGAGTTCGGGCGACGCAGCCCTGGCCACGAAGTTTGCAGTGGGTGCTTCTGCCTCCGCATCGGATGCTGGTCCTGCTGCCACGCCGAAGCCCGTCGCACCAGCGGTGCACAACTCCTTCGACGATGACAACAACAGCGATGATGAGGTTCAGGTGTTGGCGAAGAAGGCTGCTGCTGCTGCTAAAAAGCAAACTCAGCTGCCGACCACAAAGGCACTAGCAGTCAATGCTCCCATCGCGAAGACACGGGCGTCGCCCTCTGCGGTGCAGATAAAGAAAACCTCGCTCGATGAAACTGTAAAGGTGATGGAGAAGGCAAAGCAGGGAAACGATGACGACGACACATCGTCGCTGTCGTTAACCACCACCTCATCCGCGAGCGTGCGTCCTCACTCTGCGCGGCAGCAGCAGACGACAAAAGCGTCACCAACCGCGGTAGCAACAAAGACAATAGCTAACCAAGGTAAGGCGACGACGCTTACCACGAAGCCTACCGCCGCACGACGCTCCTCCTTTGACGACGACGACGGCGATGGTGGCGCGGATGACAGCGACGCACACGACAGTCTGATGAGTACGCCTCCGGTTTCCAGCTTGAAGGTGACGCCGCCGGTAGAGAAGTCCACTGGGCCCTCGCTTTCTTTGGCGTCCGCGAAGTCCAAGCCGGAGCCGGCAGCGGTGTCGACAGCCGCCACATCGAAGCAACCGCATAAGCTGAAGCTGCCGTCATGGTAGCGTGCAAGGCAGGTGGCGTCTTGCTAGGCTGCTCTCTTCAGCTCTTTCTTGTTCTCATGATTATGTGTGCTTTTTTCGCTTTTTCTCATCTTTGCGTCTTAGTTACACTGAGAGCCCACGCAAGACGGGCTGTGAAACGCGTGGTTTCCGTGTCCTCCCTCCCCCTCTCTCCTTCGTGTTCAGCAAAAGAAGGAATGGACACCTACGGCAAAAAGTGGGGTGAGCAGGGTGTTCTTTCCCCCCCCTCCCCTCCCTCTGCCTCACCCCTTGTCACACCGCAACTACTCCCTCATCCCTCATCCCTCTCTCTCTCTCTTTCCTTCTCTGGACCTCCCACTTTAATGATCCAATGCGCAGTTTTCTTCGTCTCTGTTGGGTGTTTTTTTTTTTGTTTGTGTGTGTGTGGGGGGGGGGAGCCGCGTGGCGTCCTTCCTTGCTTTTGCTGTTGTTGTTTGTTGTTTGTCGTGTATATCGTTTTTTTTTCTGCTTTGTTGTTTTTCCTGCGCATACGGCATTAGCTGACTTTCTTCTTTTTGCGGTTCCTCTCGGGTTGCGGAAGGGTGGGGGGGTTGTTGTTGTCTACACTAGGCGTACACAAAGACGATGAGGCTGGTGGCGCAGGCAGGGGCGGCACAGCTGCGCATGTTGTCCTCTCGTTTCTTTCTGCTATTTGCTTCTGTTCCTTTTTTCTGTGTGTACATGTGTTAATTTGTATTTATACATGTGTGCGTGTCTGTGTTTTCATTGAGAGCCGAGAGAGAATGAAGGAAAGGTGCGGAGGAAAAGAGAGAGGCAGATCCTTTTCAGGTGGTAGTTGATGGTGCTTCTTTGGTGTGTAGCCCACAGCTTCCCCTGAATCTGCCTCTTCACACCACCACCTCCACCTTCTCTTCCGTTGCGTGATTTCGGTGGTTCCTGCTTCTCTTGTGGCTTTTACTTGGCTGTTGCTGGTGGCACTGTCAGTGTTGCCTCCGCTTCTTTGTCACGGCCAGTGAGGAAAGAACAAACAAACATTTACAAGAAAGCAGCGATGAAAGGAAGACTACCGTCATCGGGAAGCAAAAGCGTTCCGCCCAAAAGTTCATGCCGTGCGGGCGGAAGCAGATAAAAAAGAGGCGAAACACAACATTAGAGTAGGCGCGTAAAAGCCCATCCAAAAGGCGAAAATAATATCGGGCATTGTAGCCTGTGTGGCGGTTATTCTGTGCGGAAGCTCTACAGATTTATAGAAACACTTCTTTTATGCGCTGCGGCTATTAGCAGGTAATTTGTGTTTGTTTACGTAGGCGTGTCTTGAGGGCAGCTGCAGCACTCAACACACGTCGGCACGTCTAAGCTAACCCTTTTATTTTGTCTTCCACCACCCTTTCTTCTTCTTTGCCTTCTATTTGTTTTAAGAATTGCTTTCACAGATTCTCACAGAAGAGATAGCGCAGCAGAAGAAATTCAATCAAAGTAAAAACTCAAAAGAACTAAAGTAAAGGAGCCTCACATGATGGAGGATGCCTTGCGGATCCGCTTTGTGAACACTGTGCTGCTGGCGGGCATCTTGCTGATGTACGTGGTGTACGACACAGCATTTCGTTTCTGGATGTCGCAGAGCGACACCGTCAACCTCAGCGCTGCCATTCTGCACGACACTGCCTCCCTCCAGGCAATCGGCGAATCAGGTGTTGCGTTTGAGACGGCCACGGAGGTCACGTCAACGCCTGCGTTGCAGACCTACCTGTACGAGTCGTACCGGTGGTCACGGGCCAGTGGTGACGCGACAACGAATCAGCAAAAACGTGCCCAGGGCAGCAGCGCGGACAACGAAGAGTCGGACACGGTCGCTGATAGAAAGTACACGCCGCAACCTTCCGCACACGACGATGTCGATGCCGCGCTCTCGAAATTTCCGATGGCTGCCGTCGTGGTGGAGTCCACGTGGCTCTCGCCTGATCACGGCCACGTCTCAGCCGCCTACGCGCAGCGGCTTTTGGAGGGCGTCCGCTACGCGCTGTTCACCGGTGCGCCGTGGTTACTTCTGGCCGGTACCGCAGAGGAGACATCGTTGGGGTTGCAGTACCTGCGTCACCTTCCCCAGCCAGCCGAGGCCCTATTCGGACAGGCAGCGCAGGCACGCTGGCCGTCGGAGTTATCGCGCCTGGCAGAGTCGCTGCGGACCTCGATGGCGCCGTACGACACACTGGAGGCGTGGCTGCACGGTGCCGACACGAAGGCCATTCCATCGTTTGCCACCACCTCCCTTCGCACCGCAGCAGCTGCGTCGTCGCTGCTGGGCGAGTCGGCCCCCTCCTCCACCAACACCACCTCTGCGGGATTGCAGTTTTCACTGCAGCACCTCCTCTCCGTGAGTGCGCTGGCTGGAGTGGCGGAGGAAGTCAGCAGCTACAGCACCGCATCGTACGAGCGGTCGTCCTCACTCATCCTCGGTGCAGAGTGGCTGCGCCGCACCGATGCCGCCTTCCTCGTCAGTGGTGCCCGGAGTGGTGAGTATAGTGGCCCTGCCCCTACCCCTTCCCCCGCGTCGTCCGCAGACACAGGAAACAAAGCGACGGAGCCTCAAGTGACGGTGTACGCTACGGGTGATGCGTACATAAAAGACGGCGTTAACAACGGCAGCAGCAGCAGCACTATCAACGTGTGGGAGGTACCACGGGTGCGGGAGCTCCAGATCAGCGGTGCTGCACAACGGGTGCACCTCACCCTCCCCGGCATCGTGGCGGTTGTTGCCACCGATGCAAACCAGCGGTCTCGTGTTGTCGCAAAGGTTCTGCAGCAGCTGCTCGAGGAGACCGTCGTGCAGAGACACGCACTCAGGTTAGACGCTTCTTCCCCTCCTCGCTCGGGCGTGGCTAACGGCTGGTGGTGGTGGCTTGGGCGGCTTTATGGGGTCACGGTGATCGGTGGGGGCTGGGAGCAGCAGCGGGTGAAGCTGTTGTACATCAAAGCCCTTCGCGAGGCGGCAGCGAGGGCACAGGAGACCTTGCGCAAGGCAGTGCAGGACATTCACTGCGCGCGCTGTCGCTTTGAGGGCTCGGTGGCCTCACCCCTCTGCAGTGGAGCTCGGTGGGGGAAGCTACCGAAGTCTGCCATGCCGTTCACTACAGCCACCCCGAGACCGCCGAAGGTGTTTGTATTGCCGCCAGCCTTTGAGGAGACGCCGGTGATGGAAGTGCTGCCGGAGTGGCTGAACTACACCGGCGAGTTGCCTCCGTCCGTCAATGCTGGCGCCTCGCACGCCGCGCGGGTGATTGGCCGGTGGAGTTTCTACCTGTACGCAAACTATCGACGCTGGATGGACGGCTTCCTCGCCTCGCTGCCCGGCGGGGTTTATCAGGACCACTTTGTACTTGTCTCCCTGCTGATGTCAGACCTCGCTGATTACCGAATCAGCTGGTGGGACGTCTTCCACCTCCGCTGAGGAGGAGGGAGGTAGGGAGGTAGACGAGGTTGCGTAAGCAGCAGCAACAAACAGATGCGTAACAAAGAGAGAGAGATTAAAAACTAGAGCTTACAGTATGTATATATACGTGTCGAGTGCAGCGGCAACATAGCTGCTACTCCTCTCTCCTCCTCCGCCGATGTCTTTCACGCCTCCATCACACGAAAAGACTCTCCCTGCACAGCAGCACACTGGATGACGGGAATGTGTCCCCTGTTCTTCTTTTGCACTTTTTATGGCTTACCCGCCACAGCACATCAGAAACCAAAAATCTCAAAGTTCAAGAAAAAGAAAGGAATACACGGTAGTTACGGAAAGCAACGAGCGGTTTTTTTGTTGTTGTTGTTCTGCTAGTTCTCTACTCATCCCCACTCGTCCTCGTGATCTTCACCCTCCCTGCCGCGTTTACGGTTAGCCTCTCTGCCGCGCGCGCTATGCGACGTTTTATAGTGCATCCGAATTGTTCGTAGGCGAGACGAGTGGAAACAAAATAAGAGAGAAATTTCTGAGGGTGTGTGCTGTGTTACTCGCTGTTGGATTCCTGTTTCTCTGCGAGCAAGTTGATGTGAGGGTTGTCCGGCTGTTCCACACAGCTGATAACGACGTTAGACTCGCCGCATCGGGCGCTCCTCCTAGATGATCGGCCAATGTGTTACGCGTGGCTGCCGCTGTGTATCGTACCTTCTCCCAATCCCTCCCTCCTTTCCTTCCTCTCCATCAGCTCCATTCCTGCGTCAGCGGGCTATATCACCGTCGCCGTTCTTTCCACATTGGGGGAAACCACACAGACACGCACACGAGTCATCTTCCAACGATAAAAAAAAACATCAAAGCCTCATTACAACCCCCACGCCGAGACCCTCTCCACTACCGTCCACAAAAAACAAAAGAGGAGCGCTGCACAATCCTCCTGCGGCGACTAAAAGAGACGCCGTCGTGCACTTCACCTCCACAAAGCCCAACACCACATCATATATATATATACAAACACACAAGCACACATAGCACAACTTATAAAGAAGCGTAATGGAGGAAGCCGTCACTGCCGTGAAAAACGCTGGTAACGCGAAGTTCGCGGCCGGCGACGTTGCTGGCTCTATTGCGGAGTATCGCGCCGGCATTCATCAAGTTGAGCAGGCCAACGGCGCAGCTGCCACCTCCGCAGAGCTCAAGGCACTGCACTGCCTCCTGTACTCCAACCTTGCGAATGCGTACCTGAGCTGTGGCGAGTTTCGCAGCAGCTGGGAGGCGGCAGCGGCAGCGACGAAGATCGATCCGACGGCGTGGAAGCCGTGGCTGCGCTTTATTGAGGCTCGTCGTCGCGACGGCTACCCATTCGACGCCTTCGTCCACTCCCTTCGCTACCTGCGACCCCTCCTGCGTGAAGAGACGGCGCAGAAACGCATGTCAGCCACCGAGGCTTCGGCAGCGCTGAGTTCGGTGGAGGACCCCCTCTGCGATGAACTTGGCATCCTGCGTCTGTCGCCCGATATTGAGCTGGTGGAGTACGCTGGTGGTGTTGCGATGATCAGCCGCCGCGCGTTTCAGGCGAAGGACGTACTTTTCATTGAGAAGAAGTACGCCCGGACCGATTTCGAGGAGAAGGGCCTGATGGCACAGCCAGACCTGACAACGGAGTCCATTGTCGGCTACTTTGCGGAGCGGTTGCGGCCTGAGCAGGCGGTGTCAAGCGACCGCTGGGTGGCCTTCAAGAAGGACTTTAACGGCGCGTGGCCACGCTCCGACAGCGAGATCGATGCCGACACCCGCGAAACCATCGGCAGCTATCTGCGTGCGCGCTTCCCTGATGTGCCGGAGCGGGACTTTCGCGAACTCCTCAGCACTGCACTGATGTGCCGCTACAACTGCTTTCACTCCGGGTTCTTCCGTACTTGTGCGCTGGCCAATCACAGCTGCCACGCCAACATCGCCATGAAGTACAGCAGCGCCGATGAAACCGTGAAAATGATGGCGGTGGATCCGATTCAGCCTGGGGAGCTGATCAACGTGAAGTACCTCAGCGACGCGCACTTCCTACTGGGCGTTGGGAAGCGACGGGAGCTGCTACGGTCGTGGTTGTTTTGGTGTCAGTGTGACCGCTGCGTGCACGACAGCGAGCCCAGCACCGTCTCTGAGCACGCGCAGTGCCCGTCGTGCCAGGCGTACACGCACTGCGCCCTGCTGGGCTTCAACCCTGCAGGGGATCCTCTTCTGCAGGCGAAGGAGCTGTGTCGCGTGTGCGGGGCCCCCGTTGCGTGGACGGAAGCCCAGCGCTCCCTCTTCCAAGACAAATTGATGCACACCTTTTCAGAGAGCACGTCCTTCTTCTCTGGCGACCAGCTTGCGGCGTGGATGCGGGAACAGCTAACACAGACGGAGAAGCTGCGCCTGCATCCGGAGAATTGGATCTACCGTGTGCTCTTCTACTTCTTGGCGATTGGCGGGACCGGCATGGTTGATATGGCGCAGGAGGGGTTGAGTGCACCGCACATCACCCAAGGCACCCTCGACGACATCAAGCGTCTCTTCAGCCCGTGCGGACTGGAGGAGCTCTACATGCCTCGCCTCGCTGCCGTGCGTGATGACGACTACGTGGCTGGCACGGTGAGTCGTGATCCTTTTGTGCAGGCGAGCCCTGAGAAGGGTGGTGGCTGTGAACTGCTAAAGGCGCTCGTAATTCTGTGTCACCTGCTCGCCTGGTTCTACCCGGTGAATCAGATGTGGTCGCTGCACGACGGCATCTGCAAGATGGTGCTGCTCCACCTCATCTACCCAATCCCCTCTGCTTCTCTGAGTCCCGCCTTTGCACTGGAACTGCTGCAGCGTCATGGCCGCTACACCGGCGAGACAAACAACGCGAAGCTGATTCATCGATACAGCATGCACAAGACGGCGTTTAATGCGAGGGAGCCGCTACCGCTGGCGAAGGTCAAGAAGGCGTTGAAGACGAGCTGATGTGCGCACTCAAGCACGCTGGTTACAGCTTCACCTCCTTTACCCCTCGCCTTCCCGCTCCTCTGTGAGTGCGCTTGTGCGTGTCTCTTTCTCTTCTGTTTTCTTCGTCTTCTTTTCCTGTGCTCATTATCTGGGATAGTGTACGTCTCCTTGGCTTTGCATGAGCACAGAAAAAGGTTCCAGGAACGCCGCAGGTGCATTTCAGCATGGGTGGGTTGCTCGCACACCGCACCTGTCTCGGCTCGCTCTTTTGTTGTTGTTATTGCTGTTTTGTTTGCACAAATTGGAAGGAACGGAGAAGCGGCATTATTCATTTTCTTTACTTTTCCTCAGGAGGCGGGGTGTCACAGACGTGTGTTCGCCTCTTCGTGTAACTGATAGGCAGACAATTGGAATCTGCCAAGTCCATCTGTGCCCCACAGCCAATTGTCTCGGTTCACTGTCCCTACGAATGGCACACGATGATCTTCTCCCTCTCTTTCTCTCACTATCGGATGTCTTGTTTTCGTTGAGAACGTTCCCCCGGTGTTACTCCGTCTGTCTATGCTTCCCACTGATACCCGTCCCCCTTCCTCCCCTCCTTCCCTCTCACTGATCACATCCTAGGTGTCCACGGTTTTTCCTCGCAGCTCATCACTTCCACAACACGGTAGACCTTTCCCCCTTCCCGTGCTGGCCGCGTGGAGAGACGGCAACAACTGTGCTGGCGGTCTTCGGCGTTGACGGCACAGCACTGTGCTTCGTTGAGACCAACGTCAACGGAGTACCACCACCATCGAGTTACTTCTTTCGCTTGCGTGCGCTGCTTAGATCCTTTTTTTTTGTTAGACTGACCTCCCCTTTGCACCCTCTACCCCCTGTTCTCCTTAAAAGTTTCCACGTGGATAATACCGCAGCGATGGCCGCCTCCGCTTCCCTCCTCATCTACCTCAACAGCGATGTCGGCCTGGAACAGCCGTACCGCACAACGCTGCCGGCCAGCGTCGACACCTTGGCGGAGCTCTGCCAGTTCCTCACCTCCCGCATTCCCCCACGACCCGGCGAGGACACCACTGGACGCGGCTACCGCTTTCTCTACTCCGTCCAGGGAAAGCCATTATGGCGGGTGAAGGAGTGCCTCGACGCAGGTACAATCGTCCTCAGCGTCGGGCCGGGTTTTCTCGCCCGACGGCCGACAGCCATCACAAACAACACGTCTGCGAGCACCACGCCCCTCGCTGCAGCTGCTGCTGACCCTGCGGCAACGACAAACTTAGTCGACCTGACCACGCCCGACCGTCTCGCGGCCACTTCACGTGGCAGCCGCAACACGGACCAGCCCAGAGTTAGCGCCAACAAGAACACCACCACTAACGTCACTGCCGCAGCAGTTTTCCAGGCCGACGCGTCGCCCTCCGCGTCTCCACCGGTGAAGATCCCTGCAGAGGGCTATTTCTACGCCGAAGCGGCGGGTCCGGCACCGTCTGATGGACGCCCGTCTGCCGACCCCCTCGACGGTGGTGCAACGGACCTCGGTGCTCAGCGCACCTCCACCAATGCCGCCTTCGTCCGGGAGGGTGTGCGGGACAGCGTAGATGCGGCGTGGCCACCTGCGCCGTCGGTGCGTCGCCCGTCCCAAACCGATGAACGGGATCGACTTGTCAGTATCACCCTCAACACGGCCGCACGCGGCACACGAGCCTCTTCCGGTGGGCCCTTCACCCAATCCACGCCATTCACGCCCGGTGCCGAGGCGACGGCAGCAGAGGCCGCCGGTGTCGTCGGTAGCATGACCCCCGCAGTGCGTCTCTTCACTCCACCTGGCGCACCGACGACCGCCACTGCCGCTGCCACGACGAGAGCCTTCCAGGGCAACCCGCCGCAAAATGAAGCTGCGATGCAGCCGACCGCACCGCCCTCGCAGCCGCATCCTGGGTTGCCGATGTCGAGCACAATTGTCGCGGGCGGAGTTCCGCGTGGAATGGTCTTCTTGGCCCACGAGACGCACGTGCTCCCCCCACGACCAGCATTTGCCACGGCGGCCACGGCCCTCACTGCCACCCTGCCGCTCCTACAACCACTGCCCAGCACCTCCATCTCAAGATGTCTCCAGTTTTTGCTGATGCGAAAATGGGGGGCGTATCAGAAACTCCACAGCATGCCACCTGCAGACCTCATCGCCGGAGAGGCGCTATCACGGCAGTTTAGCGCAATTACCTCGGCGTGCAGTGCGTGGAGCAACAGTAGCACCGATGGCGCGGTGAGTAACGGGGCCGGCGGTAGCCGAGCGTGTCGGGTGGTGGTGAGCGGGCCGCCACGGAGTGGGGTGTCCACCACCGCCGCCTTTCTCCTGCGGCACTTTTTGCGCACCCTGCAGTTCCAGCCGCAACATCATCTCCACAACACCCTCCTCATCCCACTGGACTTCCAACTGCTGTTTGGGCTGCAGGTAATGACGACGAGTGGAGGCCAGGCGTTGCTACAGCAGCCACCACCGCGTGTGCTGCTTGACCTCGCCTCACTCTACCAGCTCGTCGTGCGGACGGTGATGGACGCTGTGGTGGCACAGCGTCCGGCCCTGCGCGAGGCAGGTCCCCTCCTAAGCCAGCTGTGGGACTTGGTTATTAAACCGAACGTCGAGCCTAAGATACCACCAAACTTCACGGCATACGCGCAGGCCGCTGCCCTCGTCGGCGGCGACGTGCTGGCACGCTGGACGCGTCTCGCGGAGCAGGTATTTCCTATTCTGCAGGCGGCGTGTCGCACACCGGAGGTACCGCAGCTGCGCGACGCTGCGCTGGATCTTATCTTCTACGCCATCCCGGCGGAGGTGGCTGCCTCGCTGAACTTTTCTGGACTCTTGTACGCCATTGATGGTGCGGAGACCTTGACGCATTGCTACGCCGAACGAGTGACACGCCCTTTGGGTGACCTGGGGCCGCTGCTGCAGGCGCTCTCTGCCGACGCCCGCACCCACCTCCTCCTCGCCTGGCCGTCCACGATGGCGCCTCGTTTGCCGTTCGTACCGAACTTAACAGCCCACGTATCCACTGTCGGTCTCGTCACGCGTGCGGCGCTGGACCACCTGCACTTCCCACAATTGATTCGGTCGGGTCGACGGGACTACCCTGTCGAAGCCTTCCTCGGGTGCCCCGGCTACCTCACCTGCTTGTACGCCGTGGTTCGCCCATTTCGCACAACCCCGACAACGCCCACCACCGCCTACTCGTCGTACTACCCACAGCACTATGAACAGAGTGCAACAGACGCGTACGCGGTGCGGATTGATAGCAGCGAAGTCTCCCAAGCCATGGATCAGCTGTTGGCAATCGTGAAGACCCTGCCGACTGCGTAGCTTCACGCGGTCAGATCCGTACCTTCTGTTGTAGCTTTGAGGGCGTTGAATAGGTCCCTATCCCCTCCTTCACTCCAAACACCTGTGTCACTACGTTTTGTGCGTCTGTGTGTGTGTGTGTGCGTGTGTGTGTGTACATTCCCCTCCCTTTTTTTTTCTACCTGTCTGGGCTCATCCTCATACCGAGATTGTACCTGTTTGACTGCGTCTCTCCTTCAACGGACGTCAAGCGAAGGAGGAAGAGGCTGAACTCGCGCCTCTTTGCACACGCGCACTCATCTGTACACCGGCAAGCAAACATCACACAAGAGTACATTTTGTGCGCAGCGTGCGTGTTTGCATCGGCGGCAGGTCAACGTGCCCTTTTTAACAAGCCGTGATCGGCGGAGTGTCGAGCGATCGTTGCGGACCAACGCGCATGATGAACGAGAAGCGCAGGGACTATCGGAGGGTGAGGAATCGAGAAAGAGGGGGGGGTGGCGCTGCTTTCTATCTCTGCTACATTGGAACCCTCTCCTTCTCCCTTCCCGTACGCATCATCACCGCCCTGAATCGCGTGTGGCGCGCAACGGTGAGAGCAGTACATCGACCTGTCGTCCTTCTCCACTTTTCTCCTACTTCCTATTTCTTCCATTTCTCGTGAAGAGAGAATAGACCCCACATCAGCACGAAAAAAGCAGGCGTAACGGTCGTCCACTGCACATCGACGCACATACACATACACATACATATACGCACTTATAGCTATTTCTCTGTACGCACGTACCGTACTCAACCCTCCTTCCTTCATCCCCTCCCCATCCATTGACACCATGCCGAGTGCCTCTAGCCGCTGGTGTCTCATCGAGAGCGACCCGGCCGTCTTCACGGAGGTGATTCAGACGGTTGGCGTCAAGGGTGTCTCCGTCGAGGACCTGCTGGTGCTGGACGCCTCGATGCTGCAGCAGTACGAGCACGTCTACGGCCTCGTGTTGCTCTTCAAGTGGCAGTCCGATGAGCAGGCGGCCCCGCTGGGGACGGTGGTGAAGGACGCACCGGTGTTCTTTGCGAAGCAGGTGATCGAGAACGCGTGCGCCACGCTCGCCATCGTGAACACGCTGTGCAATTACGCGGAGCAGGTGGACCTCGGCCCGAAGATGCAGCAGTACCTCAGTTTCTCCCAGGCGATGGATCCCGAGATGCGCGGATCCCTGCTGGACGAGTTTAACGAGCTGCGTGAGGCACACAATTCCTTCGCTCCGCCGGCTGCCTTTGAGGCGGAGGGCACCGCACCGAAGGACGCGGATGTATACCACTTCGTGTCCTTCATCTACCGTCAAGGTCACATCTGGGAGCTGGACGGCTTGCAGGACGGCCCGCTGCAGTGCCGCGAGGCGACCGACGCGAACTACCGCGAGGCTCTCGTCGAGGTGGTGCAGCACCGCATCGACGACATTGCCGCCAAGGACACGAAGGGCTCCGGGCAGGGCATCTCCTTCTCCCTCATGGCCATCGTCGATGATCCTGTCGTGGTGCTGGAGAAGAGGATCGCTGCCCTCAAGGCACAGGAGAAGCCCACCGCTGCCGAGGAGGAGGAGCTAGCGGACCTGCAGGTACGGCGGAAGAAGGACAAGGAGGCGAACGCGCGTCGCCGGCACGACTACAACGCGATGATTGTGACGCTGCTGAAAACGCTGGCGGAGCGCGGGAAGCTGGAGAAGATAATCGAGGAGGTGCAGGCAAAGGCGGCAGCCAAGTAACGGCCAAAAAAAAAGGAGGGGCGCTGCCGCTCGCACGTGGCGGCCGTCACTGGTACTGCGGCGACCCTTTTTTCCCTTTCATTCTTGTGTTTTGCATGCGTGCTTGTGTGTGTGGGTGTGTGCGCTGTGTGTGTACTTGGCGCGTGGCTAGCCAGAGTGACCGCCGGCTCTGCTTTGCCCCACACTTTCTCCTTTTTGTGTTGCTCTCTCTCTCTCTGCGTGGGTGTGTGTTGCGGTGATGTCGTGTCATCACACCACCAACACCGTGGTGGATTGCTGGCGGGTGCCGTGACGCCTATACCCTGTTAAGGTTGCCTTCACGATTCTGAACGTTTGTACCCGCTCATTTGCGCTTTCTTCTTCTCTCCTTTCTCTTCCGTGAAGGGGCGACGAGCGCTATCGTTCTAATGAAAAAGACAGAAAATAACATGCCCAGTGGAGTCAGCATTGCAGCACGGGGAGTGGGAGCAAGAAGCAAGCGAGGAGCAGCGACTTCACCGTACGCGCAGGCTTTTACAGCGCACGGCGAAACCGTTTGCGTCGCGCACGCTCGCTGAGCAGCACCGGACTGTGCTCGGTAACCCCAAAACGATCTGCACCTCTCCCAACACTTGTCCAGAGTCGCGTGCTTTCTTTTCTTCTTCAATGTGTGGTGGCGCAAAAGCTGTTTTGAAAGCTCTCGCGGTGCCCGGGGAGGACGGGTGGAAGGGAGAGGACTTGTAAAGCAGGCGGCTCCGCTTCACCAAGAGATCGACCAACTTGGCTGCCATTCATGGAGTCGAAGGGGTGGTATCTCTTTCTTGTCACGTCTCTCTCTCTCTTTCTACGTACTTTCCTCATCCTCCCCTTGTTCTTCCGCACGATGATGTTGGTCGCCGGTGACCTTTACTGTGTGTTCGTGCGTTGTGAAGCTCAGTCCTGCTACTTCTTCAGGTGAGTGACCTATCGGCTGCTCTTCTTTCCCTTCCCTTTCTTTGGGGGGTGGTGCAGGTGCCACCTCGATGCGCCGCCTGCCATCCATGACCCCTCCCCTCGTTAGCTGTCTATTTCGCTCGCCTTGCAACCCAAGCACTGTATCCTTCTTCTCCACGCACGTATGCCGGAACAGCAGCAGCAGCAGTGCCGTCGTGTCTCCCGTGCCATCCTTGTCATCATCACCATTGTCATCGCAATGGGCACCAGCCATCCCCGTCTCGTCGCTGTCCGTCGGGAAAGCGGGTACGGTGACGGCAGCTGCCAAGTCTGTCCGTGCCGCAAGCCCCACCCTGTCAGCCTCCACGCTGCACGTTTCCAGCCCTTATAGTACTTCTTTCGAATTGGAGAGTGAGCTGCAGCAGGCGGAGGAGGACCTGCGGGAGTTACAGGCATCGCCAGCGAGAGCGACAACGACGTCGACGACGACGACGCCGGAGCTGCCGAAGATGCCGTCGAAATCCTCCACGACACCCACTGCCGCCGCCGCACCCCCAGATGAGTTTGAAGAGGCTATTGGGGAAGAGAAGGAAAGAAGGCGTGTGACAGCAGCCGCAGCCACCTCATCTGCCATGGAGGAACCGTGCACCTTCTTACCACCGCTTCTTCTGTACGGCAGGTGGCAGCAAGACCCCCACGACGGCGCTGAGGCAAGCACCCCAGGCTACATCGACGCCGCACGAGTGGCGCTGCTGCAGCTGCGTCGCATATGGAAGAGTCAGCAGCAGCAGCAGCGACTGCTTCATGCACAGCGTGCGACGCCAGTTGTGCAGGCTGTTGAAGCAGAGCGCTTTGCGACTGACGTGACGTCGTTTCTACGCGAGGCGCATGTGGAAGCGCTGTTGGTGTTGGCAGAGCTAACGCTGGCGCCACCTTGGCGCGCTGGCAGTGAAGGTGACACAACCGTTTCGCAAGGGTTTTCTTCTGCTCTCCTGTCGTGCGTGCTGCAGCTGATGTGCCTGCGTCACGCAGAGGTTGCCGGACGTCACATGGCACAGCTCAGTCGACTCCTTTTATCATCCTCACACCTCCTTCGCGACGCAGCGCAGCACACCGCTGTGTGGGACTCCTTCGCACTTCTCTGCTACGCCTCACGCCGCCGGCTGCGTCGGAGACCCAACCGCAATTGTCTGGAGGCCCTCCTGTGGGGACTCTTCTACCCACGGAACCAACACGAAGGACGACAGGGAGGCCGCGACGCTGCACTGGCGGCCGTGGCCAGCGTCGAGAGTTGCCCTCCGCAGCGTCAGCCGTCGTCATCGTCATTGCGTGCGACACAGACGAACAGGATGTCTTTTTTAGCCCGGAATCGTGCTGGCACACGCAGGGCGGCGCTGCACCACCTTCTCTATCGCTGTTTGGAGAGGGAGACAGTCGCGGAGTCGGACCTCGGGGCAGCGGCAGCCCACACCGACCTTCTTCTGTCGTGGGCTCTGTGCATAGCAGGGAGCAACTTGGAGCCGACAATGCGTGATGCAATTGTCCACCGGCTGTGCAAGTCTTTCACGCCCGCTCACCGCGCAGCGGAGACGACCGTGGTGGCAACGTTGCCATCCCCACCGTCTGTGCAGCAGTGGCAGCAGCTGGCCCTGCGTTGCACCGAAGCTCAGATAAAGTCGGGTGACGATGGTCGACACGGCAAGCACGGCAAGGTGCTGCTGCCTGGGAACGAAGTCTTTGCAGCAGTGGAGCGAGAGGCGCGGCGTACCGGAGGCTGGGCTGTGCTGGCCGCTGACAAGGATTTGCTCGCTCTGTTGTGCTCGACGCAGCTACCCGCCATGGTGCGGTGGAACGTCACTACAGCGGAGACCACGCAGCGTGAGCGGGCGGCAACAACCGCGGCGCCGACAGCGGCGTCTGAGAGGGAGTGGCGACTCGCAGAAGCGGCGTCGGCAACCCTTCGCGCCTACGCCCGGCTGCGTTGGGACCCGACAGACGACGACGACACGCTACGGTGCAAGTCAGTGAAAGCAGCGGAAGGCGCAACGGCGTCCATAGAGACACCGCCACCGCCTTTGCGTGTGCTGCGACTGCGGCAACGGTCCATCGAGTTGGAAGTGGAAGAGCTGATGCACACCGCGTGGGAGCTGCCGCGGCCTGCGTGGTGCCTCTCCGAGGCAATCGCGGTTCGCCTGGTGCGGTGCCTGCGCCGTCACCGTGCATGTGCTGCCGCCGTCGCCACTGCCGCTTCGCTGTCGTCGTCGACATCGTCGTCCGCACCGCACGCAAGCCTCCCTGCCACGACCTCACTCACCCGCCGGCAGCTTCTCGCTGCGTTTCGTCGTGTTGCGCGCCACAGCCGCACAGACGTGCTGATGTACGCGGTGGTTCTGCAGGGGGCGGCGGCGGCCACCGCGGCGGTGCCGTCGCGGGGGTACACGATGCCACTGGTGGTGGACACCGATGACGACCCCTTGTCGCTTGCTGCCTTCACAGCAGAGGCAACGCGGCTGCTGGTGGGGCGACTTTTTTCAGCCGCCGATGCGGCGCAGTTGGTGGAACAGTGGTGGCGTGAAAGAGCAGCCGCCGCTACGCCGCTCCACGTTGACGTCCTCGACCGTCTCCACAATTGGGTCAGTGCCCTGCCGCCCTCACTGCGGTCCCAGAAGCTCGCAGCGTTGCTGCTGCGCGTGGCGCAGCTGGAGACGTCTCTCCCATGCACACCCTCGCTCATGAAGCGCCACTCCGCTGTGTGGAGCACGGAAGATGCCGCCACTGTGGTGCCGGTGGTGGCAGCAGCAAAGAGGACGTGGGAGGCGATTGTTGCAGCTGCGCAGCCGCATCCCTCAGTCGCGCCACTGCCGGTGTCCACATCGACCGCATCGACTGCTATTGCAGCAGACGCACTCATGTGCATGTCATCAAACTCGCCTGCAAAGCCGCCGTCATATTCTGCTGGGATGAACACGACTGCACCACAGACACGCATTCTTCTGCGGAGACTTCAGTGGGTCGCCCTCCTCAATGATAGCCCGCGTCGCGAGTGGCGGTGGTCGGGTGTGTGGACGAACGCTGCGAGTCGCCATCACGGGTGGGCAACGACGTGCGCTGCAGTGGAGGCCGCGGAGGCAGAGAATGAGATGACTGCAGCAGAGCGGCGGGCGGTCGAGGAGGTGTGCGGCTGCCGCTGTGCGAGTGACAAGGACGTAGATGCCATGCAAGCAACACCGTGGATCGTGGTGTACGAGCGGCGCTGGCTGGAGACGCTTCTGGCGACGGCGTGTGCCTCGCCGTTGACCACGGATCCCCAGTCAAGCGCACCTGCCAATGCAGTGGACAGTGCCGCAGCGCTTCACTCGGTGGAAGAACCGCTGCCCATGGTGGGGGTCCCTCCCTCTCTCTTACCGGTGTATGAGCTCCTCTTCAAGGTGTCGAAGCCGTCCCACAGTCTCACAGGAGTCTTGGTGGCGGGTGGTGCACACCCAGTAGACGCACTACCGGGGAGCGTTACCGCTGGCTGCTGCGACGTGCCACCCGCTGCAGAGACGCACTTGTTTGTGTGCGCCCACTACGACGAGGCGCTACGCCTGCTCGCCCTCTACGGTGCACACCTGGTGAAGCATTTAGATGCCGCAGATAGTGAGACCAGGCGTACCGCAGAGGCCCGTAAACTGTGGTGGGTGGCCTCCGCTGCAGTTCTAGGGCTCATCGACTTCTGGAAGGCGTACAAGCGTGCCTCGGGTGCACCGGCGCCACGGGACGCATTCATGCCAGGCCCTGAAGCGCTGTGCGAGCACTACCAGGCGGTGGTACAACTCCTCCACGCCATGGCGCAGAAGGTGCCAACATGCTCCCTCTTCAGGTCCAACGCAGCGACAGCCACCACGGCGGCATTCAGCCCTCTTCCCTCACTGCCGGAGGACCTCCACCTGGACGTCTTCAGCACCTTCACGCTGGCTAACACGCCGGATTGGCAGCGATGCGAGGCACTTCTGCTCCTCGTCGACGACGTGGCTGCCTGTGGCGCCACCGCTGCGTGCAACCCAGGCAGCACTGCAACGCCGGTGAGCAACACAAACGCCACCTTGATGAACGCTGCATACTTCCAAGTGCCGCTCCGTGTGTATGCGGAGGTGGTCGCGGTCTACGCAGCACATCAGCGGCCGATGTCGCAGCGGCTTCGTGAGCGGTGCACGCGGCAGCTGTGAAGCATGACGAGAGAGGCTTATCTCTGTAATTGCGTTGTCTTTTTTTGTTGCTGTTTGCCCACGTGACTTCTCTTCCGCAAACGCTGTTGAGTGCGGTTACAGCCTCCTCCGCCGCCTTTGCGCCACTGCTGTATTCCGTGATTCCAGTAGCATCCCTCGATTGCAGTGCACACCTCAGCTGATAGGAAAATCAAAGGTGAATGAAGCACGATACGGATGTATGCCGTTTCGTGTCGAGGCTTTTTTCCCCCCTCTGTCTCTTCTGCATCGGTTGATTGAGGTTGATGTTGGCACCTCGAGTGCGCGAAGGTACGAGAAGAGGCAGGATACGGCGGCTGGCGCCACGTGGCGTCTTCCTCCCCCCTCCTTCCCTTTGGCTATCGCAGGAAACGACGCGATGCAAGCCTTAGAAAGAAAATGGAAGTCTCTGTGACAACTGTGCCACCTCAGCTACTGTGTTCCTCTCCCCTTTCTCTCTGTCTCTCTCCACGGTGGCCCTGCGGCTCTCTTGTCATCACTAATCCTTCCATTACTACTCTACACATATGCATACACATACATGTCGGTGGTGATGCCCCCTTCTGCCTTCCCATCGATCACCGGAGTGTAGTGCCACTGGCTTTATCAACATCGAGAGCCATCAGGTGTCAGCATCGACTCCGTCGCTCCTTATTGCTGTTACTGTTTTTAAAGTGCTTTTGGTCGTACTTGTGTTTATACTTGTGTGAGTATTTGTGTGTGTTGGAACGAGAGGACGCTGCCCGATCCTATCCTATCTGCGTCCTTTTCGTTGCTCCGCTCACGTAACGCCGTTGTTTCTCTTCGTTTTTTTTTTTCTCTTCTGTCGGTGTGTGAGAGCGTGTGTGCGAGGGTCGGTGTGGATCGGTGCTCTGCACTTTTCTCCCCTCCCCTCCTTCTCTGCGAGGCCCATACCATTTGTTCTTGTTTTCTCTGCGTTTTAAAATCTCATTTTGAAGACGGTGTTGCACAAACGAAAAGGGTAAAACACCAAAAAAAACCTGTGAGTGATTTGATTCTCTTCTGGGGGTCGTTTCTTTCTTTCTTTTGCTCGTCCACTGTCCTTCATAGCCGCGTTCGGTTTTTGGAGGCGCGTGAGAAGGCACGGTTCGCAGTGGCACTTTTTTTTTTTCGCCTCCCTCCTTCGCTCCTTGTTCTACTGTCAGCTTCTACAAAGCAGCTGCCCTGTGAGGTGCAGCGAGTGCATCTCTCTCGTGATCGCTTGAAGCTCCAACACGGACATCAAACTGCCATCTCTTTGTGTGTCGTGTATTCCTTTAAGAGCTATTAAAAAAAAAAAACGTTACTTTAGGAAGTGCTGCGAACTCGCGTTGTGAAGGACCACAGGAGGAAGCACCGCTTCTACATTTGTTGTTTTACTTTTCTTTCTCTTCGTCCCACCGCTTTCTGGAGTGCCTCCCTGTCTCTCCCTTGTTTTTTTTCCTGTTATGGGTTTGCTATCACGATAAAATAAGCAAACAAAAAAGCTATAAGCTCTGCTGTTGTTGTGAATGAGGCTGCTGTGATTTTACTTTTGTGCTTTTTTTGGTGGGACTTTTCTTGTCATCTTCTTTCTCGTTGTCTACTGATTCCTTTGCTCTTCATGCGAGGTGCTATCCTTCAGTGAAGTTTCGTCTTGCTCTCTCTTTATTATTACCACTTTAGCAACCTCTGCCTGCACGCGTACACAGACGTCAACGAAATCTAATACACATATTTATGTATAGTGCTTACGGTTAGTTGAGCCCGACTTCTTTTGCTATCGTTTTCTTTTCTTTTTGTTGTTTTGTTTTGATTGTGTGCTGTTTTTCTTTTATGGGGTGGAGAGCGCGCGCATCATATCCCACCTCTCTCCCGCGCTCTGACGCACTCTCCCTCTCTCCATCTTCCTCAGTGTGATTCAACAAGGACATAGTACAGCCTTGTAACAGCGAGAAAGGAAGACCAAGTACATTTGGGCTGATCCGACGCTGCTGATAACACAGTTGTGAAGACATTTCAATTAGAAAAAAAAGAGGTCACACAGCAAGGAAGTGCTGTGCGTGTACGCTGTTGTTTTGTGACGCCCGACTGTATTTTTCTTTTCGCACCCACACCTCTGTTCTTCGCTTTTGCGTTCATTTCCTTTTCTTTTTTCATTGGGTGCATCTCGCTTATTATCCCTCGCTCTGTACCTGTGTGTGTGTGTGTGTGTTTTCTTTTCTGCAGACCGCGGCAGTGCAGGCGAAGTCAACCGGCGTGGATTCACTTCTTTCTTCCGTTTTCAGGTACACGAGGGAGCAGCACTCGCGGCGACGTCTACACCATTTTTTCTGTGCTTTTTCATTTTTTTTTTCTGACCATCTTCGTCACCGACACAATTCACTTCTGTTTTTTTTTTTTACTGCTGTTGTTGTTTTTCTTTGGTTTGTTGGTTTTACATGGTGGCATTTGTAGGTGGCCCTCTTTTGTTTTCGCACTTTTAGTTTCGTAGACACGCAAAACGTACACACGCGCTGTTTTCATCGTAACAGCCTCTTCCTGTTCGCCCCCGTAGCGAAGCCACCAGCGTTTTTTTTCTGCTGAGGGAAAGGAGAGCCGTGCCACGTTGACAGAGATTACTGACCCCCTTTTTTTTTCTCCCCCTGCTGTGCCTCTAGCACCGCTACGCGAAACAGCAGATATTCCTTGGTAGAGCTGGAGAGTCCACACCTGTCTTTCCCCACTCTTATTTTTTTTTATATTGCAGCGGCACAGTGAACACTACCCCCTAACCCTTGTGGTTGCTTTGCACCCTTTCCTCACACTCCTTTGGAAGGAATCATGAACACAATGGGAGCTGGTGGTGACCTGGACGGGGACTTCATGCCGGACACGGTGGTCGAGATCCCCATCCCCACCCCGGGTATCACCGTCCCGCAAGTACTGAAGTACATTTTGATTATCTTCCTGTGCCTCTTCCTTGAGTACGTCCTCCAACTCCTGCCACGCTGCGTCGACTTCATCCGCAATCGATGGAGTGAGGTGCAGGCAGCCTTTCGTGAGGCCTGGCGGAAACCCCGCACCCTCCGAAAAGCGGTGCGCAGCCTCATTCGCCTCTTCCGCAAGTGGGAGATTTTTACCGTGCCTGGCATCACCTTTGTCCTCGTGTACTACTGTGCGATACACAGTCTGACGCACCTCCCTAACTTCTACGCGACGCCGGACAACATCGAGCTGTGGACGCTGCAAGAGCAGACGGTTGACCTCACCCCCACCGGGGTCAGTGTCACTGCGCCGGTGCGCGACCCACGCGGCAACAGCCC